>JANAVB010030055.1:0-41367 GCA_029216955.1 Iris pallida | reverse complement strand
AAAAAATTGGTAAAAACGACAAAAAATGACCAAAAACGACAAAAAATAATCAAAAAGTGACAAAAAGACAAAAAATGGGTAAAGCGACAAAATTTCGCTTAAAATGACAAAAATTGGTAAAAACGACAAAAAATGACAAAAAGCGATAAAAACGACCAAAAAAAAGGAAAAAAATGTTCAAAACTAATCAAAATTGATCAAAAAAGAAGAAAAAAATTTAGACAATTTTTTTTCCCGGGCAAAAAAAAAATACCCACCTATTCTCAAGGGATAGAATTCTCATGTTTTGTGGGTAAACTATTTATCCGGATATTTATAAATTTCAGAATAAATTTTTTATAAGCCAAATAAACGTGGTAATAGATTTTCATCTTAAATTTTTTCGGAAATAAAAAAAATACAGCGGACCAAACGCCCCTGAGAGTGTCCGAACGATCCCCCCACCCAACAGGCCAACACTAAATTGAGTCACGTACGCATTACATACTACTATTACAATTTGCATGCACCCTTTGTTTGCACTTTGCATGCTTATGTTTTCTCATCCCCCGTTTTAAAACCAACAGCTCCCGGCCGGCCGCCACTTAGCTGTAGCCGCCTGCGGCGAACCCGATCTTCGCCTTCGCGAGGTCGTACACCACGTGGAACGTCTGCTGCTGCCGGTTCCCGATGATCGCGACACCCCCCCGCGGGCGCGAACGCCACGCAGGTCGCCCCCCGTCGACGTCCACAAGCACGTTCCCCGGCGGAAGCTTCATCGCGGCCCCTCCCGCGAACACCATCGACACCTCCGGCACCGCGATGCCGGCCGCGCTCCCGACGAAGCAGGTGTCTAGTATCGAGTACGCGGGCGCCCTCTCGTGCCTGCTCAGGGACGCCGAGAGGGCCTCGCTCAGCGCGGAGTACACGTCGGAGGGGAGGCGGGTGATGACGGTGCCGGAGTCGATGATGGTGGGGGTGCGGGAGTAGGAGGGCCCGGACACCGGGAGCGGCCTCCCGCCGACGGTTATCGCGACGAGCTTCAAGAAGTAGAGGGTGTCGTCCGTGGGGTTCGAGACCATCTGGTGTAGGAGAACTTGGAGGCGGCGAAGGGGCCGAAGGAGACGAACCCGGTCGACGAGGCGGTGGGGAGGCAGTAGGAGAACGCGAGGCCGCCGCCGGCCTTCGGCGCGACCTGCGACAGAAGCGACAGCTTGTTCTTGGCGAGGCCGATGAGCCCCGCCGACCGGCCGAAGAGCCCTTCGTTGTCCTGGCCGCAGCCGTAGACGAAGCCGGGGACGGAGGGAGGCGAGGGAGAGGGTGTCCTTGCTCAAGTAGCCGACGGAGAAGGAGCTGTCGCCGTAGCTTGCTTGGTAGACGCAGATGTTTGATTGGGTGCAGGCGGAGGGGTTGAGCGTGGCGGAGTCGAGGGAGGCGCACTCGGCGGCGGAGACAGGGGACGGGGCGGTAGGACTTGGAGGCGGAGGGGTCGAAGACGGGCCGAGCTGGTCGTGGCAGGAGACGTTGCATGGGGAGCACTGGAGCCAGGAGAGGGAGCTGCCGGTGTCGACGACCATAGTGTAGGCCTTGGAGGGCTGCCGAGGCCGATTTTGGTTACGTAGTTGCCGACGCCTACGGAGGAGCCGGGGGTCAGTGGGGAGGAGGAGCGGCCGGAGGCACGAGGAGAGGGACTGGACGCGGCGGTCATCGTGGCGGAGGATGGTGGAGAAGGGGAGGGGGGAGCGGGCAGGGGAGCAGGGGTCCCTAGGGTGGTGGAGGGTAAGGTGGACGGAGGGGAAGTGACCTACAATATCGTAAGTCATGGAAGTGAGAACATTGTAAGTGTTTGGTTTGATGTTTGTCAAAGAAATTATATTATAGTCACCAATTCAAATTTACAATTTAAACATATCATCTATATATTCAATAATTATTTATATTATTTTAAAAATCGGACCGAACGGATAAGTTGAACCGATCCAACTCATGAACTAATAATTTCGATCCAATAATTTTTCTAAAATATAGTTGATTGGGTCGATTCCGCCGATTAGACTACCAAATCACCTATCCGGTCTTTATTTGAACTGATTTGATTATGATTTTTGACTTTTATTCTGAACTTTACATACAATTAAAGTTAAATATTTATTTTAATATAGAATTGTAAGTATATATAATTGGTTAAATCTGAATTATTCTACTAGTTTGATCGGTTTGACCCAACTCAATGTTGTAATCTGATCCATCTCTAGTCCAATTTTTAAAATACTAAAGTTTGTCGATTACATAGATATAGTTTATCCAAATCATAATAGACACAGGTCAAAAATCTGTAATAAATTTGAACATTGCTGGCTGCCAATTGGATTTGATTAATTAGTGCAGTATTCTTTTATATAAAAATGGCGTGGGTTTGATCATGATAACCAAAGCAAAAGAATGGAAAATATTTATGTATATTATTATGAAAATTGAACACTGTTGTAATTCATCATCATGGTGACTCTTCACCTTTGTAACTCCCAAGTGACTTTTCACTTTGTAACTCCCAACCTCTCTCTTCCTATATAAAGAGAGGTTGGGATGGCTTGTAGAGACACACATTGAGATATATTGATACCATTTGAGAGGTTGAGCTAATTGTCCACTACACGTTATCAGCACGTTGCTCGTGCAACGCCGGAGACCCGACGTACCGCTCGCCTCGACGTCCGCCGACCGTTGCCCCGCACGCACCCCGTTGGTTGCTGAGTGCCTTGTTCTTTTGCTGGAAGAGGCTACAAACGACGACCATAAGCTGATTATTTTCTTCGCAGTGCTGCATTGCTGCGGAGACATCTGGTGTCACACGGTTGAGCTTTAGCTGAAGGTAAGCTGTCTTATTCAAAGGCACAGAGATGAAATTTTCTTTTCATAGTAATTATATCAGATTTTTCTGCATTTATTTGCTTGTCTACATCTATAGACTGATGTGTGGAGTGGGTGGCGTTCCCAACCTATGTGGAGAAGACCCCGGAGTGCGACGAGCGCCGTCCGAAGTCGGAGAAGCTCGGGAAGTAGGCGGCGAAGTGCTGCTTGCTGCTGCTGGAGCTTCTGGGAGCAGGGGATCCGAGTTCGGGCCGAACTCGGTCCCAGGCCGAGTTCTGGCCGAACTCGGTCTGGCCATTCCAGGATTTGGCGAGTAGGTTCTGGCTGCCCCACACAGTTCTGGCCGAACTCTGTGTCGTCGGGGGCTGATGCGGGAATCAGGATGAGTTTTCATCATTGGATCTAATCCAACGGTCCAGGTTGGTTGCGGGATTAGGGTATTAAGTTGAGATTTCTCAACCCTAATCCCATATCGCAAGTATTGGACAACACAAGTTTGAGAGAGAAGGAGGCAAGAGTGCCATTACAACTTCGGAGAAGAAGGCGGAGGATTGAAGGTTGATATTCGGAGGAGATCGTGTTCGGGTAATCTCTACTCGTCGTTCTCGTTCTTCGTAGCCTTGTAATCGTTGTTCTTTTCTCTGAGTGTTGTGGGGATCCGATTTGGATCGGAGGAGTTTGTAGAGGGTGTAATTCTTCTATTCCATTAGTGGAGGCTTCTCAGGGTTGGACTCCGATCGTCCCGTGGTTTTTCCCGCAAGGGTTTTCCACGTCAAAAATTCTCTGTGTCTGCGTGATTGTTTTTGTGTGGTTGTTTTTGGTTCGTGCGTTGTATTGCTCGGTCCTCTCGCAGGTACTCTCCGGTTTGGGGAAAGGTTTCCGCGTTTCTTTCCCAACAGAGTGGTATCAGAGCTTTGGGTTCAAAGGGTGTCAGTAGTTGACAGAGGAACCAGAGAGGAGAGATGGACGCGAAGCCGGTGCGCATGGTGAATCTGAACGGCACAAATTATCACTATTGGCGGAGCAAGATGAAGATTTGCTATTTGTCAAGAAGCTGCATCTACCCGTATTTGCATCCGAGAGGCCCAGTGATAAATCCGAGGAGGACTGGACGTTCGAGCACATACAGGTGTGTGGGTACATTCGGCAGTTTGTTGATGAGAACGTGTACAATCGCGTTGCCAATATTGAGCACGCGAAGACGTTGTGGGATAAGCTGGAGTCTTTGTACGCGAAGAAGACCGGGGTAAACAAGTTGTTCCTGATCCGGACGATGATGGGTCTGGCTGCGTACAAAGACGGGGCGTCTATTTCGGATCACTTGAGTGAGTTCCAGGGCGTGGTTGACCAGTTATCCTCTATGGGAGTCAAGTTCGACGACGAAGTTCAGGGACTATGGCTGCTGTGTACATTGCCAGACTCGTGGGAGACCGTACGAGTATCTATGATCGCTTCTGCTCCAGAGGGCGTGGTCAGTCTGGAGTTTGCCAAGAGCGGGGTGTTGAATGAAGAGATGCGGAGACGTTCTCAGGGCACTTCATCCACATCCCATCACTCAGAGGCACTTGTTTCAGAGAGCCGCGGAAGGGGCAAAAGCAGGGGTCCAGGTGGTGGCAGAGAGAGAGGGGAAGTCCAAGGGTCGTTACGAGGACTCAGAGTGTTACCATTGCGGTAAGAAGGGCCATATCAAGCGGAATTGTTTCGCTTGGAAGAAGGAGAAGAAGGGCGACAAGGGGAAGCAAGAAGAGAACACTACAGCGGCGGCCTCGGTGCATGGAGGCGATGTGATCGTCGTAGGTGATGAGGTCATTACTAACCTCGCCTGCGATGACAATTCTTGGCTGGTGGACTCAGGGGCTTCAGCACATGTATCTCACAAGGGCACTGTTTGCCACTTACACGACAGGCGACTGTGGCGTGTTGAAGATGGGCAACGGAGATGTGTCGAAGGCGGTTGCCGTTGGAGATGTGCATTTGAGAACGAAGACGGGTGCGGTTCTTGTTCTCAAGGATGTTCGTCATGTCCCTGATATCCGTTTCAACCTGGTGTCGGTTGGAAGGTTGGATGACGAGGGATTCTTCAGTCTCTTCGGGAACAGTCAGTGGAAGCTTTCCAGAGGTTCGTTGGTGATTGCCAGAGGAAGCAAGAAGTCCGGTCTCTACTATATGGAGGGGAGCGCAGAGGGGGCACAGGAGGTGAACGCAGTCAGTGTTGCGTCTACCGAGTTGTGGCACAGGCGGCTCGGCCATATCAGCGAGAAGGGGATGAGCTACTTGGTGAACAGGAAAGTGATTCCGGGGCTCAAGTCTGCAAAGTTGGAGAAGTGCACGCACTGTTTGGCTGGGAAGCAAATAGGGTGTCTTTCCAAAGTCACCCAAGTTCGAGGAAGCCGGCGTTGCTCGAGTTGATTCACTCGGATGTCTGCGGTCCTATGAAGGTAAAATCTCTTGGTGGTGCTTCTTACTTCGTGACTTTTATTGATGACTGTTCCAGGAAGGTTTGGGTCTATGCCTTAAAGACCAAGGATCAGGTGCTGCCTACTTTCAAGGAGTTTCAGGCCTCTGTTGAAAGGGAGACGGGCAAGAAGTTGTTATGTGTTCGGTCCGACAATGGCGGCGAATACATCGGTCCCTTTGATGCGTATTGCAGAGAACAAGGGATACGACACCAGAAGACTCCGCCAAAGACACCTCAGCTCAATGGTGTAGCGGAGCGCATGAACAGGACACTGATGGAGAGGGTGCGGTGTTTGCTGTCAGAAGCAAACTTGCCGGGCAGTTACTGGGGTGAGGCTCTTCTCACAGCTGCTTATATTATTAATTTGTCTCCTAGTGCTCCTTTGCAGGGTGATGTGCCTGATAAAGTATGGTACGGCAAGGAGCCGTCATACAGTCACCTGCGGGCGTTTGGTTGTAAAGCCTTCGTGCATGTACCGAAGGACGAGAGGACCAAACTTGAGCCGAAGACGAGGCGATGCGTCTTTGTCGGCTATGGTCGGGATGAGTTTGGCTATAGACTCTACGACCCAGTGGAAGGAAAGCTCTACAGAAGCAGGGACGTGGTTTTCGTCGAGGATCAGACCATGACCAACACTCAGGATTCCGAGACGCCTTCTGAGGCTGAGGAATTGCCTGAGTTAGAGTCATTTCGCTTCGAGCAGTTTCCAGAGGACATCGCGGAGGATCCAGTTATGGGGGAGCCGGTACATGGAGTTGCTCCCAACCTTGATCATCAGCCTGCTGATGGTGGTCAGGGTGTCCCTCAGGAGGATGAGCATGCCGGAGAGGTAGTTCCTGAAGGGGCGGAGGCTGTCGGTATACAGCCAGCACCAGTGGCTCCACTGAGAAGGAGCGACAGAGAGCGTCGACCATCTACGAGATACTCACCGGATGAGTATGTGCTATTGACTGACGGGGGAGAGCCCGAAAGTTTCGCAGAGGCTATGGAAGACGAACACAGGCAGGAGTGGATGGTGGCTATGCAGGAGGAGATGAGTTCCTTGCACACCAATTCCACTTATGATCTGGTGCGGTTGCCAAAGGGCAAGAAGACTTTGAAGAATCGATGGGTGTTCAGAGTGAAGCAGACGGAAGATGCTACTCGCCCTCGATACAAAGCGAGGCTGGTAGTCAAGGGCTACGGTCAGCGGAAAGGCGTGGATTATGATGAAATCTTTTCGCCTGTCGTCAAGCATTCGTCTATTCGGGTGGTGCTAGCGTTAGCAGCCAGTTTCGACTTGGAGGTCGAGCAGATGGACGTGAAGACGGCATTCCTCCACGGTGATCTTGAGGAGGAGTTATACATGGAGCAGCCAGAGGGATTCTGTGAGAAGGACAAGTCACATTTGGTCTGCCGGTTGAGGAAGAGCTTGTATGGTCTGAAGCAGGCTCCGAGGCAGTGGTACAGGAAGTTCGAGTCGTTTATGGGGGAGCATGGTTATGCACAGACGACGTCGGACCATTGTGCATTTGTGAGGTATTTTGCCGAGAATGATTTTATCATTTTATTGCTCTATGTTGATGATATGCTATTAGTGGGTCGGAATGCCACTAGGATAGCGGAGTTGAAGCGCCAGCTGGGCGCGGCCTTCTCTATGAAGGATTTGGGCGCAGCGAAGACTATTCTTGGGATGGAGATCAGCCGAGAGAGAGAGTCCAAGCTGCTACACTTGTCCCAAAGAAGTACATTCACCGGGTACTTCAGCGTTTCGGGATGGACGGGTCGAAGAAAGTGAGTTCCCCCCTCGCGGCTCACTTTAAGTTCACTGAGGAGCAGTGTCCATCTACCGAGGACGAAAAGGAAGATATGGAGCGGTTTCCATATGCCTCAGCTGTGGGGAGCCTGATGTATGCTATGGTGTGTACGAGGCCAGATATTGCTCACGCGGTTGGTACGGTTAGCAGGTATCTTTCAAATCCTGGAAGGGTACATTGGAGTGCGGTCAAGTGGATTCTACGATATCTTCAGGGCACTGCCGGTTGGAGACTTTCCTTTGGTGGTGACGAGCCGAAGCTGGTCGGGTATACCGATGCTGATATGGCTGGAGATGTAGACACGAGGCGATCGACTTCGGACTACGTGATGATGTTTGCGGGAGGAGCGGTGTCGTGGCAGTCGCGGCTGCAAAAGTGTGTTGCCTTGTCGACGACGGAGGCGGAATACATTGCGGCGACGGAGGCTTGCAAGGAGCTGTTGTGGATGAAGAAGCTGTTGCAGGAAATGGGACTGAAGCAAGAGCAGTATACTTTGCTTTGCGACAGTCAGAGTGCGATCCACCTTGTGAAGAATCAGACGTTTCATAGCCGATCCAAGCACATCGAGACCCGGTATCATTGGATACGGGATGTGGTTGAGAAGAAGGACGCGGCGCTTGAGAAGGTGCATACAGACGACAACGGAGCTGATATGTTCACGAAGATTCTACCAAGGGGGAAGTTTGAGTACTGCAGGCAGATCGTCGGGATGACGACGTCCTCCCCATAGTTGTGAAGGGGGAGATCTGTTGGAGTGGGTGGGGTTCCCAACCTATGTGGAGAAGACCCCGGAGTGCGACGAGCGCCGTCCGAAGTCGGAGAAGCTCGGGAAGTAGGCGGCGAAGTTGCTGCTGCTGCTGCTGGAGCTTCTGGGAGCAGGGGATCCGAGTTCGGGCCGAACTCGGTCCCAGGCCGAGTTCTGGCCGAACTCGGTCTGGCCATTCCAGGATTTGGCGAGTAGGTTCTGGCTGCCCCACACAGAGTTCTGGCCGAACTCTGTGTCGTCGGGGGCTGATGCGGGAATCAGGATGAGTTTTCATCATTGGATCTAATCCAACGGTCCAGGTTGGTTGCGGGATTAGGTATTAAGTTGAGATTTCTCAACCCTAATCCCATATCGCAAGTATTGGACAACACAAGTTTGAGAGAGAAGGAGGCAAGAGTGCCATTACAACTTCGGAGAAGAAGGCGGAGGATTGAAGGTTGATATTCGGAGGAGATCGTGTTCGGGTAATCTCTACTCGTCGTTCTCGTTCTTCGTAGCCTTGTAATCGTTGTTCTTTTCTCTGAGTGTTGTGGGGATCCGATTTGGATCGGAGGAGTTTGTAGAGGGTGTAATTCTTCTATTCCATTAGTGGAGGCTTCTCAGGGTTGGACTCCGATCGTCCCGTGGTTTTTCCCGCAAGGGTTTTCCACGTCAAAAATTCTCTGTGTCTGCGTGATTGTTTTTGTGTGGTTGTTTTTGGTTCGTGCGTTGTATTGCTCGGTCCTCTCGCAGGTACTCTCCGGTTTGGGGAAAGGTTTCCGCGTTTCTTTCCCAACATGATGTTATCTTTTGATATTACGACATTAGTCTAGTTTAAGTACCTGAACTCAAGTTAGATATTTGTCACTTATGGGCATGCAGCTTATGATAAATTGACAATCATTATATATTTGAAATATGTTAAATTGTTAACAAGTGAGAGAAATACGATCTAAAACCTTTAATTGACAAGTATAGTAGCTTTCATGTAGATATGCTTGAACAATTGGAGCATATACCCAATGCCATCTATTCGCCCTGGAATCTAAAACCTTTAATTGACTATGATTTGAAAGTGATAGATTGCCATGAATTTTTGTTCTTGTAACATCTATTAACTCATGTTTTACCAAAAAAAATTTATTCTGGAAAGATTCTTTACAAATTCTCCCTTTAAAATTGCTTTTTGATATATGAAATGACTTATCCTTTTATCATGTTATATCTTCTTGTATAAACACATTATAGAATTTTCCGTTGTTGGTCTTAACCCATACTTTTCAGTCCTGTTGGTTTATCACTATGTTTTATTGTAGGAAATGGCATACACTGATGATGTATCATTTTGTATAAACATAGAGTGGAACATAAGGGAATAATTTGGTATCATAATGATATGACATGGTAGATTTGCCACAATTTAATTTCTTTAGATCGGTTTCATTTATTTCTTCTAATTGTTTAAATCTGCAAATCATTTGCGTCTATATATACGTTGCATTGGTATTTAGTAGTTATCAACTTGAATTGCTATATATTATTGCCACATATTTAGTAATACTTTGCTAAAGAAATTGTTTAATATCTGTCAAAAGATTTGTCATACTAGTAATAAATTATCATTATTATTTAATTTGACATCTTAGACAAATATATTGTGTTAGTACATTTTATCAATACTAGTTGAATATTTTCTTTTATTCAATATGCATTTTTTTATATTGTTCAGCGATTCATTGTAACAGATGAATAATAATAATAAAAAAAATTGTCGTTATTTTTTGGACGTCGCTTGATTAGACGTCGGAAAAATATTTGACATTTTTTGGTGCCGCTTGCTTAGGCACCAATTCTTTTGTGTGTTGTTGCTTACTTATATTGTACGTTTTTTTTCGTAATTACGAAAAAAAAAACTTGAAAAATTTGAAAAATTGTTTTGGCTACATAAACAAATTCTGGCACCGCCAAATTTGGGCCTCCCAAAAAAATAACCTTTTTGGTTAATAATTTTTCAAAGACAACGCTCATTTTGAGCACGCACTAAATTGTCACCTATTTTGCACAGTTCGCAAATAGCGTGAATTTCTTGAAAAATTTTATTTATTCTTACATTTGACAAAAATTTTACGAAGTCTCTCCGAATAGGCTCACCTACTTGGGTATGATGTCAGAAAGAACTTGGGGCTTGGTTCTTAAGAGGTCCCCGGTGACCCTCCTCCCTCATTTTCCCGCCTGGTCATATTCACGTAGAGCTACTGAAAGGGGTTGACCGAATATTATTTTTTGCTCAAATTGTATTTATAATTATGCATTTTTGCAAGAAATTTATTGACCTCTCTATATCGGCCTGTCGATCGATATAAGATAATTTTTAAACAAAAATCGTTTTTTCAAAACCGTTGTTTTTATTTACGATTGTTTGTTGTTGCTTATACAAACCAAATCCATATAAACCTGTCGTTTTATATGTTGACTGATCAAGATTTTTTCTCCTGTTGTAGAAAAATGTCGATCAAGATTGATTTTCCCATCCTTGAAGCCTCTGGCAAGAACTACTTGGACTGGACGCAAGACATCCAGAACCATCTAGATGCGCAGGGCCTCTTGGACGTCATCTATAACGAGGAAGAGCGTGAAGTGGAAGTCACTCGCTCAATGAACGCCAAAGCGATGATTCTATTCCGCAGGCATTTATCTGACGCCATGAAGTCGGAGTTCATTGAAATATCCTCGCCGAAGTCGCTATGGGACTCTCTGAAAGAGCGCTTCGACCACCAGAAGACCATATGGCTACCTGAAGCACGCCATGACTGGTTGAACCTGCGCTTCCAAGACTTTAAGAGTGTAACTGATTACAACAATCAAGTCTGCAGGATTCGATCACTTCTCCAATACTGCGGTGAGATATTAACCGACAGTGATCTATTGGAGAAAACATACACCACATTTCCTTCCACTGACAACTTGCTCCAGAAGCAATACCGTCAGTCTAAGTTCACCAAGTTTCCCGAGCTCATCACCCAGCTTTTACTAGACGAGAAGAACAGTCTCATTTTAATGAGAAACAATAATTCTCGTCCTGCTGGAACAAAGGCAATTCCAATGCCTGATGCAAACGCTCTCCGTGGACCAAATCTACGGTGGAAACGAGACAAGGGCCAGTCGTCCCAGCCAAGGAACAGAGGCGAGTTTAAGTCTCGCCACCCAAAGCGAGGTTCTAATAAGAACCAAGGACCTTTGACTCCTAGGCAGTCTCATGGTAAGAACCAACGGGGCAGTCGTCCCAAAGCGAGAGTGGAAGGCCAAGCGCCTACTCTCTGCTACAAATGTGGTGCTTATGGTCATATGCAACGGACTTGCAGGGCGACCCCCCAAGAAGTTAATAACTATCACAAGGGGCGCCGGGCCGAAGCAAATCTGGTCAACGAGTGCGAAAATCTAAATCTTGAGACCCCCGATTTTGTAGCAGAAATGGAAGAATAAATCTCCATTTTCTATCTATGTTTGATTTAAGTCATGAAACTTTTGGTGGTTTGTATTTTTTGTTTTCTCGATAAATTAAAGTTCTATTTCGAGCACTTTCCTCAAACGTGTGACAAACTTTAATTTTCTTTACTTATAGGCATGGACCACGGGGCAGTGGATTGTCTGGTTGATAGTGGAACGACTCACACTATCTTGAGAGATAAATCATACTTTATCTCCTATACGCCTAAAGTAACCTCAGTGACAACCATTTCGGGACCCTCAACCCTTGTTCAAGGTTTTGGCAAAGCCCGTTTTTTGTTGTCCAATGGTACTCCCGTTGAAGTATCAGAGGCCTTATATTCTCCAAGGTCCAGTCGTACCTTACTGAGTTTTAAGAATATTCGAGAAAACGGATTTCATGTTGAAACTGCTCGAGAACATGGCTTCGAGTATCTTTTCATTACCTCCACTCAGTACGGCCAAAAGCGTATCTTGGAGAAGTTGAAATGTCTTTCAAGTGGTTTGTATCTCACTACGATACAACACATCGAGAGTAATATCATCATTCGCCGAGCGCCAGTTGATGAGAGGACTTTTATGCTATGGCATGACCGGCTGGGTCATCCGGGTCAAAATACGATGCTTCGCACTATGAATGCATCACATGGGCATCCTCTTGGAGGAAAGAATTTTGTTATAAATCCGAAAAGCCTATGCCAAGCTTGCTCGATTGGGAAGACGAATCTCAAGCCACTCCATGTGAAACCTACGAGATTGGTTTCCCAATTCCTTGAGAGAATTCATGGAGATATTTGTGGACCAATCCAACCAACATGCGGACCATTTAAATACTTTATGGTTTTGGTTGATGCATCGACTAGATGGTCACACGTAGTGTTGTTGTCCACCCGAAACGCAGCGTTTCCTAAACTCCTCGCCTAGATCATTAAGTTAAGGGCTCACCATCCGGATTATCCGATAAAGTCTATTAGACTTGATAATGCCGCGAAGTTTACATCGAAGACTTTCGATGACTATTGCATGACTTTGGGAATAAATCTTGAACATCCTGTTGCGTATGTTCATACCCAAAATGGCCTAGCAGAAGCTTTTATAAAGCGACTGCAAGTGATAGCGAGGACCTTGGTTATGCGCACCAAACTTCCACTATCTGCATGGGGCTATGCAATTTTGCACGCTGCAAATTTGGTCCGTCTGAGGCCCATGGCCACCCAACCACTTTCCGCGTACCAGCTGGTTACTGGATGTGAGCCTGATATCTCACATTTATGCGTGTTTGGGTGCCTAGTCAACGTTCCAATTGAGCCGATAAGGCGTTCAAAATTTGGACCTCAGAAGCGACGGGGAATATATGTCGGTTATAACTCCCCGTCCATTATTCGCTATTTAGAGCCCTTGACAGGCGATCTCTTTACCGCGAGACACGCGGATTGTGACTTTGATGAGGCAATCTTCCCGTCGTTAGGGGGAGAAATGCACGCTAACGTTGATGAGGAACGACGTGAATTAGCGTGGCATGTGCCCGCTATTGCTCATCATGATCCTCCCTCTGCACATAGTGATAAGGAAGTGCAGAGGATTCTAGGTCTGCAAGATATTGCAAATCAAATGCCAGACGCATTTAGCGACCTAGCAAAAGTCACGAGATCAATCATACCTGCTGCAAATGTGCCTGCAAGGATAGACGTCCCTGAGAGACGCCATGTTCCTGTGAAACATGTTGCTCCGGTCGAACCCGCCGAGCAAAGGACGCTGCCATCGGCCGTCCAGTCCGCCGCTATTCCCAAGAAGAAGGGAAGACCGGTTGGTTCCAAAGATGTTCTGCCCCGAAAGCGGAGAAATCTTGTTAAAAGCGTTTTGCCACATGAGATCATTAAGGATCATGGCGATGTATTAGAAGAGCATGTTCCAGATGAAACGCCTATTCCTAATCATGCCGATAACCTTGAAATATCCGTCGAGTATGCTAGCTTAGACGATATTTTGAAGCGAAACGAAACTGTCATCGATGATGTGTTCATATACTCAGTGGCCACTGACATTATGAACAATGATGACATGGAACCTCGTAGTGTTGCCGAGTGTCAACGACGAACGGACTGGTCACAATGGAAACAAGCAATCCAGGCTGAACTAGACTCCTTAGCGAAAAGAAGCGTGTTTGGACCTGTTGCTCCAACACCACCCAATGTTAAACCAGTTGGTCACAAATGGGTTTTCCTAAGGAAGCGTAATGAGAGAAATGAGATTGTGCGATACAAGGCTCGCCTTGTGGTGCAAGGCTTCTCACAACGCCCTGGAATTGATTACGAGGAGACGTATTCTCCCGTAATGGACATCATAACGTTCCGCTACTTAATCAGTTTAGTAGTTTCCGAAAAACTGAATATGCAGCTCATGGATGTGGTCACAGCCTATCTCTACGGGGATCTAGACACAGAGATATATATGAAAGTCCCTGAAGGACTAAAGATGCCTGAATCAAGTAGTTCCCGACCACGGAACGCGTTCTCGATTAGACTGAGACGTTCGCTATATGGATTGAAACAATCCGGGCGAATGTGGTATAACCGCCTAAGCGAATACTTGATCGGTTTGGGATACGTTAATAACGAACTTTGCCCATGCGTGTTCATAAAGAAATCTACTTCAGGATACGCAATCATCGCGGTCTATGTAGATGACATGAATCTCATAGGAACAGAAAAAGACTTGTCAGAAACTGCTGATATCCTGAAGAGGGAATTCGAGATGAAGGATCTTGGGAAGACACGGTTTTGCCTCGGCCTGCAGATCGAGCACCGTAAAGATGGAATTCTTGTCCATCAAGCGAACTACACCCAAAAGGTGTTGAGACGCTTTAGTCATTTTGACGTTAAGCCGTCCGCTACTCCCATGGTCGTCCGCTCTCTAGACATTACTAAGGACCCATTTCGTCCAAAGGACGACGACGAAGAGATATTGAGTCCTGAGTGCTCTTATCTGGGTGCAATAGGTGCTTTATTGTACTTGGCCCAATGTACTAGACCGGACATATCGTTTGCTGTGAATTGTCTAGCTCGACACAGCACCGCGCCAACACGCCGCCATTGGAATGGCATAAAAGACATTTTCCGCTACCTTAAGGGTACTACGGACTTGGGCTTGTTCTATCCCTACGCGGCTTTGAGTGAGTCCAACGCTCTTGGCACTCGAAGCAACGCGACCCTTGTTGGCTACGCCGATGCGGGATACTTATTGATCCGCACAAGGGGCGTTCCCAATCTGGTTATGTCTTTACCATTGGGAACACGGCGATTTCTTGGAGGTCTCGCAAACAGACCTTAGTGGCTACTTCAACGAACCACTCTGAGCTACTCGCACTCTATGAGGCGACTAGAGAGTGTGTATGGCTTCGAGCTGTTATTGGCCATATTCGAAGTACATGTGATCTTCCATATGACCCAGATGAACCTGTTGTCGTCTATGAGGACAATACCGCTGTTATTGATCAAGCGAAACATGGTTATATCAAAGGGGATGCTACCAAGCACATATCGCCCAAGTTGTTCTTTACACATGAACAACAAGCACTTCAGAAGATTGAAGTGCAACACATTGGATCGGAGAATAACCGTGCAGACTTGTTCACCAAGTCACTGCCAAAACACTCGTTCCAGAAACATGTCAGAGCGATTGGACTTAGGAAGCTTTCAGAGCTAGCCTAAGTAAAACATGTTTCCTGCACCCTGTTGTGTGCATGTGAGGGGGAGCGCCCCAACAAGTGCCTCCCAACGCCCTGTTGTGCGTATATCCCGTACCCTGTTAAGTGCGAGTGAAAAGGAAAGCATCCTGATGTATTCTCGTGTACTCTTTTTCCCTTCGACCAAAGTTTTTCCCACTGGGTTTTCTTTGGCAAGGTTTTTAACGAGATACAGTTCAAATCCCTTATTCACTAAGGATTATTATAATCAGGGGGAGTATCCAGTTGTATACTTCTAAACCATCGTGTACTCTTTTGTCCTTCGATCAGCGGTTTTTTCCACTGGGTTTTCCCTGACAAGGTTTTGACGAGGCACCTTTGCAATGGTTAGTTTACCCCCATCACACTGACCTGTGTGTACTCTTTTGTCATTCGACCAAAGTTTTTTTTCCCACTGGGTTTTCTTTGGCAAGGTTTTAACGAGGCACAAGTAGGTGGTCATTTTTGAATCTGCAAGCTACAGACCGACAAAGAAGCTCAGAGGTGTTTACAAGCAGAGTTTGTGAAGAGCCAAGGGGGAGTGTTGTAATTCATCATCATGGTGACTCTTCACCTTTGTAACTCCCAAGTGACTTTTCACTTTGTAACTCCCAACCTCTCTCTTCCTATATAAAGAGAGGTTGGGATGGCTTGTAGAGACACACATTGAGATATATTGATACCATTTGAGAGGTTGAGCTAATTGTCCACAACAAACACTTAGAATACTTAACTAATCCCATACATAAGAATTTGACTAAAAAGTAGTGCAAAATAAAGATGACTTGTGTAGAAATTCTTTGTTATGGACGGTGGGCATATTTATGAGGCATGGCAGGACCATGGTGGTTGGCAATGGACCCCTATTATTGAGCTACTTATATGTGGAGAGGGAACTAGTTTGTGATTCTTTTGCACGATGGGCTTATATTTTATTTAGGCTTTTTCTAAGAGCATCACACTTTTTATTTGGGGGTAGTCTAAAAATATTCAAAAAAAATTATAAATTTGTCATCCATTTTTTTACTTGGGGACAATTCAATTTTTTTAGCAAGTGGGTCTGTCAACGTAGTGGCAATCCTAGGATTGCCAGCAAGTTGACAGTCCTCTCATAAAGGAGAACTGCCAACAAGTTGGCAGTCCTAAGACTGCCACTACGTTGGCAGTCCTAACATGAAGAAGGACTGCCAACTTAGCTGCAGTTCGCGTCGACGAAGACACCCAACTGTACGCGTTCTAACTGTACGAAATCCATCCTCTCCTCTAGAAGGCTCCTCCACTCCTTCCTTCTCCACCAAGACCCCCTCCCCCACCTCCACCGGATCCTCTCCGGACCCGCCCTCCCTCGCCCTCGCCTGCCTCAAGGTCGGCCAGCACCTCGACTCCGACCCCTCCTCCGACCCCTCCAAAATCCTAGGCTTCGCTATCCGCTCCCTCGAGATCCTTGACCGCACCCCAGACTCCAATCCCGTACCCCTCGCCATGTCCCTCCACCTCGCCGGCTCAGCCTCCTTCTCCCTCAAGCGCTTCAACCTCCTTCCTCACCCGCGCCTGCCGCATCCTCGAATCCGTCGACCCAGACACCGCTGACGACTCCTCCGACTTCGACCTCCACCCGGTTGTCCATGCCATCCACCTCCAGCTCGCCGACCATCCCTCCTCCGCTCGCCCCCTCCCTCTGCCCTAATTTTGGGCTGCCTCCAAGCAAATTGTGGATGCCCCTAGCAAAAATTTTACCTTCTTGGACTGTCCTCAAATAAGGACTGCCTTCAAGTAAAAAGTGTGGTGCCCTTAGAAAAAGTCTCTATTTATGTCACATTTAAGTAAGTACAAGTGCATGGCCTTACAATTTTTGGTCTACTTCTCCATATCGCCTTCTCCTAACGAAATTCCAAAAGGCATCCAAAAGAAAGAGAGGAATAAAGCCTAAACACAGTAGGAAAGAAAGTACAAGATGTGAATTATGAACACAATCTCCTCGTCTTCTTCATTTCAATATTTTTGACCTTTTTTTCTTTTCTTTCGCTGCTTCATTTTTTTTTTTTCTATTACTTCATATATTTTTTTAAAAAAATTACTTGAAACAATAATAATTGTCATCAACATTGTCCAATCAAGCCGGGGTCAGATTTATGAAATGCCCAAAAACTAAAAAAGTTTTATGTAAAACCCACCGCTAAAAAAACTTTCATCGCGTGCCCAGAATTAGAGAAACTTATCCAAAGCGGGTTCCAAATGACCCTTTTGCCCTTCCTTTTAATTTATTGGAAACACCCACAAAACTGCTCTTAAAAAAAATGTTTCAATACTCCATCTTCTTCCATACGCTGCTCACTTTCGAATCTAGGTTTTCTCCTCAAAAATCTTCAAAAACTCGTCGAAAAATTTCGGAAAGACCGGGACGAACGGCAAAAGTGCTAAAACGGAGGTCCAAACATCATTTTTTTTTTGCGAATCTAAAATTTCGGAAGGCCGTCTAACGGTGAAGCTGTTATTTTTTATCTCCTCGACGATACGCTCATTTTGAGACAAACGGGACCTCGTTTCGACCTCCCAGTCAAAAGTTATGGCCCTCCAAAGTTTCAGCTAACCATAAAATGCAGGAGAATGGCATTCTCCGTCTTAATTTACACGGAGAATGACCATTCTCCGTCTTAATTAGGACGGAGAATGACATTCTCCGTCTTAATTTACACGGAGAATGGTCATTCCAGTGTTAAAACGCAGGAGAATGACCATTCTCCGTGTTAGAAACACGGAGAATGTCATTCTCCGTGTTAAATGAAACGGAGAATGTCATTCTCCATGTTAAATAAAACGGAGAATGACATTCTCCGTCCTAATTAGGACGGAGAATGGCCATTCTCCGTCTTAATTAGGACGGAGAATGACCATTCTCCGTCTTAATTAGGACGGAGAATGCCATTCTCCGTGTAATTTATCACGGAGAATGGTCATTCCAGTGTTAAAACGCAGGAGAATGACCATTCTCCGTGTTAATTAGGACGGAGAATGCCATTCTCCGTGTTAATTAGGACGGAGAATAGCATTCTCCGTCTTAAATAAAACGGAGAATGCCATTCTCCGTCTTAATTAGGACGGAGAATGCCATTCTCCGTCCTAAATAAGACGGAGAATGCCATTTCCTAATTAAGACGGAAACGGAGAATGTCATTCTCCGTCTTAATTAGGACGGAGAATGCATTCTCCGTCTTAAATAAAACGGAGAATGCCATTCTCCGTCCTAATTAAGACGGAGAATGGTCATTTCCAGTGTTAAAACGTGTAATTTAGTTTTTTCAGGAATAAAGAGTTTCGTTCTTCTTTCAAAGCGATGATAATTCTTATGGAAAAGAAGAAGAAAGATCTTCTCTCCACAATTGAAGATCTGAGTTCAAATGTCTCCACGATGAAGATGATGATGATGGTGATGATGATGACGAGCGATGATCTGAGTTCGACTGAAGAAAAATACACCGAACTACGAACGATCTTTGCGATCTCTGCTGAATATGAGAGCAATGGAATTCAGATTTCTCGTGAAGAAGAAGAAGACGAAAATCGCAATCCAGATCTGAGTTTTTTGAATTCAAATACATATAGATGACCAATTCGCGCGGAGGGGTAGTTTCGGTATTATAAAAATAGCAGTTTCTAGCGGGTGGCATCTAAAAGGGAATCTTGGAATATTTAACGTGATAATACTTAATTCTGGGTATTTCATAAAACTTATCCAGCGGGTGGGCATTTCATAAAAGCCCACCCCGAAATTGGGTTTCTCAGCAATTTCCAGTTCTCAAAATGTTAAAAAGTTTATACATATAACCTACAAATCAGCTATAATCAAGAAATGGTATATATATATACTCACATCATAATTGGAATGAATTCGCTTCAATATGGAATTTGACCGATCCATTCAAATATACTATGTCTTCACTTACTGATCACTAGAACATTTTAAACCATCTAATCCTAATAAAATAATTGAGTAATATTCAATCCACATAAATTTTGGTATAAGAAGGATTTAAAGTTTGTGGAAATTGTTAGCTAAAACATTAAAGTTATAAAAAAAAAATTACATAGGGAGAAAAAAAAAAATGTAAAAATTAGTGAGAAAGAATCCAAACATTCATAGTAAGGACATTTTAGCTGATTCTCCTCCCTCTCTTCTCTAGCACCCTCTAACAATTAAAAAAAGGAAAAAAGAAACGAAAATGAAAGAGAGATAAACGTCCTTATCAAGGACGTATAATATGATAGAAATGCTGTTAACAAGGGAATTTTTTTTAAAAAAAATATTATATTTTTATTTATATTATAATTTAGTGTGCTTTTTAAATATAAGAAAAAAATTAAAAAAATGTCATTGCCAAAGACGTGGACGTTTTTGGGCCAAAACGGTAAGGACATTTTTATGAAATCTTTTTCAACGGCTACAAATACGTCCTTACTAAGGACGTATCTCCGCATCGTGTATAAAAAACATCCTTATGGAACAAAAAAAATCAACAACTACGAATACGTCCTTAATAAGGTCATTATTTGCACGAAAAACGTCCTTACTAAGGAACCTTTTTTATACATGATTTGATTTTTTTTTGCATCGACAGGAATCAAAAGTGTTTCTTGCATTAACTGGAATAAATACGTCATTAGAAACGATTTTTTTTTGTTCTCTTAATTTTTTTTTTTTTAAGCTGCAGGATTAAATTTAAACGGTATGTTTAGTTGTATTTAGATGATGCTTAGTTGTGCTTACTTGTATTTGGTGTAGTTTAATGCGTAATTAACTATAACGTTCTTCTATAGACATTTCGTTTCTTTCAGTAGAAATTTGACCCCAAAAAATTTCTCCAGACACAATTTACTGAAACTTTATTTTTATGAGTGAAAATTTCTGTGAAGTTTGTGTTGGCGTCTATAGAAAATCTATGGCGTTCCATAAATAAGATCATAAGCAAGCAAGAAAATGAGCCATATATACAAAGGCGTGGACATGGGCGGGGGGACGATTGAGGGACAATTGCCCCCTTCTTCTGCGATGAAAATCCAGTCATGGCTGTATCAAAGTTCTGATACAGCCGTTGTATGACAAATGGACCCTGCCTCAAAGTTTATATATAGGACTAATTAGAGTTTAGACCCTGAATTTTATATCAGCAGAGAGTTTAAGTCATGACTTGTCCAATTAGAAAGTTTAGACCCTAGACTTTTATCATTTGTTTCATTTTTTCTATTATACCCGTCTCATGCTTAACAATGAAACCTTCATATTGGAGGATATAATGGAAAAAATGAAACAAATAATAAAAATTCAGGATCTAAACTAATTTTCAATTGGATATGTCGGAACTTAAACTCTAAGCTGGTATAAAATGCAGGATCTAAACTCTAATTAGCCCTTATATATATGTATGTATACTTGAACGATTTATGAAGAGAGAAGGGGACCCACTTATCATAGAACGGTTGAATCAAACTTTTTTTTCCACTCCAAAGCTTCACGATGATTGTCCAAAGTTATGATCATGTTGTATAACTCTTACGTACAAACTATAGAATTGAGTTAAAAAGAGGAGTTTACCAGTACTAGTCATGTACTTGGAAGAAGAGCATGAGCTTTGTGGATTGATCACCTCTCCAATATGATCAGAAGCAATTGCAGTGGTGAGCAAGAGAGAGAGGCCAAGGAGGAGGAGGAGAATCAGCCCCATCTCCTCAAACATGCTTTTGAAGTTGGAATATGGTGGTGGTGCTCCTGCCAATGTTTGTGCTCACTCTTATATAGAAGCTTCAAAGAGCATGGTTATGGGTGCACTCCCTTTGGATAGATATACCATGGTGGGTGAAACCTCCCCCATGTGTGTTGTGGAATGTTAATTGGATGGTCACATACTATAGTCAGGACCGGCTCAGAAGATTGGATTATTCTATCCGGAACTAATTTTAGTTGTCCATTTATCTTTATTGTGGACTAGTCCTAGGATATTACTCGCGACCCCTACCTCTTGTAGGGTCATGGTGAGTCTGGAGGAGGGTGGTTGTCCAAGTCAGAAGTCTTATTAGGTTTACCTCTAGACCGGCCTTGACTATATTATAACCTAATTATATTAAAATATAAAAATATACCAATGGTTAAGTGTAAGGTAATGACATGTGGGTCCAGTAAGGTCATGCTAAGTCCGAAGGAGGATGGTTGTCCAAGTCAAAAAGTCTTGTTAGGCTTACCTCTGGACCGGCCTTGATTATATTATAACCTAATTATATTAGAATATAAACATATACCAATGGTTAAGTAAGGTAATGACATGTGGGCCCACTAAACTAATTTAGTGCATGATTTAATAATTTAGCTCACATGTTAATGGCTCACCTATTATGCTCAGGGCTAGTCCAGGGTAAGCCAATCAAGACTTCAGATTTGGACAACCCCCATCTGCATGGGGCAACTCCCAGGCTCAACGTTACCTTACAAAAGGTGGGGGTTACGGAAGATCCTCCAGAATTGACCCACAATAAAGATCTAGGGGCAACAAAAATTAGCTCCGGATAGAGCAATCGAGCAATCCAACTCCGTGGGCCGGCCCTGATTATGCATGCATGTGTAAGTCGCATACTTGAACCGATCCATGCTACAACTATCCTTGATTGAATCTTTGTATTTTGTATGGACTCTATAAAAAAAAAATTTATACCGCTGCGTGAACCTATATGCGTGTCCAAAATTCTCTAAAATTTTGGTGTAATAACAAGGACAGACTTTAGCCGCATTGATCAACCATCTTCAAATATAATACTGTGGGTAAAGATTTCACATATGTTAGTGAATGTAAATTAGATGGTGACATATATATTTTATTGTAGCTAGCCTAATTATGTAAGTTAAGAAAACCAACAAGAATCTACATCAATTTCGATAGGCACTAATTCTTGGATTACTTTATTTATGCTTACTGTCAACATATAAACAATAGGTTTAGATGCACATATGTTGATTTATAAAAGGAAAAAATGGTCCTGACATAGATCCAACTGGAGTATAGGAGCGTTGGGTTGGCAAGAGCACAACCAACAAAACTTTGACTAGTTTAGAATTGGCCAAGATGACACTGTGTGTTTTCTTCAGAACATGGTTGATCTGCACAAATTCATTCGAAGAACCTAATTGTTGCTGGTGGGTTATGCGTGTGTTGATGCAATAATGAATATGTGACAATGCAAACACAAGGTTAAGGTTTGGCACTGATCAGGGCTGGTCCTAGGGTAAGTCTGGCAAAACTTCGAGCTTAGACAACCCCTCTCAATAGGATAACCCTCCAGACTATTTGGTTTTCTTAGGACTGGTCCAACCCAAATCCAAATTAAACCTATATCTTTCAATAAGGATAAAGGAAAACCAAAATTAACTCCGGCTAAGACAACCCAACCCACCCCACCGGGCCGGCTCTGGCACTGATGTTAGTTTTTGTGTGTGTGCTTGTTATAATACATACAACAAAGCTCAAGATATATATGGTACCAGAGTACTAGATCCTTTGTCAGTTTGTATTTAGGTGTAAGTACTCAAGCACACAATGAGATTATGAGAAGTGCTAGAGGTTATTAGAGGATCAGGTATTGAGGCGGCGATCTTATAGAAACAAGATGGTTCGGCTGATACCAATACGTTACGGTCGATGTCGATACGGCTTGACATGTTTCGATCCGATACTCACTACTATCAATACTGACCAACATTGACATTGATGATCTATTACCGACATTGACATTGATGATCTATTTTCCAATCAATTTGGCAGAGAAAAATAAACAAAAAAGACCGATCAACAAGGGTGTAAAAATATAATAAGTTTGTCAAAGCATATAAATAAGGGGAAAAAATTATTTATCGCAGGTAAACCAACCAACAATTGTAACTATTAAATTTTAACACTATTAAGAAAAAACATAATAATAGTTAAAATTATGTCTAAATGTACAAAATATATGTTTCAAATTTTAAAAAAATTATTAATAGTTATTTGCTTTTCAATACCCAAAAATTCGATAAACCGATCCGAAACTACTGATAGTATCGATACCGTCAATCCCAATACTTAACGATACTTATACTGCAAACCTTGTGTAATACTCTACGAGATTATTGTGTAATTAAAGAGGGTGTAATGGAAATTCTATAAGATATCTTTCTTACAAATCAAAAATCTTAAGGCAAGAGATTGAACATAGATACATATATCGGTTTCTTTTGTCGGATGACACTACAAAAGTTTCCAACACTTGATTCTTCGTTGTCCAAGAAAGGAAGTATCAAAGTTTTGCAATGAGTACTATCACACTTTTGTGTGGGTTTGATTCTCTTTCTTTGCTCAAATACTTCGGATCATCATCATATGCTTCATCATTCTCCCATAAATGAAGGAAAGACCACACAGACATTATGAACATGAAAGTGCAACCTGTTATTTGTTGGGAAAGAAGCGCGGAAACCTTTCCCCAAACCGGAGAGTACCTGCGAGAGGACCGAGCAATACAACGCACGAACCCAAAAACAAACACACAAAAACAATCCACGCAGACACAGAGAATTTTTGACGTGGAAAACCCTTGCGGGAAAAACCACGGGACGATCGGAGTCCAACCCTGAGAAGCCTCCACTAATGGAATAGAAGAATTACACCCTCTACAAACTCCTCTGATCCAAATCGGATCCCCACAACACTCAGAGATAAGAACAATGATTACAAGGCTACGAAGAGCGAGAACGACGAGTAGAGATTACCCGAAACACGATCTCCTTCGAATATCGACCTTCAATCCTCCGCCTTCCTCTCCGAAGTTGCAATGGCACTCTTGCCTCCTTCCTCTCTCAAACTTGGATAGCCTCCAATGTGTTCCAATGTGCGCTATAGGATTAGGGTTGAGAAATCTCAACTTAATACCCTAATCCCGCAACCAACCTGGACCGTTGGATTAGATCCAATGATGAAAACTCATCCTAAAATCCGCTTCAGCCCCCGACGACACAGAGTTCGGCCAGAACTCTGTGTCGGGCAACCAGCATTGGCCGATAGCATTCTGGAACCAAGAAGCAGAATTCGGACAGAATTCTGTATGGGGGCAGAATTCGGGCAGAATTATGCCCCCCCTGTTCCAGAATGGGAAAAAGTGGCTCCCGAGCTTTTTCTTCGTCTCCGAATGGCCTCGTCGCCTCCCCGAGCTTCTCTGACACACAGATGGTATCAAAGCTTTGGGTTCAAAGGGTGTCAGGAGTTGACAGAGAAACCAAAGAGGAGAGATGGACGCGAAGCCGGTGCGCATGGTGAATCTGAACGGCACAAACTATCATTATTGGCGGAGCAAGATGAAGGATTTGCTATTTGTCAAAAAGCTGCATCTACCCGTATTTGCATCCGAGAGGCCCAGTGATAAATCCGAGGAGGACTGGACATTCGAGCACATACAGGTGTGTGGGTACATACAGCAGTTTGTTGATGAGAACGTGTACAATCACGTTGCCAATATTGAGCACGCGAAGACGTTGTGGGATAAGCTGGAGTCTTTGTACGCGAAGAAGACCGGGGTAAACAAGTTGTTCCTGATCCGGACGATGATGGGTCTGCGGTACAAAGACGGGGCGTCTATTTCGGATCACTTGAGTGAGTTCCAGGGCGTGGTTGACCAGTTATCTTCTATGGGAGTCAAGTTCGACGACGAAGTTCAAGGACTGTGGATGCTGTGTACTTTGCCAGACTCGTGGGAGACCGTACGAGTATCTATGATCGCTTCTGCTCCAGATGGCGTGGTCAGTCTGGAGTTTGCCAAGAGCGGGGTGTTGAATGAAGAGATGCGGAGACGTTCTCAGGGCACTTCATCCACATCCCATCACTCAGAGGCACTTGTTTCAGAGAGCCGCGGAAGGGGCAAAAGCAGGGGTCCAGGTGGTGGCAGAGACAAGAGCAGGGAGAAGTCCAAGGGTCGTTACGAGGACTCAGAGTGTTACCATTGCGGTAAGAAGGGCCATATCAAGCAGAACTGTTTCGCTTGGAAGAAGGAGAAGAAGGGCGACAAGGGGAAGCAAGAAGAGAACACTACAGCGGCGGCCTCGGTGCATGGAGGCGATGTGATTGTCGTAGGTGATGAGGTCATTACTAACCTCGCCTGCGATGACAATTCTTGGCTGGTGGACTCAGGGGCTTCAGCACATGTATCTCACAATAGGGCACTGTTTGCCACTTACACGACAGGCGACTGTGGCGTGTTGAAGATGGGCAACGGAGATGTGTCGAAGGCGGTTGCCGTTGGAGATGTGCATTTGAGAACGAAGACGGGTGCGGTTCTTGTTCTCAAGGATGTTCGTCATGTCCCTGATATTCGTTTCAACCTGGTGTCGGTTGGAAGGTTGGATGACGAGGGATTCTTCAGTCTCTTCGGGAACAGTCAGTGGAAGCTTTCCAGGGGTTCGATGGTGATTGCCAGAGGAAGCAAGAAGTCCGGTCTCTACTATATGGAGGAGAGCGCAGAGGGGGCACAGGAGGTGAACGCAGTCAGTGATGCGTCTACCGAGTTGTGGCACAGGCGGCTCGGCCATATCAGCGAGAAGTGTCACGCCCCGATTCGTAGAGTCATTTATTCACATAATTTATCTCTTGGAATCGATCGTCCTCGCTTGGGCGTGATGCCGTACAAGTCTGGTATTGCACTTGTACAAGGCAAAGATGGTGCATAATCAAATTTCTTTCAAATAGGAACACATCGCAGCGGCAGAAGCAGACAAATTGAAATTGGTAAGGACAATCTTTCTTATCGAGTAGAAACAGATCAGTTTCTTTATAGCAGCGGAGATAAAAGGATAACTTGAAGTCACACAGAGACATATAGAACTTTATTCTCTTTATTGATAATTGAAGAAGAGTACAAGACTTGTATTGAAGTACAATACTTACAACACATTTCACTTTACATTGACAGCCAACTGAACAATGCTATACAGCTTACATTTGATACTTGGATACATTGGATTACAACTCGATACACTGACTTGGCTTACAATCTCACTGGTACAACTGATTACAATGTTCCATACATTATGCCCTTTATAAACAGAAGACATCATCTTGTGCAAGGAGAGCTTCTGTATGCCCAACAAATCTTCGATGCCGCGGAACCAATCAAGCCAAAACTTCGTGTGTAGAAAATTCCAAGCAAGAGCACCTGCCCACAAAACGTGGGTCAGTACATCATCTATGTACTGGCGAGCAGAATCCAACCCACTCGCATAAACCAACATTTTAAGTGATCATTTAAGCAAGCATTTATTAGAATGATCTTTCTAATTGGGGCCTAGCATCAGTTTACAGTTCATGGGCAATAATCATAGTGAAGCATGTAAACATAATCTTAGTAGCATTCATGTGGACATATCTTTTAGCATTCTTGGTGTTATCATGCAAAGACGTCATTGAGGTGTACCAAGTACTATCATGAAAAGACATCATTGAGGCATCGTTAACACTAACATCTTAAACATGTTATAACAGTTTTCACTTCAAGCATCACTTAGCATGTATATTGTGTTTGAGCATTGATTATAGCATGGCATCTTTGTAGTATACTGAATTTAACATGTTAAGCCGGATCTCATACTGAAAGGCTACAAACCGTACCATTTACTTATTTGGAACGTAAGCATGCAAGTTAAACCAACACATATATTGAATTATCACATTTAAGTGATTTCTTACCGATAGCCAACTTCCCCGTACCTGCATTGAGATACAGGATAATATGATATACTTACTCTGCCTGCACAAAACATTCATTAGCATGCATCCTGACTACATGGTCGTTGGTGAAACTGCACCATAAAGGACTTTCCAACGGGTATTACGACGTACCATTCCAGGGTAGGTTGCAAGCCTAGCCGAATGTCCCGTAATACCTCGTGCCACCATAGCACGACCAATGTTTCCTCCCGGGTCGAATCGGTCCCAGCGCCCCGGGTACCGTTCGAGGAAACTTACTCAGACTTGTACAAGTACGTCCATGACCATGCGAATGCGTGTCGACTCGATAACACAAATGCATGGTAAAGCAACTAAAGTAAGCAGAGCCAACAGTTCAACATCTCATCTCAATCCCAAGCCATTTTCAACGACTAATCATTACCATCATTCTACTTGGTGATCTCCATGATCCCAAGTCCCATCATTCTCATTGTTTGTTCCATTGCAACATTTCTTATTACATTCCTTCTAAGGAGAAACAACAACATTCATTCATTTCAAAGGGACCTGTAACAATTCATTCAATTCATAGGGACAATATCATATTCATTTCATTTCACAGGGACAGTATTCTTTCTTTCATTGCATAGAAGGAACAGGCAACATTAACAGTTATGCAGGATGTACATGATTTTAGTGTTTCTTTCCATTCTTTGTGTTAATAGCATAGCCAGTTCATTACTCATGTATCATTCTCATAGCATATCATTACTGTAGTATTCATTGCTTAAACAGTATTAACCGAGGGACGTTATCAATTCATTTCGAGCATCAACTCACATTAGCAGTTCGAGTGTGATTCATTCAGCAGTTCAATACTTCTTAACATAAGCATCTCTATTATTCGGCAACCAAAACAAGGGACATTTAGAGACAGTTCATAGTATCACAATATTCTATTTATTAAGCATGCAGGAATAAGGAGGAAGGAGAACAGTTCCACTTGCCTTATATAAAAGGGTCTTCCTGCTCCAATCCTGCTAAGCGTAGCTCCACCAGCGAGCCACGTTCCAATACCCATTTCGTCTAGCCAGCTAAGAGAGACTGCCTCAGTCTCAATTCTCTTGATTTCCAACATAAGTCACGGTCCAACATTCTGATAGCATCCAACAAGCCAACCCAAATGCCTCGTGCGGAACGGGGCATTACAAGAAGGGGATGAGCTACTTGGTGAACAGGAAAGTGATTCTGGGGCTCAAGTCTACAAAGTTGGAGAAGTGCACGCACTGTTTAGCTGGGAAGCAAAATAGGGTGTCTTTCCAAAGTCACCCAAGTTCGAGGAAGCCGGCGTTGCTCGAGTTGATTCACTCGGATGTCTGCGGTCCTATGAAGGTAAAATCTCTTGGTGGTGCTTTTTACTTTGTAACCTTTATTGATGACTGTTCCAGGAAGGTTTGGGTCTATGCCTTAAAGACCAAGGATCAGGTGCTGCCTACTTTCAAGGGGTTTCAGGCCTCTGTTGAAAGGGAGACGGGCAAGAAGTTGTTATGTGTTCGGTCCGACAATGGCGGCGAATACATTGGTCCCTTTGATGCGTATTGCAGAGAGCAAGGGATACGACACCAGAAGACTCCGCCAAAGACACCTCAGCTCAATGGTGTAGCGGAGCGCATGAACAGGACACTGATGGAGAGGGTGCGGTGTTTGCTGTCAGAAGCAAACTTGCCGGGCAGTTATTGGGGTGAGGCTCTTCTCACAGCTGCTTATATTATTAATTTGTCTTCTAGTGCTCCTTTGCAGGATGATGTGCCTGACAAAGTATGGTACGGCAAAGAGCCGTCATACAATCACCTGCGGGCGTTTGGTTGTAAGGCCTTCGTGCATGTACCGAAGGACGAGAGGACCAAACTTGAGCCGAAGACGAGGCGATGCGTCTTTGTCGGCTACGGTCGGGATGAGTTTGGCTATAGACTCTACGACCCAGTGGAAGGAAAGCTCTACAGAAGCAGGGACGTAGTGTTCGTCGAGGATCAGACCATGACCAACACTCAGGATTCCGAGACGCCTTCTGAGGCTGAGGAATTGCCTGAGTTAGAGTCATTTCGCTTCGAGCAGTTTCCAGAGGACATCGCAGAGGATCCAGTTATGGGAGAGCCGGTACATGGAGTTGCTCCCAACCTTGATCATCAGCCTGCTGATGGTGGTCATGGTGTCCCTCAGGAGGATGAGCATGCCGGAGAGGTAGTTCCTGAAGGGGCGGAGGCTGTCGGTATACAGCCAGCACCAGTGGCTCCACTGAGAAGGAGTGACAGGGATCGTCGACCATCTACGAGATACTCACCGAATGAGTATGTGCTATTGACTGGCGGGGGGGAGCCCGAAAGTTTCGCAGAGGCTATGGAAGACGAACACAGACAGGAGTGGATGGTGGCTATGCAGGAGGAGATGAGTTCCTTGCACACCAATTCCACTTATGATCTGGTGCGGTTGCCAAAGGGCAAGAAGGTTTTGAAGAATCGATGGATGTTCAGAGTGAAGCAGACGGAAGATGCTACTCGCCCTCGATACAAAGCGAGGCTGGTAGTCAAGGGCTACGGTCAGCGAAAAGGCGTGGATTATGATGAAATCTTTTCGCCTGTCGTCAAGCATTCGTCTATTCGGGTGGTGCTAGCATTAGCAGCCAGTTTCGACTTGGAGATCGAGCAGATGGACGTGAAGACGGCATTCCTCCACGGTGATCTTGAGGAGGAGTTGTACATGGAGCAGCCAGAGGGATTCTGTGAGAAGGGCAAGTCACATTTGGTCTGCCGGTTGAGGAAGAGCTTGTATGGTCTAAAGCAGGCTCCGAGGCAGTGGTACAGGAAGTTCGAGTCGTTTATGGGGGAGCATGGTTATGCACGGACGACGTCGGATCATTGTGCATTTGTGAGGTATTTTGCCGATGATGATTTCATCATTTTGTTGCTCTATGTTGATGATATGCTATTAGTGGGTCGGAATGCCACTAGGATAGCGGAGTTGAAGCGCCAACTAGGCGCGGCCTTCTCTATGAAGGATTTGGGCGCAGCGAAGACTATTCTTGGGATGGAGATCAGCCGAGAGAGAGAGTCCAAGCTGCTACACTTGTCCCAAAAGAAGTACATTCACCGGGTACTTCAGCGTTTCGGGATGGACGGATCGAAGAAAGTGAGTTCCCCCCTCGCGGCTCACTTTAAGTTCACTGAGGAGCAGTGTCCATCTACCGAGGACGAAAAGGAAGATATGGAGCGGGTTCCATATGCCTCAGCTGTGGGAAGCCTGATGTATGCTATGGTGTGTACGAGGCCAGATATTGCTCATGCAGTTGGTATGGTTAGCAGGTATCTTTCAAATCCTGGAATGGTACATTGGAGTGCAGTCAAGTGGATTCTACGTTATCTTCAGGGCACCGCTGGTTGGAGACTTTCCTTTGGTGGTGACGAGCCGAAGCTGGTCGGGTATACCGATGCTGATATGGCTGGAGATGTAGACACGAGGCGATCGACTTCGGGCTACGTGATGATGTTTGCGGGAGGAGCGGTGTCGTGGCAGTCGCGGTTGCAGAAGTGTGTTGCCTTGTCGACGACGGAGGCAGAATACATTGCGGTGACGGAGGCTTGCAAGGAGCTGTTGTGGATGAAGAAGCTGTTGCAGGAAATGGGACTGAAGCAAGAGCAGTATACTTTGCTTTGCGACAGTCAGAGTGCGATCCACCTTGTGAAGAATCAGACGTTTCATAGCCGATCCAAGCACATCGAGACCCGGTATCATTGGATACGGGATGTGGTTGAGAAGAAGGACGCGGAGCTTGAGAAGGTGCATACAGACGACAACGGAGCTGATATGTTCACGAAGATTCTACAAAGGGAGAAGTTTGAGTACTGCAGGGAGATCGTCGGGATGACGACGTCCTCCCTATAGTTGTGAAGGGGGAGATTTGTTGGAATGGGAGGGGTTCCCAACCTATGTGGAGAAGGCCCCGGAGTGCGACGAGCGTCGTCCGATGTCGGGGAAGCTAGGGAAGTAGGCGACGTGAAGTCGCTGCTGCTGTTGCTGCCCAGGGGGAGATTCTGGAACAAGGGATCCGAGTTCGGGCCGAACTCGGTCCCATGGCGAGTTCGGGCCGAACTCGGTCTGACCACTCCAGCACTGTGGGGTGAGGTTCTGGTTGCCCGACACAGAGTTCTGGCCGAACTCTGTGTCGTCGGGGGTTGAAGCGGATTTCAGGATGAGTTTTCATCATTGGATCTAATCCAACGGTCCAGGTTGGTTGCAGGATTGAGGAGTTATATTAAGTTTTCTCAACCCTAATTCATTATCGCAAGTAACACAAGTTTAAGAGAGAAGGAGGCAAGAGTGCCATTACAACTTCGGAGAAGAAGACGGAGGATTGAAGGTCGCTATTCGAAGGAGATCGTGTTCGGATAATCTCTACTCGTCGTTCTCGCTCTTCGTAGCCTTGTAATCATTGTTCTTGTCTCTGAGTGTTGTGGGGATCCGATTTGGATCGGGAGGAGTTTGTAGAGGGTGTATTTCTTCTATTCCATTAGTGGAGGCTTCTCAGGGTTGGACTCCGATCGTCCCGTGGTTTTTCCCGTAAGGGTTTTCCACGTCAAAAATTCTCTGTGTCTGCGTGGATTGTTTTTGTGTGTTTGTTTTTGGTTCGTGTGTTGTATTGCTCAGTCCTCTCGCAGGTACTCTCCGGTTTGGGGAAAGGTTTCCGCGCTTCTTTCCCAATATTATTCTGGAGGTCCAGTCAATAGTAGGACCATTTGGTCCCAAATTACGAAAGAATATTTTTCAGGTTTTTTTGTGTGGATAAATTTGTACTATAGGACTGTTTAAGTACAATTAATGTACCGTGTCACCGAACTCATCTAGCTCTTATGGTCAGTGAGGAGAGGTATAACTTCCTTGGCTAGGCGGAACCTTGTTTATGGCTGGACTTCAATGAGTGAGTGCTATTCCCATTCATTTGGTCCGACCCGACCAGACCTCTCCAGCAGTAACTGTGATAGCTTCTTCAGCTGTAACTGAGCTATAATGCCAACCAAGACGCGTAGCGTTAAGCCACGACAACCGTCAGAATTGAACAGCGGTGTAGCCGGAAACGCGGAAAAGGGATATCATCATCAAATTGCTAGGTAAATCCCTTCCGTTTGGTTCGCTCCACACTATATTGAAACAAAAGTGGGACGGAGGAACTCCAATTGACTGACGCCAGTTCTGTAATGCCCCGCTCCGCACGGTGCATTATGCTGAGTCATTGACTCGAAGAGTTGCGTTGACCCGATTGAGTATCGATGCGAATCGATACGAGAGTTACGTTGTCCCGAGCAACGCATCGAACTAAGTCGATGCGAAGAGTTGCCTTGTCCCGAAAGAATGCATCGAGCGAATCGATGCGAAGCGCCGCGTTGCCCCGAAGGATGAGTGCGTTGAATCGGCTCGAAGATTCTAAGAAATCGAATCGACCAAGGCGCAAGTCCGAATCGATGCAAGTATTGATTTTAGTTGGTTTCGTGTGCAGATTATACTTTGACGCGAAAATATTAGAGGTCGATCTTCGGCAATATTTAGTAAGGGGTCCGCGGAACCAAATCGACGCCTTGCGACGGGCTGAGACTTGGGCACGCTAAGGCAAATCAGACGTATGATTTAAAGAAGCACGAAGTGCTCGAATGGCTAAGTCAGAAGAGTGGCCATGCAACAAAGTTAGGGAATCGAGCCGCATCGGCTCGGGAAAACGACAAAGGCAAATCGATTCAAGGTGGGAGGATTGACTTCTTTTTACTCCTTCATTCGATAAGTCAAATATATCATTGTATGCTAAGTTAACCTATCGACGCCACGGACGTGGTCCGATCGGAGATAATCATAGTGTGTGTCGAACACTAAGTTAGTACAATTGAAATGAAACGTGCATCAAATGCACGAGTCGCTACGGAACGTTGGATATCGCTAAGGCGAGCGCCTCGGACGCAAGCCGTAATAACATGGGATAACTGTACTCGGCGAGTGCCTTAGTGCACGAACCATACCGTGTCTTCGCGCACGAGTTAGAACGGCTAGAACATTGAAAGACAATAGGCGAGCGCCCTAGCGCGCAAGCTACGGATATTAAATACTAAGTCATAGAACATCGGAATACGGTCGAAACGTGCCTACGTGCACGGGATAATAAAAGATGGCTTCGTTGCGAAAGAATACAGTTGTGGCATGAATGTGGCGGAACTGTCGGATATGACATAATGTCTCGAAAGGTGTTCGAGACCTTCGGGTCGTTCGGTTGACGAGCATTGAGTTGAGGCATTATGCCATTAAACCATTGAAACGAAAAAATACGAGATGATAATGCGGCATGGTGCCCTTCGAAATGTTCGGGGCCTTCGGGCGTTCGTTGAGAACATTGGGGCGTTGTGCCAATTGAAATAGAGATAAGCGAACTTGCTTGGTTGTATGAAATATAAGATTCGTTGCATGGTCAAATGGACTTAAAGATATAAAAAGCCCGTGCATGGGTGTTCCCTCGAACGTGATCACCAGGGCGCTGGGACCGTTCGGCCTAGGAGGGATTTCGTTTTCGGTATTGTTGGTGCACTTCGACTAGACGGGTAGCCCTGTCTAGTGAATGTGATAAGCCACTTACACGAGTACTTCGGGGGTCCTCGGATCATATGTGGTTAGCAACCATAACTGGGTGACTGTCGTCTTACAATTTCGATTCGATGAATATAAGTCCATTCTAGCTTGACAAGCTAGTGACCTTCATATAGTTAAGGACGATGGGTTTGGAAGTGCAAGGTATACGTATCCTGCATGGATGGATTCGAATAGAAGGCACTTATAACATGACAGGGAATACAGATAGGCGTATTCACCTTGCGTCGGTGCAAGGGCGAGTGCGTCGACTTGGTAAGTCACGCCACGAATCAAACACGAGAATGCTTGCTTGCCTATTCAATTTGATAACATGCTTGCTATGATAACATGCTTTACGCTTTCGAATATGCCATGAAATTGACCCTAAGGAGAACATAGCAAGATCATAAGCTAAGTTGCATGATTCAACATAAATATAAAAATGTCGGTTTGGAAAGACGATCTTTGCTTCAATACATGCGAGGACGAACGTACTGATCCCCCACCAGCTTCATGCAGGGTGCAGGGAATTGATTGCTCGTGGCGAAGAGTTGCTTGAACGTTTTAAGGCTTGGAATGCCGAAGCGCATTGAAGCGTGCTATCGCATTGACGTTCGGACTACGCAGCTGGATTGATGCGGCCGAGATATAGAAGGCATGATGTATGGAACGGTGAAATCCTTTGTGGACAAGAGAGAACCTAAGTGTTGTAGCCAATCTGGCATGTATTGTTAGGCTATCGAAAGCCTTTGTAATCTCTGTTTCGGATATCAATAAAGAGAATTTGTTTCATATACTCTGTTTCCTTTCGTTGTTAAATATCGAATCAAAAGATAACCATTTGAGAACTTGTCATCTTGCCTTGCACGAGCGCAACTCCAGGCTCGTGCGGCATCACGCCCCCTGCGATACGATGATTCGGGTGATTTCGGGTCGGGGCGTGACAAATTGGTATCAGAGCTCTAGGCTCAATTTCCTCTGGACGTTTGTTTCATTTCAATTACAAAACGTTGCCCACCACCAATCGAAATCACTCTTGACTCTACTCGATGCCGCACTGGATGTTCCATACAATAAGTCTAATACAAACCATGTAATTTTGCCGCATGTTGTTTGGAAATTACATGGTGTTCGTGGAAAAAGTCGGGAAATGTTTTTTGTTGTAAGTGCAACAAGTTACGAGATATGAATTCAAAGATTTGTTGCCATGGGATGCAATACGTCGTGAATTGTAATTCGAGATATTCGTTGGTTGCAACGAACGATACGAGAAATGTTGGTTGCATCAATACGATGATAGTCGTGGAATGTTGCTGTAGCAATTGCCACGCGTTGATTGTAAATGATGTGTTGAAAAAGGAAATGAAAGTTGATATGGAATGTGTCGAACGGATTCACATATCGATTTCGAATGTGCGTTGCGATGAAAAGCGATAAGTCAATATTGAACGTGCTGAACGGATTTGAGCATTTGCTTGAATGTCAAAAATAAAACTTTGCACGAGATGCAACGGAAGAAAACAAAAGTTATAAATCGAGAAACGAAATCGGTTCAGTTGCGTGCCGATCTTGTGTTGGCAAATGAATGCATTGGCCGAGTTGTATCGGATTTGAATTAATCAAAGTTACGGTTGTGATCAAGCACGATCACTGCGGAAATCGTGAGTCGGAAGAGATCGTTAGTACGTAAAGAGTACATTGCGACGGAAGTAACTTAATTTCTGGGTGGTATATGGCATACCACCGATGCAATGAATGACTCGATTCCGAGTGGTATATGCAATACCACTTGTACGATGAATTGCATCGACATATTATAAGAATTGCGAAAGGTTTGTCCGCAACGGACGGGATAGCACTGAGACTCGATTGAGAATTTGTACGACAGCATGTCGATGCAAGTGTTCTTCGACGATCGGTTAGAACGTTAAGGCGGGGCTTGTATCATGGAATGATACGTCGAATGAAAATTTATATGTCGGTCGAATGACGGGAACTAGCGAAACGATTATGCCTTGAGGCAACAATCGGATCGACGGGATAGGAAACTCAAAACGTTGAAATCGAATCGTACGACTTGCGATTTCGATAAAGAATGTTGAGCGATGCGAATTGTAATCGAATCGCACGATGTGCGACTTCGGTAAGAAAGTTGGTTGACGCGGGTAATCGTGCCTAAGAAATAGTTGGTTACATTGCGGCAAAACTCATCCGAGTACGACTGAAAACACGCAAAACTTAGAGGGCGAGATCGTATGACTTGAGGGTTCGATGTTGGATAATCGGTAACTCAGTTACGCGATCGAAGTATAGCGGGATGCGGCAAATCGGAGAACGAGTCGATGCGTATGGAAAAGTTTGTTACGAACTTGGATGTATGCGATGCGAGTTAAGTTGACGTTGAAACGGTTTCAAAGTTGACCTTACGTTATCGAAATGGATATGGCGTATCGAGATCGATACGTAAGGAAACGTAAGCGATGTGAGAATGCAAAATAGAGCGTGCCTCGTGCTATAGAATTTTGTAAGTAACGATACGAGAATGAACGAACTTGGTTGATCATAAATTTTGTGATTGATCAAAGACGAGACTATAAGTCATCGACGACTGCTCGATGCGTATAGCATCTCGTGTGTCGACCGCGAAAAAGGATAGACTCGAATTCGATACGAGTAGATGTTTCGTAAATTGCGGAATCATCGACGGAGTGCATGACCTTACTCGGAGGATAGTTGCGCTAAGATTGCGCTGATAGAAATGGTTTTATTCGGAAAGTTGGATAGTCGCATAGAATCATCGGAACGTGATTTGGCTTCGAAATAAGATATAGCATGGTTCGTAGTACACTGTCCTTCGGTGATGATCCACAATTATCGAGCGTAGCTTCGGGGCAGCTGACCCTAGAAGACTTGACCGCCAAATCAAATTGAATGCTGCAGACCGTAAGATGACCCATGCGATATCGCATATGGGATTGCATCGATAACAAATTAACGCGATGCATGTTGACGATAAGTCTAGGCGATCGAGAATTGTTGGAACAACTTTCGATTGAGAATGATATAAATAGATTTTGAGTATTCGTCGGATGGATACTTGAATGGTTATGTTGGTCGACGATAGAACTTGAAATTCACCCGCGAACTTGGTGATTCGGATAGGCGATGGCGAGAATCATGCTATGTACGAGAGGGAACGGTAAGGAAATGACTTACGAGTCATGTCGTTAGATTCGAATTTACCTTGCAATTGAGCTTGCGTAAATCGAAACTTACATTCGATGTTGCGAGACGGATAAGTTAAAAATTTGGCTAGTGAATTCCTATTCGCTAGGAATCGAACGTAAGGTGTATCGTAAAGACTTTCGTATCAAGGCGATCTTTGTCTTGAGCACCGTCGCCTTGATGTAAACTTTGTGTCGGATAGATTGTGGCCTTTGTGCAATGTCAATTTAAACTTACGTCGGAAGGATTTGGGCACGGTGTCTAGGTAAGTCACCTAGCGGACGTAGTCCGAATGTTGATGCTTTTGCAAGTCAACAAAAGAGAACCATGTCGAGATAGGATACGAAGTAAAACATCAGAAATCGTTAGATAGCGACGCCGAACGCACGACATTGCGGAGACTCGTTGTGATCGGATGCGCAACGGCTTAACGCGACGCGTAGAATTAATAGTCCTGATGAAACATACAAAGTGAGAAATGTGATTTTTGAATCGCATCATGTGCCTTGATTTTGTTGGACGATCACGCATGTATCAATATGCATGTGCGCTAGAATTACGTAAACAAGTAATAGAGCCAAGTCCGATTGAGAATACGAGATGGTAAGTGATTGAGAATGAGAAGTTACATGTTAGCGTTGTTCCGATATCTTACAACTGAGCTTGGCTGAAATGCGTATATTGGTGGGACGCCTAAAATATGTGTATGATTCCAAACTAAGTTGTACGATCCAAACGATGGTGTGACGAGATCGTGGAACGATCTAATGAAACCCTTGGAAATTTAGTATTGGTTTCGGTTCGGGACGAACCATGTTTTGAGTGGTATATTCTGTAATGCCCCACTCCGCACGGTGCATTATGCTGAGTGGTTGACTCGAAGAGTTGCGTTGACCCGATTGAGTATCGATGCGAATCAATACGAGAGTTACGTTGTCCCGAGCAACGCATCGAACTAAGTCGATGCGAAGAGTTGCCTTGTCCCGAAAGAATGTATCGAGCGAATCGATGCGAAGCGCCGCGTTGCCCCGAAGGATGAGTGTGTTGAATCGGCTCGAAGATTCTAAGAAATCGAATCGACCAAGGCGCAAGTCCGAATCGATGCAAGTATTGATTTTAGTTGGTTTCGTGTGCAGGTTATACTTTGACGCGAAAATATTAGAGGTCGATCTTCGGCAATATTTAGTAAGGGGTCCGCGAAACCAAATCGACGCCTTGCGACGGGCTGAGACTTGGGCACGCTAAGGCAAATCGGACGTATGATTTAAAGAAGCACGAAGTGCTCGAATGGCTATGTCAGGAGAGTGGCCGTGCAACAAAGTTAGGGAATCGAGCCGCATCGGCTCGGCGAAACGACAAAGGCAAATCGATTCAAGGTGGGAGGATTGACTTCTTTTTACTCCTTCATTCGATAAGTCAAATATATCATTGTATGCTAAGTTAACCTATCGACGCCACGGACGTGGTCCGATCGGAGATAATCATAGTGTGTGTCGAACACTAAGTTAGTACAATTGAAATGAAACGTGCATCAAATGCACGAGTCGCTACAGAACGTTGGATATCGCTAAGGCGAGCGCCTCGGACGCAAGCCGTAATAACATGGGATAACTGTACTCGGCGAGTGCCTTAGTGCACGAACCATACCGTGTCTTCGAGCACGAGTTAGAACGGCTAGAACATTGAAAGACAATAGGCGAGCGCCCTAGCGCGCAAGCCATGGATATTAAATGCTAAGTCATAGAACATCAGAATACGGTCGAAACGTGCCTACGTGCACGGGATAATAAAAGATGGCTTCGTTGCGAAAGAATACAGTTGTGGCATGAATGTGGCGGAACTGTCGGATATGACATAATGCCTCGAAAGGTGTTCAAGACCTTCGGGTCGTTCGGTTGACGAGCATTGAGTTGAGGCATGATGCCATTGAACCATTGAAATGAAGAAATACGAGATGATAATGCGGTATGGTGCCCTTCGAAATGTTCGGGGCCTTCGGGCGTTCGTTGAGAACATTGGGGCGTTGTGCCAATTGAAATAGAGATAAGCGAACTTGATTGGTTGTATGAAATATAAGATTCGTTGCATGGTCAAATGGACTTAAAGATATAAAAAGCCCGTGCATGGGTGTTCCCTCGAACGTGATCACCAGGGCGCTGGGACCGTTCGGCCTAGGAGGGATTTCGTTTTCGGTATTGTTGGTGCACTTCGACTAGACGGGTAGCCCTGTCTAGTGAATGTGATAAGCCACTTACACGAGTACTTCGGGGGTCCTCGGATCGTATGTGGTTAGCAACCATAACTGGGTGACTGTCGTCTTACAATTTTGATTCGATGAATAGAAGTCCATTCTAGCTTGACAAGCTAGTGACCTTCATATAGTTAAGAGCGATGGGTTTGGAAGTGCAAGGTATACGTATCCTGCATGGATGGATCCGAATAGAAGGCACTTATAACATGACAGGGAATACAGATAGGCGTATTCACCTTGCGTCGGTGCAAGGGCGAGTGCGTCGACTTGGTAAGTCGCGCCACGAATCAAACACGAGAATGCTTGCTTGCCTATTCAATTTGATAACATGCTTGCTATGATAACATGCTTTACGCTTTCGAATATGCCATGAAATTGACCCTAAGGAGAACATAGCAAGATCATAAGCTAAGTTGCATGATTCAACATAAATATAAAAATGTCGGTTTGGAAAGACGATCTTTGCTTCAGTACATGCGAGGACGAACGTACTGATCCCCCACCAGCTTCATGCAGGGTGCAGGGAATTGATTGCTCGTGGCGAAGCGTTGCTTGAACGTGTTAAGGCTTGGAATGCCGAAGCGCATTGAAGCGTGCTATCGCATTGACGCTCGGACTACGCAGCTGGATTGATGCGGCCGAGATATAGAAGGCATGATGTATGGAACGGTGAAATCCTTTGTGAGCAAGAGAGAACCTGAGTGTTGTAGCCAATCTGGCATGTATTGTTAGGCTATCGAAAGCCTTTGTAATCTCTGTTTCGGATATCAATAAAGAGAATTTGTTTCATATACTCTGTTTTCTTTCGTTGTTAAATATCGAATCAAAAGATAACCATTTGAGAACTTGTCATCTTGCCTTGCACAAGCGCAACTCCAGGCTCGTGCGGCATCACGCCCCCTGCGATACGATGATTCGGGTGATTCCGGGTCGGGGTGTGACAAGTTCAAGGGCTTGGTAGGGGCCTAATCTAGAGAGGATCTTTAAATAGAAATTGTTATATATTGAATGACCTAACCGTGGTGAGAAATTCTTATCCACTTATTTCCTCGTTCTGACCTTCCAGTGAACAAGGACTTTATAAGATCCTCCACAATACCAAATAAACTGGGCATCTAAAAAAAAGTACTGTGTCCACATCATTGTTAGCAATCACCTGAATAAAACGTGTATTATATGCGTATTTTTTCGTTTCTTTCAGAAACGTATAATACTTGCGTACTTTTGACAGATTCAAATCAGTACGTAAACTTTAAGCATGCGAAGTTTTAAACGTGTTCCATGTAAATTATTGAAAAAATTGGCACAAAAAACGTGGTAGAAACATGTTTAATTAACCAAATTTGATAACATATTTAAGCGTCTGAAGTTTCTAATCTCAATATTTTCATTTTCCGAATATTTGATCGAATTTTTTAACGTATTTTATTTGCATTGAGCCAATTTATACTCGTATTTTTGTCTTCCCGAATTTTTTTTCGTTTGTCCAATTGCTAACAAGGGTCCACATAGAGAATGCATCATAGCCAATTTAGATTTCTAACATCTTAGAATAAGAGAAGTATGAAAGGAAAAAGAAAAACAAAGAGAAAATAGCTAAGGAAAGTGAGACATCGCCAATATTGTGGCATGTTTTCAACAAAGTTTTTGTGGAGGACAACTACAATAGGTTATTAATATCTGATCTGAGGTTAACACATTGAAGATGAAGTGGGAGAAACTATATCCATAAATAGAAGTATTTCCTTGTAAATTAGTTAAATTAGTGATTATTTGATCTCTTGGACACATACTTATTGTTGAAGTGGGTGGGATTTTCAATCTATGTGAATGCTCCAATGTCGGATTGGATATTTCTATATATAATAAAATATTTCAATGGAGTTGGATTGGGTATTTATATAGAGAGTTATTTTGTATAAGGGTACCAGGTTTATGATATAATTTGACTTTGGGTACTGGGTTTGTCCGTTTTAGAGTTTGGGTACTCGAATTTTTTAGTGACACATTTTACTGACAAAAGTGGACTTTCAGTGACGAAATAAGTCTTTTAATGACGAGTGTTTGTCACTAAAAAGTTACAGTACCTAAAGTCTAAAACGGACAAATCCAGTACCCAAAGTTTAACTATATCGTAAACTTGGTACCCTTATACAAAATAACCCTTATACAAATTTTTCCATGGAATGTATTGAAGAATTTTCATATATATATATTAAAATATATATATATATATATATATATATATATATATATATATATATATATATATATATATACATCAATGGTTTGTGGATTGAGTATTCCTACATATAATAGAATACCTCAATTTAGTTGTGGGTTAACGTTGGTGCTATATATACTAGGTGTTTCATATGCCTAAAACATATCTCAAAAATATTCCAAAAAAGGAAGTAAGAGTGTTTTACAATTTTTGAGA
>JANAVB010030054.1:0-71043 GCA_029216955.1 Iris pallida | reverse complement strand
CATTCGCGTAAAAATAGGGATATAACAGTCGGCGTAAAAATTAGGAATTTGAACCGATTCAAAATCTCTATAAATAGAGCTTTTCGAGTTCGATAAGGACTTTACTTGTCTCTTTGCAATCCCGAATCTCTTTGTCCCCCTTTCTTCGAAATCTCCCTCACTTTAACTCGAAGGCTCCCAAGAAAACAACCGCCGGCAACAAGGGGAAGAAACCCGCCGTTGACTCTTCATCGGCCGACCGTGAACAAACTCCAATTCGGTCATCGACACCACTTCGACAACCATATCCCATCGTAGCTCCACCTATGAAGGATAAAACCCTATCTTTTGGCCGGAACATTCATCGGAGAAGAAGAAGACAACCCGAACTTTCAGATTTCATGCCCACGTCATTCGTATTAGCGTAGAAACTGAAATAACAAAATACGCCCATGTTGTACGTGTCAGCGTAAAAAGTTTAAGAAATACGCCCACGTTATACGTGTCAGCGTAAAATTTGAATTACGCTCATGTCTATTCATGCCAGCGTAAAATTTAAGAAATATGCCCCATTATACGTGTCAGCATAAAATTCGAATTGCGCTCATGTCTATTCATGCTATCGTAAATTTTTTCAAATACGCTCACTTAGCATGTGCTAGCGTAAAATGAAAAATTTGTAAAACAAAGACCTTTTCTACACTTTAAAATTTTTAATCAATTTTAGTAAGTTTAAAAGTCAATGTCTTTACTAATAAACTTCAAATTAGATTTCTCACTAACTTGACCTTTTTTTTCTTTTGTCAGCGGATTTACAAGCGCATCTCCTGAGGAAGTTTTTGGCTCATCAGCGGGCATGGTGGGCTCAAACTATCTGAAGGATTTATCTCATGTCAAATCTCCTCAATCCAACCCCGAATACCCTGCAGCGAGAGCACAGCTGATATCTGTGCAAGGAGATACGATGCTGTTATCCATGATCGACGGGGAAGTGTTGGTATCACTGGAAAATCAACAATTCTTAAAGCCAGCTTTCTTATTCGGGGATGCGATAGATTTCAAATCGCAAACTCATTCCAAAAAGGAGGCTTGGGTATTTAGATCTGGAGAAAGGGTGATGTATCTCCCTGACATGGACAGGGATTACCCTTTATCAGCTTTCTTCCATGCTAGCCATCACCATCGGTCTTCGAATAGCTAATACCAGCTCGCCAACCTTGAATATCCTCTCTTTAACTTTACGATTGAAAGTTCGAGATATACGGGCTTGATATAGCTCAATATGCTGTTGTGCTTGAAGACGCTTTTCGTCCAATCCTTCAAGTTCTTGGAGTCATAAGCGAACATTATTCTCTATAGTTAGCTCATTAGAAATGGCTATTCGAAGAGATGGACTCTGGATTTCCAATGGAAGGACAGCCTCACATCCAAACTAGTGAGAATGGTGTAAAACCAGTAGGAGTTCGGACTGTTGTTCGATAAGCCCATAAACATTCTCCAAGTTTCTCATTCCAATCACGTTTATTAGAAGAGACAAACTTTTTGAGAAGTTTAATGATCGTCTTGTTGAAAGCTTCAGCTAAACCATTAACAGCTGGATTATAAGCCGTAGAAGCCAGATTTTGAATTTGATTCTTATCACAGAACCAATAAATGTCTGACTGGCAAATTGTGGTCCATTGTCATGAATTATCCGTCGAGGAATCCCGAAACGATAAATGACATGGTGTTTGATGAAGCTGATCACATTAGATGTTCTCACTTCAGTAAGGGGAACTGCTTCTGCCCACTTGGAAAAGTAATCGGTTATAGGCAATATAAACCGATGTCCCTTAACAGAAGAAGGGTTAATCGGACCAATGATATCCATACCCCATGCTTCGAAGGGCCAAAAAGCCGCTGTAGGATGTAGAAATTCAGAAGGTTGGAAGATAAAGTCAGCATGAATCTGACATTCTTTACACCTTCTGGCGTAATCCACAACATCTGCTATCATGGAAGGCCAATAATACCCCATTCTTAGAATACGATCTTGTAACTTCGGACCTGGTTAATGAGCACCACAGACACCATCATGAGCCTCACGGAATGTCTGTTTAGCTTCACTTTCTGAGAGACAGTGCAACAAGAGTCCATCGTATGAACGACGATATAACATATGTAAAGACGAATCATAGTAAAATCGAAATGATTGTCTCTTGATTGATGCAGCTTCTTTTGGATCTTCCGGTAAAATACCCTGAACCGCATAATCAATGAATGGACTTCTCCAATCCTTCTGCTGGGAATTTGACTCTGTAGTATAACTCTGTTCAATATACATTATTCTTGACACAGAATAAGTCTCGGTTCAAAAAGTAATTGTATTTTGTCTTCGAATTAGAACAGCCAAGTCTGCAGCTAAGCTAGCAAGAGCATCAGCTTCCACATTCTGAGAACGTGGTACGAATTCGATGAAGAATCCTTTGAATGAAAAGATCAACTCGATTACCACTTGATGATAAGGGATGAGATCAGGATTTCTGACTTCATAAGTTCCTCTAACTTGATTAACAATTAATGACAAATCCTAAAAACTTGCCACTGGAAACCCCTAAGAAAGACTTAGTAGGGTTCATTTTCAATTGATGTTGACGCATCAATTCAAATACTGTCTTCAAGTCTTGAATGTGATCTTTTGATCGACTCTTAACAGCAATGTCATCTACGTAACATTCAACTGTCTTCCGTAGATGTTCTTGAAAGATGTTGTCATAGCCCGTTGATACGTGGCACCGGCATTTTTAAGACCAAACGGCATAACCGTATAGCAGTAAACCCCAAGGGGTGTACGAAAAGCAGTATGCTTCTCATCTTCTGGATGCATCTTAATTTGATTATATCCTGAGAATCCATCCATGAAAGACATGCGTTCAAAACCGCATGTATTGTCTATCATGACATTGGTAATCGGAAGTGGAAATTCATCCTTTGGACAAGCTGCATTAAGATCTCGAAAATCTATACAAACTCGGACTTTTTTGTTCTTCTTCATAACAGAAACAATATTAGCAACCCAGTCTGGATTGTTCTTCATGAACAAAGCCACATGTGATCAGCTTTTTGACTTCTGCCTCAATTGCATCCATCATATCTGGTCGAAAATGCTGTTGCTGTTGTTTTACAGGCTTGGCATTAGGAAGAATATTGAGTTTATGAGTAGCAACTTTAGGATCTAGACCCGGCATATCCTCATAACTCCATGCAAAAATATTAATATATTCTTTGATCAGTTTTATCAACTCTTCATTTTCATCCTCAAAAAGGTTTTTACTGATGAATATTGGTTTAGACGTTGTTCCATCTCCAACATCAATCTGGACAATCTCATCCTCTGTAGGTTATTGTCGCTGTTCAAAATGAAGTTCCCATTGAGTGTCCATCTGTTGAGCCCAATGATCATTCTCAAATGGTTCAGATTCACCATCAGTTTGAACCATATTGACTGAGAATATTTGCTCAGATTCATCATAATAACCTCCTCTAACATATGAAGAGTGAGACGTATCAGATTCGATGAATTGAATTTCTTCCAAATCTGATGATTGTGAAGAACTAGAAGAGAATTCTTCTTGTATATCATCATTAAACGTATCAGATAAGGTTTCCTTTGTGTATATGCCATCTTTATATTGATAACTTTGATTATCAGAAGATAAAGTCATTCTTTCAATAAATTTAACAGCCATATACTCAAAAAGGAAATCTTCATTGATATTAGAAAGTACGGAATGATCAATATTTACATCATTTATAATTTGACTACTACACTTCGGATTAATCACTAATGGTCTATTATTCGTCTTCTGCATAGACTTTCCAAGATTGACTATCAATGGTGGTTCTGGATCATTCATACGAGAAGTACGCCCTTTGACCTTGATCACAAGATGTTGTAGTTAGCTTTTAGCAGGAACATTCACTGATTCCTCAGATGAAACTTGAGTTCTTTCTTTGACCTTGATCATCAGAGGTTGATTGTTGACAAGTTGGGTTTGGATTCACCCTTTGACTTTGATCTTCAAAGGTTGCTCTTCAGGCGGATCTTCATTAATAGACTGATCTTCGGCAGATGACCGATCTTCAGCTATGTCTGATATCTCTTTCACATGCTTGTTTGTAGAGCATTGAATCAGAAAAATAGGCTTCGACACCCTTGAAAGGATTGATATCAGCAAACTCAGTCTTCACAACCCCTTGGAAATCCACGTACTTGAAGCATTGGTGGAGAGTTGAAGGCACAATATTATCCTCATGTAACCACGATCTTCAAAGAAGGATGTTATAGGATACGTCTGAATTAATACATAGAATGTTGCCATCGTTCGAAGATCACCAATCTGGATTTTCAGACGGATCTTCCCCAGTGGTTTACTCTTTCCAGAGTTGAAACCAACGATTGTGGTACTAGTGTAAGTCAAGTCACTAGTAGGAATCCTCAACGGTCTTAGCATACTTTGTAGAATTATGCAAATGGAAGACCCATGATTAATATAAATCCTGTCAACTTCAGTGGATTCAATATAACCAGTATAGCACAAAGGCCTGTCATGCTTGTTATGCTTCAACAACATATCTTCTTGTGTAAAGGTAATATTAGGAATTACCTCCATCACACTATGACATTGTGGGCATGACACTGGTATATTATCAGGAGTCTTGAGTTGAGCTAAGCAGGAGTCAGCTTACAGCAAAGCTTCACTCAAGGTTTCGCAACTTTCTTTAGAAAGGTGAAGCAACTCGAAGATAGATAGTCTAGCCGGAGTATTAGCTAACTGGGCTAGAATATCAAATTTATAGGGTTTCATCACCACCCCCTGACTGGAAGCAGACTTCAATGGGACGTCAAAGCGTACTGCTTTCTGTTTCCCTTTTTCAACCACAGATGGTTTAGCAGGAATAGGAGACGGTTGAGTTGGTGGTATTTCAACATTCTCTGCTTCTTTGGAGGACCCCTTATAATCTTTGTGGTACTCTTTCCCAGATCTTGTACTGTTTGTCATTGATTGTAAAAGAATAGAACAATTATCGGAGGACTGAACTTAGACTCACAATACAAACTCGCTTGTACAAACAAAGCCTAGGGACGAAAACCTAGGTACAGCAATCTAAGTACAATTATTTATTTTAGATTCTGGGGGTGACGGTAGAGGCTCGGAAAAGCGACGGCAGCTCTGCCTTACTCCTTGGATGATCGGGTGCAGCCTTGGCTCCGTAGAAAAACTGCTTGGCGTTGATGAAAAAATGCTCTCCTTTTGATCTCTGTATATTCTCTCTCTCTAGCTCTCTGGCTCTTTGTGTCTCTTTTTATCTGAGATTCTCTTTTTTTGTAAGGAAATGGCACCTTGCTATTTATAAGAGTGGGGGGCATCATTAGGGTTTGCAATGATTGCCCCTTCTTAAAAGTCGACGGCTAAGGATCACTGTATCTGGGCCGTTTATCTTGAATATACGATATTTGAGCAATAAATGTGATTGCATCAAATCTTTTGTGGGTAATTAATGATGATTGACATAAATCCTCCTGATTTGTCATGCCAACCTCGAATTTCCCGACACGTGTCATTGATTTGCCTGATTGCAAATGATCTGATTTCATCCCAATATTTTATTAGAATTTATTGATGGATTTCGATCGATTCGATGCCACGTATCCCACTATCATGCCACGTGTCTTAATCGTGAGCCACTGCAGAAATCTGAGCCACAGGAAGGTTGTTCCTCATTGAGCCGCATAAGACTGGCCACGTGTCAAGGCTACTTGAGAGTGGCCCCCTGAACATTTGAACCGCATGGTAATGATCAGAGCCGTATGAGTATATGATTGGTGCCTTCTTTGTGAGCTGCATGGAGACAGTCCTCGTGAGTTGCACGGGGCAGCCTCTGCTTGAGCCGTATGGGATAGCTTCGGTCTGAGCCGCATGGGACAACTTCGGTCTGAGCCGCATGAATTGGTCTCTACTTGAGCCGCATGCGACTATCCACGTGTCAAGGCCGCACGATAGTTTTGGATCTCGGGGGATCGTGTCAGAGATTTTCTTTATTTTTCTAGGAGTCTGCCATTATGACGGAGTCATAATTGTATTTTTGTGTCAAAACTGTCACCTTGTCAGAGCTGTCAGCCGTCAAGGCATTTAAGGCAGTAAAGGACAAATGGAAGAGTTGTTTGCAGGCCACATGTCTCCTCTCTGAGCCGCATGGAACTTATTTGAGCCGCATGGACGCTTGAGCCGCATGGATCCTTGAGCCGCATGAACTCTCTGAGCCGCATGGGGCGCCCTGGCCGTATGGATCTTTCTTTATTCTTTTCCATGCTTCTACAGGCATAGACGAATTGACGTACGAAACGGTTCGGCAAGTATGGTTTCAAGTAACAATGGTTCTTATTCCTGTACACCAAATGGGATAGTCGGATGCTTTGCAACCAACGGAATCCCCATGGAGACAGAGTTGTTGCATCTTCACCTGAATCAGCCAAATCCTCATTTGCTTCGAAACCGGTAAAAATGGGACCAACTTCGTGATCTCCCATCCCTGAAGGTAGGAAAAAACCCTCCTACAAACAGGAACGCCCGTATGCAGCCACTTTCTCTAGTAGAAGCGGCGAAGGAATGCGTCCCTGGCTACGTTGTCTTCTTCCTGGCCTGGGCTCATCACATTGGGATGGTTCAAAATCAACCACCCCATCAGATAGTGAAACGGCAGCTCGGCACGAAGAATGTTGGCGTTCTTACCTCGTTCATTAACAACATTACCTACGAATTCTCGTAGACCTCGCAGTAGGTTGCATACCATCGCAGGGAGTAGAGCCAAGGGATGGCCAAAAACCAACTTCACAGCTGGCAGGATCAGGTTCTGGGTCACCCTCTCCACTGAGCCTGATCTGCCTTAAAAGACGTAATCCCGGAGCCAGATCATCAGATAAGCAGCCAACACTGCTTTCGACGACATCCGGTGAGTGAGGTGCCAGAAATAGCTATAGGAACGCTTGTCCGATTCTCGGTCCGCATTTTCCTAGGGGCTCTTTTTATTCAGTCTGCTCATTTCAGAGCACCTTAGTACTGGAAAGAGCCGACGGAGTCGTAAACTGAGAAGGATCCTCCTTGTCTTGCTCAAAGACGTAATCCTTCCAAGCAGTTACGTGGGGCTGCGCCCCACCCTTGTCCTTCTTCTGGCATAATAGTGGTGACTCGCCACTTCTTTAAAGACAGCCATCATCTCTTCTTCCTTGTCCCCCAGGACTTGGAACTCCTCGTTGGTCGGGAAGTACTCCTCATAAGGTTCTGATCCCCAAGGAAGCCTCGACACCTCATACATTTCATGAAGTGCAAGTCCTAGTTCCCCCACCGGGGTGAAGAAGGTCCCAGTCTTTTGTGTTAAACGTCTCCAGAAGCGCAAGGAACATGTGCCTATTAATGTCGACGCCCGCCTGGGTAGCACGAATAGCGGCAGTCAGCCCAATCTCTGGGAGTTCTATTCGAAACTTTGTTAGAACCCATAGTGTCAGGTCCCATTTGGATACATAATGACACCAATCCTCTACCCGAAAATCACCCTTCAGGTATGACCGCTTCGATGACAGCATGCGGTTCAAGAAAGTCGAAGCACCAAAGGCGAAAAGTGTCGACAGGGACGTCACGTAATACTCTCGGTCACGGACGAAGAGTTCGCCAGGTGAAAGAAGACCCCGCACGCGTGACGGCCAAAGTATCCCTCAGGTTCGAGGTAGAATCGATTCTGATGGCGCCCGCTCGCTCCCCCCTGATATGGGGTTAGCTCCCATGACATCCTCTTCTTGGAAGCAAGACGGCAGAAGGCCGTCAAAGGCCAGTGACGCTCGAACTTCTTCATGAACATGTGCACCACTTTGGCTGAGAGGAACCAATCTTCCTTGATCCTCAGCACCTTCGCTTCAGAAGAAGAGAGGCGATCGAACAGAAACTCAGGCTTCAGGAAAGCCTCATTGCCAGGAACGACAGATTATAAACTGCCACGCTCCATCATCCGCTAGAGGAACGTATACTGTTGTTCCTTGATTTGATTCATTCTCTCGGGAGACTGATCCAGCATGATGGCAGCTTGGGCAGGATTTACTACCTCATCGTTATAAAGCGGCGTCCAGAAGTACTTTATTTAAAAGCGATACGGTCATCGAAACTGGCAGTCAGGAAAAGATGATAAGAACTCAGATATGTTAACAACAAAGAAATATACATCTGAGTCAAGTTCTAATTAAAAGTGTACACACTGAACCTAAATTCAGGCGCATCTGAAAAGAAGCTGCAGGACATCATCAGGACTCGAAGTCCATATGCGTCAGCAAGGGGCTTCAGCGCATCATCAGGATTCGAAGTTCATGTGCGTCAACAAGGGGCTTCAGCGCATCATCAGGATTCAAAGTCCATGTGCGTCAGCAAGGAGCTTCAGCGCATCATCAGGACTCAAAGTCCATGCGCGTCAGCAAAGAGCTTCAGCGCATCATCAGGACTCGAAGTCCATGCGCGTCAGCGAGGAACTTCAGCGCATCATCAGGACTCAAAGTCCATATGCGTCAGCAAAAAGCTTCAGCACATCATCCGGACTTGAGGTCCATGTGCGTCAGCGTGTACGAGTCCTAAAAGAAGATTTTGTGTTTCTCGAGTTCAGAAAGCAATAGCAAAAACCCACCAATCACTGCCGACCGAACGTCGACAGACATCCTGGGGACAACATCAATAGAAGCCTCCGCAGGCTCCTTTCCTTTACCTCGCCCTCGGCCAGCACCACCGCGAGGAGTCTTGGGAGCCATTTCGTAAAAAGAAGTTAGGGTTTTGGAAGAAGAACTCTAAAGAAGAAGAAAGGTTTTTGGCAGAAAGTAGAAGACACTCTCTCTCTCTATAAGACACCTATTTATAGGCTTGGTCGCACGCGTGAACCGATGAAGGATGACGTCAGCCGCCCTGGGGTTCTACAAAGTGATAACTGCAAATAATCCAAAAAGATCATCATTAAATCTTTTTTTCGAAGCGTTATCATTAGCATTAAAATTGAGAAGGGCATGCACCTCATCATAGATGCACGGAGCAAATCATGCGCCCCGAACAGTCATGCGCCCCATTGAATTCAACACCATGCTTCTTATTCAAAGTATTCCAAAACTTGATATAAAGTTTTAAAAACTTTGAAGGGGGTCTTGTAGAAGCACAAAATTTCAGGCGCATCCACATGCCAGAATCCCTATGCGTCTAACAATACATGCGCCAGGGAGCTCAAACGAAGTACTTGGCACAGCAAGACAGCAAAAGTATAGATCAAAAGGATTTTTATTTTCATATAAAAGTCTATTATATGTCTAAAAAAGGCTTTACAAAGGAGAATTTTTACAAAAAAAAAGATCCTAAGCCTACAGCAAGGCGTAACAAACTGCCATGCGCCTTCTGCCCGGCGCATCATCAGTCAGGCGCATCACTTCAGCATCTCAGTCAGGCATATCTATTTCAGCGTCTCAGACAGGCGTATCTATTTCAGCGTCTCAGTTATGCGCATCATGAAGTCTCAGCATATGCGCTCTACTTTGACCCGATCAAGTGCTTCGACTAATGAAGCATTTATTGAGCAGAACAAGGTTGGACGATCAACCCCACTCTAGCTGGAGGAAGAGCTCTCCAAAGCCCAAGGAAAAGGAGAGCACCAGAATCGATCAGCGGCTAAAGGAGCAGCTTTCAACACAACCAAAGTAGGCAACACCCACTCTTGTAGGAAGAAGAGCTCTCCAAAGTCGAAGGAAGATGGGAGCACCACAATTCCGATCTGCGGCTCTTCCAACATAACGGAGATAGGGCTCGAGCATTCCGATCTTTGTATACAACAGGCACCTTCCGCCTGCCTCAGAAACCTTCGATTCTGACTTTTGGATGTAATAGTCACCTTCAAGTGCATGAATGAAGACAATTTGTCGCATCTTCACCCTCGAGAGCATCTTGTCAACAGAATGTGCTCGAACAAATAAGTTCATTCGGGAAGACGTGAGAGACGAGAAGCAAAATCTCTCCTTGTTGCTATTTATAGGCCAGGAAATCAAACCCATGCGCCAAGTGGCGGGCTCTTCGAATCCCGTGCAATGAATTTACATTTATGGTGATGAACCTGACACTTCGAATTCGGCCAAGTCAAAACGGGTATTTAAAGCACTCGAGGAATGCAACAGTCGGACCAATAAAGATGCGTCATGCAAATGGATGCGCCGGAAAGACACCGCACATCGTACAGACGCGCCCGTCGAAACCAAGTGCCATGTATGGATGAGCCCAACAAAATACAGATCCATGCGTCCTAATCAACATGGACCCATGCGCCCAGTGGAACGCAGATCAAAGTGCCCACTAAATAACCCATCACCCGTTAAAGAACATTAAATGCTGAAGTCTGACACGACAACAGTCATGCCTCGATGACAGAGCGGCAATAGCTTTTACAGAAAATAAAGTGCCGCTGACGTCAGCGTTATCATTAATCTCTCCCGGTGGTTACAAGCCATGTGGATGCCCAACTATTCGTATGGGCCTCTGTAGCCATGCGTCCAAACCTCTGCATGCGCTTAAAAAGCCATGTGCCTCTGACCTTCCTCTGATCTCTAAAGATAGAGGTGAAGTCTCTACTGAATCCTCGCTTGCGCCTCAAAAGCCATGCGCCCAGACTAGTTCGTAACTCTTGAAGGTTGCGAGCAAAAGTCTTCTCATGCGCCCAATTCCAGGCGCATTCTATTAGATTACCCTCCAACAAATCCGAGATCTTTGAGCTACGAACACGTGCCACGTGTCCTTTGACTCAATTCAGCCTATGAAGGGGTGCTAATCACCCAAGATCTCAGTAACAGAAAGATCCTCTCCCCTGCTACTTGCCAACCCACAAAAGTAGCATGAAGGATTCAACCCACAAATGATGGTGCATCATCTATGCCCCTCCCGCAGCCTCAACCACATGGCATTTCCACGTACAGGCGTATCCTACATATGCGCGCATGAGCAGCCAGCTTACAAGCTATAAATAGAGGGATCATTTCCTTCTTTCATACAGACATATGGACAGAGACCTACATACACACACAGTGAGAGAGGCAGATACAAACACTCAACGTCTTCTTCCTTTCCGCAAAGTCCAGCACCCAGAGCAACTCAGACCTTCAGAGAACCGAGAACCGTCGTCAGATCGTCAACGGAGTCAACGCATTACCACTCGCTCCATCGACACAGGGACCCAGATAAACAAAAGTATACTCCTAGGACTATATCTAACTCCTACATTGTAACACTGTTCTGTTTGTAATTGAAATTGCAATCAAAATTTTAATGGCAAATAATATCCCCAATAAAATTAATGCAGGTGAAGGCAAATAAAGACAAAGAATTAAAAAATAATATAAAGTAGTAATTAAATAGTGAGATAGAAGCAATATACAGACATCGAGATTTTATACTAGTTTCCCTCTAAGAGGGACTAGTCCAGTCTCGATACTTTGTTCGATGTTAAATCCACTATTTGAAATAGAGGTTACACTGCGTGCTTTATTCTGAAGTACACTCCAACTTTTTAGAACGTCATATTTTTATTCAAAGCTCAGGAACAAACTTCAACACTGTCTGAAAAGCTTTTATACGTCAAGCTTGTACAACTCGAACACTTCTAATCGGAACACACCGACACTTAGAAGAATATGAGTTATCTTGGAAATCTGAATCTTGAAAAGTTCTTTATAATTAGAAGGCATAGAGTGAATAGAGAAGATGAAGAATGAGATGACTAAGAAAAATGAAAAACTCTTCTCTATTTATAGGTATTTTTTAACCAGAGTTCGGGCAGAACTCAGCTAGGTCAACGTTCAAATTTTTGAACGTTTGAGATCCAAAAGACTAGGTATTCATCCTGACCAGGAGCAATTTCAAGTGACCGAGTTCGGTCCGAATTCGGGGGAACTCTAACCGAGTTTGGCTAGTAGGAATTCTATATTTTTTTGGGTTCAGAATAGGTTTTTGGATATTGGTTTGGTTTGGAAAAAGATGGGTTTTTTTTATGAGGATGATATTCTAAATGCCAATGATATCCGACTCACAAATAAGCTAAACTCAAGAAAGGAAAAATATATATAAAAAATTACAAAAGTTTTCTTGACGAGATCGGATACGGTCTTCTGTAATCTTTTTGCTTTACATATCAGAGTCATAGATTTCAGTCAATTATTGAAATCAGGTTTATCATGACTACATGGGACAACAGATTGGTATACACCTATGCACATAGGTGCACAGGATTTGGAAAAACCTATTTGCAGGCTTGTAGGAAAGCAGAGCACTACCTAGGCTGCTTGCAGGAGTGTAAATTACTATTTTACAACATTTATAAGAGGGTTTTATGTATGAATAGCAGTAAGGAGTAGGGTCCTTTGTAGCTATATGAACACAGGAATTAAGTAAAGGGCAGCAAGTGTATTGGCAGCAGTAATGACTGCTTGCCACTACATAGTAGAAGGGGATTTCCTGTGTAGGACTGTAAACAATAGAAGAGGGTTTTGTTACTTGTGCTTAGGATTAAAAAATAGTAGGGTGGTCCGTAATGGAGGTATTGGATAGAAGGAAAATGAATGCATGGTTTAGGATAGATAAGGGAGCCCTGTCTGTACACAAGTTGTACATCGATAGCAGGGCACATGTGTAGGAAGCACATGGGTTCTTATATATGAATGTTGGGTGGGTGTGTGTATGTGTGTAGTATGCTAGCATGCAAATGGGTTGTGTGAGGAGTATGGGTAAATGTTAGGCTAGTTGGGGCAGAAGTATATGGTAATGCATAGGTAATTGGCACATAAGGCTTTGTGGTATATATATATATATAATATATATATTATATATATTATATATATATATATATGTTAGAGTAATATTAGTGATAGGTATTTGATTACCTACGTGGGTAATGTATATTTGTCCTAGCCTATTTCATAGGTAAACGTGTAGGTTGGTTTTGACATATATTATATAGGAAAGGTAATAGAATATTGTACTAGGTAAAAGTGAGGTAATTGACCTACCTTGTGTCAGTATATTAGGTTTGTAGGTAGACACGTAGGGTATTAGCCTAGTATATACTAGAATTGGTGATGCAATGTATGGCCCTGAAAACCTAGGTTTGACCGAATTTGACCTAGATTGACCCAGTTTGACCTAGATTGACCTAGTTTGACTTAGAAATAACTTGGAGACCTAGTATTGAGCTAGTATAGCATGTTTATGATTCCAAAACACAAATTGATATTATAATTTCATATTTAGGTCTTCGAGGCACCGTATCGAATACTGTTGACATTTCACACCAGATCCACTACTAAAATAAGACATTTTAGCGACGCCTAAAACGTAGATAAGGTGAGTAATTACATCGCTAATCCTAATCAGCAAAATATTTAGCGACGAAATATCTTTGTCGTGTATTACATGGTCGCTAACACATAAAAAATGTCGCAATTGTTCGCTATTACGACATTTTCTAGCTAAGTAAACATGATGCTAGGTTAGCACGTTTACCGAGGAGATGTTGCTAATCAGCAACGTATATTTTGCTGCTAAACGTCACTATCAGTTCAGTAGTTAGCGACATATTTTGTGATGTTTAGTGACTGCTTTACTGACATGGCGAGTTTGCCATTGCAGCAAATTAGCGACATTTAACGACTGTTAGCGACGTATACGATACAGGCTACCAACCATTGGATACCTGATTAGCGACATCATTTGTGACATTTAGTGACTACTTTGCTGACATGGCGAGTTTTCCAAGTCAGTAAATTAGCAATGTCTAGTAACTGTTAGCAACGTCAGCCTTCGTCGCTAGGCGTCGCTGAACGTTGCTAAACATCGTTAAAAAAAAGAAATTTGTTTGATTTTCCAACCAGAATATACCTGAAGTTTAAATTACAGTTTACAAATAATAGACCCAGAGAAACCGATCGTAGATTTCCTGGGTTCGTCGACCCATTCGATGGAACACTCAACACCAGTAAACTAATATATAGAAAATAATAAAAATACACTACCAATAATCAAATAAAAGGAATCAAACAATAAGAAAAACATGAAATAGTCGGGTAGAGAAAAATCTACTACCAATCGGCAATAAAAAGAGTTCGTCCAATAATATTTCAACAATGGGTCAACATTACACAAACTGTCACTAAATGTATAAAATAAACACATAAAGACCCAAGAAAGTGTCAACAAACTACAACACAACACATAAAAAAAAGTCCAAAAAAAGACTACGCCTGGTCAGCAGGAGGAAGAGTACAGCCTTGTATATGGGACAGCATAAACCTATGCTACTCCGGTGTCGGCGTCACCAGTGATGACTCATCAATAGTAGGAGGAGGAGGAGGAGGCAGTAGAACTGATACAGTCGGCATGGATGCCGATACACGATCAAGAAGTGTCTGCTCAATGGCTAGTAGTCTAGAGTTGCAGGTATCCATAACAGTCATCAGCCTCGAAAGCTGATCGCCCATGGCCACCTGTGACCCCTGTACTGCCTTAACAGCACGATCTTGCCACTCATTCATCTCTCATAGTGCGCTCGAGCATATCAAATCATGCAATGAGCACCGTATCGTCCATCTGTGGCTGAGATTGGGGCTGCTCCGTAATCCTCCGTAATGGCTTATCGCAGCTCAGCAACCTGGCCATGTAGGCTCTCCTCGACTCAGGCTGACTCGTATAAGGGTTGTAGGGAATGCACACTGCCAGATGGGGCCCTGGATGACTGCATCACCATAAAGGCATCGCAGGATCCCGTACCATAGTACGCACCCCCTCTAAAGACCACAAACTGCTGTCTTCCGGAGTTCGTCCAACGACTGAGCCGGAAGGGGTTGCAAGGAAGTACCTACCTCTCCCTCTACAGGTGTACTAGTACTCTCACGCTCTAGCCTAGGATACTAATTCCAGAAAGTTATGCATCTCGATAAGCATAATATATGCTTCCAATGTCTAAGTCGTAATTGCAAATGTCTAAGGTACTTACTAATAACTATATAGATATATATTGCAAATTTTCTAAGTTATATTAAAGTTAGAGAAACATAAATTAATACTTACATAGCTCTGTGTGTTCCTATCTTCGATCAGGTTTCCGTTCTTTCGATGGGTGGCCAAGAAGATGGTCACCATGTTGGTATCCTCACCCCTCTGTATCAGTTAAAATTAATTTATTTGTTATTAAAATTAAACATTTTATTTCTACTTTTATTAAAATAATATATATTTAGTAAAATACAAACCAGGCGATAAAATATTCTGTCATGGGAATAGAGCTACCACTTTTCTGCCCTCGTCCTAGCCTTCTTCACCTTCTCCGACCGTTCCTTGTACCTAGGATCATCGAATATAGCCTTCATCGCAGTCCATTGCTTGGGCGTGATCCAACCTTGGATCGGTCTTTCGGAGCGCTCTCGAGCCTTTTGGTCATCGATTGCATCACGGATTAACTTGACAACAACGGCAGAAAATTGTTTTTTCGATCATCTCAGCCCAGTGTGGTGGATAAAAATATATTTCTACAAAAATTAAAATAGTTAGTTATATAATTTGCCTAAAAGATGATTGATACTAAAAGAAATATACTTTAGTTATCATGAAGTGGGCAAACCAGAATGTCTTCCTCTAGTCTGAGGCATCCGAGTAGCTGATCTAAAGGCCACCGTAGTTGGACCTCGAAAATAGCCCCAATGCCCTCTGAACTGACGGGGGACGATATCTATACAACGATAACTATATTCATGAATATACATAGATATATATGTATAAATTTATGTTAATTAATTAACTTATTTTGTAGGCCCGTCGACCAAATCTCCATCCTCTTTTCATCCGGAGGGCGCATGCAGTAAAAACCCTAAATTTCTACTATTTTTTATTTTATTAAATTTTGTACTAATTTTAAAATTTTCCTATTGTACATCGTGTCGTCGTATTGTACGTCGCGCGCAAAATATTGTTTTTCATAATTGCTCGTCGAGTGCGAATATGTGCGAGCGTACATACTTTTAGAAAACATTTTCGATTTTATTTATGTAATATAGTTTTCAAAATAATACGTGGAGATGATTTTAAACTTAAAATATTAGAAAATGGCGCGTCGAGATTTCCAAATATCAATTTTTGACATTCTTAATTTATTGTACAAAAGAAGCAGTAGTTGAGAAAATTATTTTTTTATTGATATTATCGGCAAGCGCGTACTGAAATTCAATTCATGTATATATTTTGAATTTTTGAGATTAGTAATTATTTAATATTTATTACACTTTCAAAATTATTTTATCCTAATTTAATAAAAAATAATTTTAAGTATTCACTATTAATATTTAAATATTGATTTCAATTTTCCAAATTTATATTATAGTATATTTTGAATATTTAAAAAGTTAAATTTTTTAAACTAGTTATTTTAAGATAGGTTTAAAATTTTATTTAATAAATTGAATAAAGGATTTAGATATTATTGGATTTTTTCTATAATTTAAACTTTATGTAGATCAAACCCAAATTTGATTTTAATAATAAATTTGGGTCCAATCCTTATCCAACCGAAAATTTCCACATCCTATAAATAGGCAGGCACTCCTTCATAAATTCCACACATCCCCAAATTCTCCACAAAAATGTGCATCGTGTCTGTGTCCCCTCCCCGTCTTATTCCATATTTATATATACATGTTCCACCATCTTCGTGTCGGACATTCCCCGACAAATCATCCCGACACAATCTTTGAACTTTCCCCGATCGACCGCCACCCAATCTTTCTGTGGCCGCACTCGACCGCCACCATCACCTTCTCCCTCACCGAGTCCAACCACCCCCCGACGCCATCATCCCGACCACAGCTAGCCACCACCATGGCGCACCCGTACCCAGCACCATCACCCACGACGTCGCCACCACCACAGCCATCTACCACCACCAAAACTACACCACCGCCCCGTCACGGCTACTGTCGGCCGGCGTCGCCCACAAGCCCCATCCTTACCACCATACTTGCGGCCAGTAAAAACAACCATCGAAAATCCCAAAACTACCTCTTACCTCCTCCGCCGCATCCCAGCGACGGAGAACGCCATGGCTATTGCGTGAGCCTCCGACCGCGCCCTCCTCGAGGTGGCCCACCTCGAACGCCACGTCGTCGAGAAACACGCACCCTACACCATGAGTCGTCGCTCGTCGAAAGACCTCACCACCGCAGCCGCTGGCCTCTCTCGCCCCTCTTCGTACCAACATGTTGACTCCCTCGACGTCGCAACCATCACGGCGAGGTTCCTCGACCGCCCAGATCTGGCCTCCTCATCATCGCCCCTATTACCTGTGCCCTCACCAGTCACGCCACCGCCACCCGCGACACCCGCGACGGCCAAACCCCCGACCAGGCGACACTAACCATCAATCGGCCATGGTCGCACCCCCACATCTGCATAAACAGCCGCCCTTGGTGCGCCCCACCGTCAGGTCATCGCCGTATCGACCGTCCCGAACCACGATCGTCGGAGCGCCGAGACCCCCGACTTTTCCCTTACTCTGCCAAGTGCCGCCCCGATCTTCCTCCGCCGCCTCTGGGCTGGGTGACAACTCCTCCAGCAGTATCGACGCACCACGTCAGCCGTGAGCGCCGTGCCCTGACCCCGCGACTGCCGCAAGTGTTCCTCCGCCGGCCGCCCTGCCACGGAACACCGTCGATCGTGCCGGCTAACGCATGCCCGCGAGCGCGTGCCGCCTTCATCTGCTCAAGCGCCCAGGCGCGCTTCTCTCTGTAAGCCCCCTCTCTCCCTTTTGCCCCTTGCTCCCTCTTTACCAGTTCTCCTCCACCCTCTCCTTCGACTTCTTATTCTTTAGGATCTTTTTCTCTCTTTTTCTAAATGTGTGCTCCTCCTTTCCTCAGCTAAATTTGTGAGGACACTGTAAATGTAAGAAGGAGAAAAATAAAGGGGTTCGTATTTTAATATATCACTATTTTTATTATACTTACTGATTTATGTACATATATGTATTATTATTTCCTAAGTACATTATTAGTATTAATTTTTCTACTATTATTATCATCTATGTTTATTAATAACACAGTATCTAGTTTATGATATGTGTTAATAGTTTATTATTATAATAATTATTATTAAAGTTATTTTAGAACTTATAAATTATTATTTGAAAATTTTATACTATTATTAATTTTGAACTTTATGTGGAGTATAGGGGTAGAGCTATGTATGTGAAACCAAAATTTGGGTTTACCCCTAAAATATTTCTTTAGTTTTATATATATATATATATATATATATATATATTATATATATATATATATATATATATATATATATATATATTTATCAATATGTTTTTTTGACAAAATTTTTTTTAAAATTTTTAGATTTTAAGTACTTATCTAAAATATTTTTGAATAAGAAAATTATAGGTTCCAAATTATAGAATAAATTTCTAAGTATTTTCAAATAATTATCTAAAAGTATTTTATTATTAAAAATTTAGTTTTTCCTACTTAGAAATATTATTTTGTGAAAACTTAGAGTTTTTTTCCCTAAAAAGATTTTTTTTTTGGATTTTTAAGTAATTAATTTAATTTACTAAATAAAACTATTTTCAAGTATTAAGAAAAGTTTTATAAAAACATATATATTATTTAACCAATTTCTTTAGATATTTTTCTACCCATGACCAAGTTATTAATCTTATTCCTTCGCCAATTCTAGATTACCTTATGTCGACCCTAACTAAATCTGACCATCCTAGACACGATGGAACAGTCCATGCCCTCGTCAGAGGACCTTTGAGTCGTGGTAACACCGAAGTAGCAGTTCGTGCCATCTTGATTATCGCAGCACCAAGCGTCAATACCAGGCAGGACACCTTGCCTTTACTGTTTATTTTTCTTGCTCAATATCATGCATGCTTTATAATTCTTTATTTCTAGAAAATATAAATTGTTATTTCAAAACTTTATGTAGTTACAAATAACTATACTTAGTTTTTGTTATGCATTTGGCCTAGAGTTAAGGGACCAACTTTGTTTGTGCCACATGCATTGGCCGACACCTGTGTGCCACGATGTCACGTGTCTCATATAGATTCGGACTTGCGTATCGACCGTACATCAGTGCGTATAGGATGAGCGTTAGGAGAAAACTGTTGATAGATTTGTCTAGAAGACTTAGCGATTATTATAAACATCATGGTGTGGATTCAGCACGTGTAGTACATGGGGAGGGAGAAGACAGTTATTAGCCGCAGGGGCTTCCACTCTTTTACTTTCCTCTAGATGCCATTAGTGGTTCTCCCGAGTGCTAGTGTGCCATGCATTTATTTATTTTCCTCTAGATGCCACTAGTACCTCGGTTGAAACACTAATGTGCCGTGCATTTATTTTTCTCTAGCTGCCGTTAGTGACTCATACAAGAGCTAGTGGCCATGCATTTATTTTCCTCTAGATGCCCCTTAGCTCTTACTCCAGTGCTAATGGGCCATGCATTTACTTTTATATAGATGCCACTAGTGCCTTTGTTGAAACTCTAACGTGCCGTGTTTCTAGTCTTGGAAAGCCCTTGTGTGGAACGTTGTCATCAAAATGCATTTTCACATAGAATGGTTAAGGACCTTTATTTGTGTAGTCACATATACTTTTTTGTTGAGCTTTATTTATTCAATTATTGGCATGATATTCTGTGTCTTGTTACGTCCCTCTGAGGACCTGGTTATCTCTCCAGGTGTGTGCTCTCATCTTTTGCAGGTATTCTAGCCATGGACATCTCTATTTCTTCGAGGATGATTTCAATTGGATCGTCTTCGCTTCGCTCGCCAAACATATTTCATTTTCCATGTATTTCGTCCCTTGCTTGTTGGTAGTAGATTTGTCTCCGCCCAACATATTGTACAAATACATTTCCATATATGATTATATGAATTCTTTATTTTCCTTTATTTTATGGATGAGATTAGTCATTATGGTTTCTACTGCATATTACAGCTTATGTATGCATACGAGGTTTTCATATACTAGAGTATACTTATGGGCATTACACATGCGAGATCGCTCTGATACGGAGACAGAGTAGGTGCGACCTCCTCCACCCGCTCCTCCGTCTCTATAGTGTCTTCTACAGGAGGAACGCTGGACGGGGTAGTCTCAGGCCTGGAACTGCCCATCCCAGAAGTACTACCATGTACCGTCGATGCAGGCAAAGATGTGACTGGTCGGTACACTGTAGTACTAGCAGACGAGGGTCCGGAACCATGATCCGATAATGGAGGAGCAATTCGTCCATCGGTAGAACCTCTACCAGCACGGGATGCTCCTCTACCGGAATAGGATGCTCCGAGGTACGATCATCTTCGTCCTGCCATACCTGATAATAACATATGATAAAAAATAGATATATATATATAGATAAACAAGAAATGTAATACATATTCTAAGTCAAATCTGCATGCATTTAACAAATCACAGTTTATAAAAATAGACCCGGAGCAACCTTCCGTTGAATTTCTAGATAATAACCAAGTCTTGATAATAACATTTAGAAATATCAAAGTATAGATAATAATAAGGTTTAGATAATAATAGTAAAGTAATCTAGAAACATCCAAGTCTAGATAATAACCAAATCTAGAAAATAATAAGAAACATCCAGAGTTGTACAAAAACATCCAAGTCTAATCTAGAAATAAGTCTACCGGTGACAAATCTGGTCAAAAGTCATATCATATATATAAGTATACGCTCTACGCTATCGCAGATACCATTCCCTCGTCCACCGCAAATAATAAGGGTCTAGGTGATCAAGATCAGCTATAGGAGCTGGGTGACTGGAACTTCCAGTGCTACTGCCTTCTGGTGCCACTCCCTCCTTCATAGCGATCTTGGCTTTAGGAATCACTTCTTCCTTATTAGTAGGAGGTAGCACTTCTTCCTTAACCCTGATATCTGCTTTAGGTATCACCTCCTTAGAATCAGGAGGTAGCACACCCTCCTCAACCGTAGGAGGTACCACTTCCTCCTCTCAAGAGATGTGCTCGAGTTATGGGTGCCATCTGGTAAAATTGATGGAAACATAGAAATTAATTAAGGGTTAAACAAATGGACAGTACAGTTCAAAGTCTAAATAGTTGTAACATGGAGATTAATTAGTAGTTAAACATATTTACATTTTATTTTCTTTTCAATCATCTTCTAAAAATTCATCTTCTTCATTTCCTCATCCTCCTCATCTTCGCTTTCATCTACTTCATTTTCCTCTTCGGATACTTCTACCTCTTCTATACGAATAGATTTGTAATGAGTAACTTCTGTTGTTTCCACATCAACTATATTTGTTACGAGAGGTAGCTCGTCCTTCTAATAAACTATTTCGTCAACATCGTAAGTATTTCTGGCTTTAGTCTTGCATACTACCCATCATTCCAACCTCGTTTCCCCGTCTAGGATAAGTAGTGAAGTAAACAAGCTGAGCCTGACTTGCGAGGACAAATGGTTCATACCCTTGATATCGACTCATATAGTTAATATCCACAAACCATGTTTGTCAATTTTCCAACCTTGATCTTAGATTATATCGAACCAATCACACTTGAATAACGTGATCTTAGCCGGCTCTATGTCATAGTTATATGTCAAGTCCATAATCTTCCGTAAGATGCCACAGAAATCATTGCCTGGATCGATATCTTTGTAGTTTATAGATCTGATACACATACAACTATTTTTTGTCGAATCAAGGTCTCTCTGATTGGAGCATTTGTTGACTTGAACCTAAACCTATTCATATAATATCTTGGCTAGATTTTGACGAAATAAATTGGCCCCTTAGCTAGAGTTCTAATAGAATCATTCTTTAGTGTTGCGTCTGGACGATCAACCTAAATACCACAAGATAAGAAATTAAATTCAATATTTCATTAATTACTGTGTAAAGTACAGATACAAAAAGTAATTACCGAGCTCCTTACATATGCACTCAACCAAGAAGGGAAATGACATCTCATTTCCTGTTCTAGTTCTTCATCCGTTATATACTATTTACTCAACCTCGCATCATCATTAAATGTGTTGAAAACAACAACACATCGGCCAATTAGTGAAATAATAATATTGGATACTATTACATAGATGACGTAAATGTGAACGTATTAGTTACTTACCGCTCGAGCTTCTCTACTTCATCCTCATCGCAGTTGAGTAATATATACAACTGAGTAGTCCTTAGTTCCTCGTCATTCAGATATCACTTCTTCATTTTCCCCGAAGGCTTTCTGTAAGCATTGAAGACTTTTAGTATTGCATTAATAGATTCAAGATATCCATCATCATTTCTCGGAGCTCTTGTTCTATTAGTAGCAAGATATGGCTTTAAATACATCGAGCAAAAGTTTGTAATCTCCTCGAGAACATAGGCTTCGTAAATAGAACCCTCCATCCGAGCCTTATTTTTTACCTTTCTCTTTAGGTGGTTCAAATGTCGCTCAAACGGGTATATCCACCGATAACCGACGGGCCCACCAACACGTTCCTCATAGAAAAGATAAATTGGCAAATGCTCCATGGAGTCCAAGAACCCAGGAGGGAACACCCTCTCAAGCTTGCACAGTGTTACCGCAATGTCCTTCTCTTGCATTTCTAGATGATCGACAAGTAACTTAGTAGAACAAGGATCTCTGAAGAATATACTCAGCTCTGTCAATGGATCCCAAACAACTGGCGGTAATAATTCTCGAAAAGCAATCGAAATTAACCTCTCCATAAATACGTGACAGTCATGGCTCTTCATACCCGTCAGTTTGTTCTCCTTCAGGTCAACGCATCTTCCTAAATTTGACATGTACCCGTCAGAAAAGTTTAGGCCCTGAATCTACCAACAAAGTCTTCATTTATCCTCCCTATCCAGCGAGAAAATTGCCTTAGGCTGCTTATACTTTCCATTGCCTTCCTCTATCAAATGCAACGCAGGACGTCTGTATATATATCTACCAAGTCCAACCTGGCCTTCGGATTGTCTTTCTCTTTTCCTTTATGTCTATCACAGTATTAATTATGTTGTCAAACACATTATTCTCGATATGCATGACATCAAGGTTATGTCTGATCAGATTGGTACTCCAATATGGCAGGGTCCCAGAATATACTCCTTTTCATCCAATTATTAGTGCGACCAAATCCAGCACACTTGTACCTTTTCGTAGGCTCTTTGATAGCACTTGGAAAATTCACCTTCTTCCAAATCGTGTCTTCGGTCCACCTTGGCGGTGGATCGGCCTTCTACACAACGTTGGCACGAAAAGCATTCATGTCCTCCGGAACGGATGATTCTTCGGCAGGAATTGTCGATGACAATCGAAGAAGAACGGTTTTTTCTTCGTGTTTCAAACGGAAAGCCTTCACGCAGTCCATGCAATACGGATATGAGAGATGACCATGAGTGCTCCACCCCCGATAACATTACATAGGCCAGAAAGTCATTGATGGTCCACATAAGTGCGGCCCTCATCTTAATGTTCTGCTTTATGGAAAAGTCATACGTGTTGGCGCCTACTTATCACAGTTGATTCAATCCATCTATTAACGGCTATAAGTACACATCGATGTTCCTCTTCGACTTTTTTATACCCGGGATGATAACGGTTAGGAACATATAAGGAGCCTTCATACACATCTACGATGGTAGATTGTACGGAGTGACAATCACAGGCCAACACAAATATTAGGAACCCAAAAGTCTGAACCAAATAAAACTGTCGGACGAGGGCCCCAATCTTACGTTATGCGAATCATAAGCAAAATCTGGATACTCTCGATCAGAGTGCTTACATGCTTCTCCATCGGATGGATGATCTAATACTCTATCGATTTGTTCCCCGCCTGTGCCAACCCATATTCTCGACAGTCTCCTTCATCAAAACCAACCTCTGCAATCGCAACATCAAAGACAAGTAGTGCATCGAATCGGTCGGCTTCCTTGTACTGGGAGTCCTACTTGTACTTGTTGTCTTGTAGCGATCAGCACCACAAAATTTGCATATGTCTTCATCCTTGTCGTCCTTGTAGTACAACTTACATCCATTGCGATATGCATCAATTTTAGCGTATCTTATCCAAAGCGATCTCAGTATTCTCTTAGATAGGTCGAAGTCTGTAGGTAACTTGACACCCTCCGACAAGATCTCTATAATCAACTCGATGATTCGGTTGTAGCATTCTTGAGACATGTTAATCGGACTTGATGCTCAGCAGTCTTGTAACTACCTTCAACGGTGAATGATCCACACAACTAGGATACAAAGAAGTCCTTGAATTCTCTAGCAACTCCATGAACTTTGCAGCATCGGCATTCGGTGCCTTTTCAGCCACACCATGATTATTCTGATCGAAACTAGGCCCCGCAGCATTGAAAACCATGTACGCCCACCCTTCATCGTAATTAGCATGGTCATGGATATCCATATATGGTTCCAAATTAGGCTCTTGCTCTGATGCTAAAGGCACAAGTTCTCTGTATAAGGTCCACTGAAAGTAATTCGACGTAAAATCCTTCGAGTACAAATGATATGTCACGTCCACTTCTAGATGATATTTCAAGTTGCGACATCTCACACATGGACACTTAATTTTGGTACGGTCCATGTACTGAGGGAACGCCTTGGCGAACTACAGGAACTGCTCTACCCTCTGTATAAATTCATCTCGCACACCGTACATGTCATCAGGATGACTATTGTACGTACATCCACGAACGATGCCGCAAATTGTAATTCATATCAATTTGAAGATAATTTTGCAAAGATGATACATATTATTCGAGTATATTATCCAAATGGACGCATAGTTGGATACACGTGAGTATTAAGTAAGTGTCGTCATGTATTCAATGTCAACCCTTCTCTTCAAAGAAAATTACTTCTGTAAGCCTTTTAAGGCTTTTAAAGTTCTACAAGATTTCAAAAAAATAATAGAAAATGCTAAGTATTATAATTTTTTTCTATGATTTTTTGTTCTTTGTTTTTTAAAGATTTTTCATACCTTTCGTTCTTAGTCTTTTCTTCTATTTTTTTTGAAATTTGTAGAACTCTAAAAGCATCAATAAGTCTTACAGATGCAAACTTACTTTTTCAGAGAAGGGCTGACATGGACACTTGACTTCGGACTGATACAAACACTTACCTAAGTATCTATGATACCTAGCTAGTGCTTACCTACATATCACCTACCTTAACTCTAGGTATATATGTATCATGGATATGATGTACCATGGTACAAATTTCACATTGATACTCTCTTGTATCTTGATATGTAAACCCTCGTATTTTTAAGAGGTTTATTTTTGTTTTATTTTATTGCATAGTTTAGATATTCATTTATATTTTTCTGTTTATCAAGTTATTCCTAAAATTTACCTTGTAATTTACTAGAATATATTAGTGAAGTTTTTTTAATAATTAAAAGGTTTATGGTAATCATATATATACATTAAATATAGTTTCAAGAAATATTTAGTTATTAGTGTTTTGATTTATATTGTTTAAGAAGTATATTTTTACAAATAATTTTATAAATACAAATATAGTGCTATTAGGTTAAATCTTTATTTTTGAGATATATATATATATATATATATATATATATATAATATTAGGAATATGTCTACAAATATATAAAGATATGTTTTGATTAAAAATATATGTATATGAGTGGTATATGTAAATACATATAATGGTACATATATTGCTATATAGATTATTTTCTTTGTTATTTCATTTTTATATTCTTAGAAAATTTAAATTGAAATTCTGCAATTAAGGCTTGTTTTTGTTTAAAAATAAAAATAAAGAGTTATATTATATTATATTTTCTAGTGTTGATCGAATATTTTTACATGAATTATAACTTATATATATATATATATATATATATATATATATATATATATAATAAGCATTATATTATTTCCATATTTTTCTTAGATTTTTAAAAACCCTTATTAAACATGATGTTATTAGTTATTATTTATCTATAAAAGAAAAGAAAATATAATATATATATATATATATATATATATATATATATATATATATATATATATATATATATATATATATAACCAACTGCTACTGTTCCCACAGGGGAGAACAGTGTTCTTCCCAACCCGAGCTCATCCGGGAAGGGGAACCCGACTATCCCTACCAAAATACAGCCATTTGGCAACGGGCAATTAGTGACGGATAATGGTCGTCGCTAATAGCGACGGATTACCGACTAAGTACATGCTGATTGCCGTCGAAAAGCTGACAAATTTTTTTTAATTTTAAGGGCGAGCAAAAGTCGCAAGTCCATCAGTAAGTATCAGAAATATTGTGACGCATCATGAAGCCATCGTTATGCTGTCACTTAGTTGTCAAAATTGGCGGGAAATGTTGAAAAAAAATTCGCAAATTTTTTCGACCATATAGCGATGGATATTCCATCGGCCATCGAAGGGAATATAGCGACGGACTAGCGACGCTATGTCCGTCGCTAGTCCATCGCTATATATCAGCCCCGACTTAAATTTAACCGACGGTGAAGAAACTTTTCATTCCCCCCCCCCCCCAAATTTTCTTTCTCACTCCGGCGCGCAGAGCTCTCTCTCTCTCTCTCTCCAGGTAATCCCTCTCTCTCTCTCTCTTTCGGTGGTCGGGGCGGCGGGGGTCTGCGGTGGTGGGGTGGAGGTCGCGGTGGTGGGGGTGGGGGTCGCGGGGGGGGTAGGGAAGCTGAAGGGCCGTTTCGGGGTGGGGTGGTAGAGGTGGGGGTCGCAGGGGGGACGGGGTAGGGCAGCAGGCCGGGGGTTTGGGCAGCGGGGGGGGTTTCAAATTCGAGGTCGGGTGGTGGAGGTGGGGGTCGCGGGGGGGGGGGGGAGGAGGGGGTAGTGTAGCGGAGAGTTGGGCAGCAGAGGGGGGTTTCGAATTCGAGGTGGGGGGTGTTGGCCGGGGTCGACGGTGGGAGGATAGGGCAGCGAAGGGGGGCCGAGGGAGCGGAGGCCAGCCGGGGGTGGGGGCGATGACCAGCCGGGGGTGGGGATCGGCGATGGTGGGAGTGCGGAGTTGGGGTCGACGGTAGTAATACACACAACAGACACACACACACACACACACACACACACACACACACACCGAAACGGAATTTTTTTAGAACCGAACCGAATCTCTTAGTATATATATATATATATATATATATATATATATATATATATATATATATATATATATATATATATATATATATAAAGATATGATTGGTGCGTTGCCCTAGAGAGCGCCGCGCCAAGAACTCCTGCTAGATCTCAGCCTCTTTCCGACTCCGGCTAGGCCTTTGGCCGGGCCGGTGTCACTGAAGGATGGCTAAATCCTTTGTCGACGCGGTCTCCGGCCGGGCTGAGGAACCCCCTCGCTTGGTCGCTAGATCTGTGGCAATATACAAAGGTGCACCGGCTATCTCCTTCTCGGATGATGAAGAGTTGACCTTGGCGTCTCCCCTTCGTTTTGCGCTGGTGGGAAAATTCTCCCACAGTAAGCCGTCCATCGAGGACATTCGCAAAGCCTTATCAGGTTTGAGTTCAAAGGAGACATCAAGGCGGGAGTCATTGACCGCAAACATATTCTTATAAGGCGTTCTGTTGAGGAAGACTTCCTTCGTCTTCATTCAAAAGATACATGGTTTATCTCTCGAGCCCCGATGAGAGTTTTCAAATGAGAACCAGATTTTTCTCCAATGTTTGAATCTTCTCTCATGCCAGTTTGGGTAGATCTTCCAGATCTACCTCATCACCTATACGATAAGGATGCGTTGTTCGCTATCACTTCGGCTATTGGTACGCCGCTCAAGATTGATAAAGCTACAGCAAATCTCTCTCGCCTGAGTAGGGCTCGTGTCTTTGTGGAGGTGGATGTGAGCAAGCTAATACAACATCGTATTCGGATCAATCGCTCGAGAGGAAGGAGTTTCTGGCAGAACATAGAATATGAGTACCTACCCTTATAATGCTCTCATTGTCATCATCAAGGACACACCACTACAGGTTGCAAACAGAAAAAACAAAGGCAAGGAAATTATTCAACAAGACACGCAGCAGCAAACTGAGGGTGCGGCGGTGGTCTCGAAGCCAAGATCGATGGGATTGAAGGTCACGTCCATACTGCAGCGAACAAATGAGAACAGGCAGTCAGAAGCAGGCCCTTCTACACTAAATCAAGACAATGTTCTATCTCCCCAACCCCCAGACGAAGTCACAGGTAACGACAAAGCTCCTCCTTTACTTGTGGACACTAGACTTCCTAATGTGCCACCGATTAAACCCACTGAACACACCATCCCTCAAGATACCCTTTCTATCAATCACGTAACACGATCGCCGGTGCATGATATGACGTCTGAGCCATCCGGGACAAGCCAAATGAAGAAGTGGCGGTTGAAGTCATTAATGATGTTTCGGTTGATGCTGACGTCACAAACCAAAACATTAATATGGGATGCTCCCTTGAGGAGGGAGAAATACGAGAGGAGCAGTCTCTGGATTTCTCTACTTTTCTACAATACCATATTGGCAGCTGGGCAGATGAAGCCGGGCGCGAAGCTCTTGAGGGCGACGGGCAAGCCGAAGATGGGTGTCCGGATGATTCAAGAGCAGAAGTTGATCGCCTCCCGACTCCAAAAACATCAGCTACTCAGCAAAAGCGGAGGAAAGCGAAGAAGGCGATGGAGCCTTCCGATCGAGTCACACGGCAGTCAGCAAACAAGGCACTCACTGGTACAGCCACACATTCCTTTAATGCTTAACACACTCATCTGGAATGTTGGGGGTATTGCCAATCAAATGACTATCAAAAGAATCAAAACCCTAGTGAGGATTTATAAGATTGTTTTCATTGGCATCATTGAGCCTAAGGTGGATAGTAGTCAACTTCTTCGTTATCAGTTAAAACTGGGGTTCTCGAAGGCTTTTTTCGAATGAGAGAGGTAACATATGGGTCATGGCAAAGTCGGATTGTGACATAGATTTGCATGATTCGTTTGATCAAGCCTTGACGGTCTCCTTTTATCACCCCAAGCTTCCTGCTTCTACATTTGTTACTATTGTCCATGGGGATAACACAAAAGAAGGCCATAGACTACTCTGGGATAGAATCTCGTAACTGCAACCCTCTCTCAATTGCCCATGGTCGATCGGTGGAGATTTCAACACAATTTTACGATCGAAGAAAAAAAATGGAGGTCGTATCCCTGATCAATCGTCCATTGAAGAGTTTGCTAACTTTACACTTGCCACTGGGGTGTCTGAGCTTCCCGACTCTGGCAGTTGCTACACTTGGATCAAATCCAAACAGGATGGTCGACGGGGATCTCGTTGGATAGGGTATTGGTCGATAATGCATGGTTAGACTGGGCGCCTTCATCTTCAGTAGAACACCTCAACCGAGCTGAATCAGATCATGCACCTTTACTGACCAAATATCGATCTAATTCGGCCATGGGCAAGAAACAATTTAGATTTCTTGGTTTCTGGGTGAATCATGTAGATTTTAAGCCACTGGTTCAGCAAGCATGGTCTTCGGTTGATCATAAACTTAGGCTTACCAGATTAGCTCTTCGCCTTGATGCTTGCCGTAAGGTTCTCTCCGCATGGAGCCGCAATACTTATGGTGATATCTTTCAGCAAGTGAAGAAAGCGGAAGATGCATTATTAGCTGCAGAAATTTGTCATGAATATAGCAACACTACAGAGAGTCATCAACAGTTGGCTAAAGCTACTACAATACTAAAACAATGGGTTAGTATTGAGGAAGCATATTGGAAGCAGAAGGCAAGGATTAAATGGGATCTAGAGGGCGATAATAATACTGCATATTTCCATGGCTGTGTGACTAATCGCAAAAGATCTCTCCAAATCCATTCTATTACTACTGAAGAAGGGACCACACTGAAAGACAAAGGTTTGATTCATGCATATGCCAAAGAGTTTTATTCTAAACTCTACCAAAGAGGAGCCATTCAGGGGGAGAGTGAGCTGTTTCTGAACATCCCTTCTCTCATGACTGAAGAAGACAATGACTTCCTGATTGCGGCTCCATCTCCGGATGAAATCATTGATGCAATTAAGTCACTTGATCAGCACAGTGCGCCTGGGCCTGATGGATTTACTCATCTCTTCTTCATTGCTTGTTGGGATATTATTGGTAAGGATATGGCTGAGGCAATTAGATTGTTTGTTGATGGGTTTGCACTGCCTCGTTTAGTCATGAACACTTCATTAGTGTTGATCCCCAAGGTGAAGCTTCCTAAAACTTTTGGAGATTATCGGCCAATCAGTTTGTTCTCAGTTATGAATAAAATAATTTCGAAGCTTCTGTCTCGTCGACTTGCTCCTATTCTTCCTCGTCTCATCTCTCCTGAACAAAGCGGATTTGTGCAAGGCAGAGAGGTAGTTGATAACATATTGCTAGCCCAGGAAATGATGGCGAGAATGAACAAGAAACATAGAGGAGGCAACGCTGCTAACAAGCTCGATATGACGAAAGCCTATGATAGGGTTGATTGGCGATTTCTTTTGAAGGTGCTTCGTCGATTTGGTTTTCACAACAAGTGGGTGGACATGATGTTACGCCTCGTCAACAATGTGTGGTATACACCATTGATTAATGGTGAATCTACTGAATATTTCTATTCTTTTCGAGGTGTTCGACAGGGTGATCCCCTATCCCCGGCATTGTTCATTATAGCGACGGAGGTTCTATCGCGTAGCCTGAAGAAGCTGACTGACACGGAGGGTTTCACATCATTCTCGTCGCCTCGTGGCTGTCCCGCGATCACCCATTTGGTTTATACAGATGATCTCCTTCTCTTCTCTGCTGGGGATCTTCGTTCAATTTCAAAGATCACTGACTTATTGTCTACTTATGAGGCTATCTCAGGACAACTCATCAACAAGGCTAAGTCTTCTATCTATATTTCGAAGAACATTCTGAGTGAGAGGGGCACGGAGCTGGCTGATAGAACAGGTTTTCAGATCGGAATGCCACCATTTACGTATCTCGGCTGTCCTCTAATGGCCGGGCAGCGCAATGGGGGAATGTACGAAGAACTTCTCAACCGAATTAGGGTCAAATTAGAGGGTTGGCACAACAAAATCCTATCTCCAGGAGGGAAGCTAGTGTTGATCAAGGCTGTTTTGACATCTATCCCAGTCTACACATTAGCAGCATGCAATCCGCCTCTAGCGGTTCTTCGTCGAATGGAGAGTATGTTCTCTAGCTTCTTCTGGGGCACTCAGGATGGAATGGCCTAAACGAACTTGGCTAGGATGGGATCGAATTGCTAGAACTAAACAGGAAGGAGGCCTAGGAATCAAAAGAATAGAGGATATGCTAAATGCTTTTACCATTAAACTGTGGTGGAAGTTCATGACCCAAAATAGTCTATGGACTACATTCTTCAAAGTTAAGTACTGCTCAACAGCTTCTCCAATTGATGTTCGTATAACATCTAATGCCTCCCATGTCTGAAAGAGACTTATATGTGGCTGTGAGAGATTATTTGACCCGTAAGGGTTTCGTATGTGATTACGGCCTGTGGCCAACGCAAGGTGAACTATATGCAGAAAGATAGGTTGCGAATGCTGCTACTTATGCTTTTGATGATAATGTTGCAACGAATTTTCTCATCGAAGACGACGGATGCTCTGTTTATTATGGAGACCTACAGAACCTTGCACGAGATATGGTGTACGATGTGGCAGGGCCTAATTTTGATCCGAAGGATCCTAATCCCGAGGCGAAGGAGTTCTATGATATGTTTCAGGATGCAGATACTCCTCTATATCCTGGTTGTGAGACACATTCCGTATTGTCAGTGACGATACGGTTGTTGAACATAACGTCTGATTTTTACTTGCCACAAGCTTGCTATGACGGATTACACAACTAATCAAGGAGTTGTTACCGAAGGAATCAAAAGAGATCCCAAAAAACTTCTACAAGTTAAGATGATGGTCCAACAACTGGGATTGGTGTACGAGAAGATAGATTGTTGCCACAATAGATACATGTTATACTACAAGGAGAACGAGGACATAGAAAGTTACAGCTTCTGTAATACGGATCGTTACAAGCCAGTGCAGGAAAAAGGAAAGTCAACTAAAAAATTACATCCTGACAAGTATATGAATTACTTTTCGATCACGAAGCGCTTGCAGAGGATGTATGTCTCTGAATAAAGCAAAACACATGACGTGGCACAATGAAGAATGCACAAAGGACGATGGAGAATTGTCACATCCTTCGGATGGAGAGGCATGGAAACATTTGATTTGTGTCATCCAAATTTTGCTACAGAGCCTAGAAATGTACGTTTGGCGCTACGTTCTGATGGCTTCGCCCCTTTCGGGCAGTCGGGATCGTAATACTCCTGTTGGTCGGTCATTATTACCCCTTAAAATCTGCCACCATGTATGTGTATGAAAACTCCTAATATGTTCTTGGCAGCTATCATACCAGGTCCTAAGAATCCGACGAAGAACATCGATATAATTTTATATCGTTGGTGGATGAGCTGAAATAGCTGTAGGAGATCGGCGTCGCGACCTATGATATTTCCAGGAAATAGAACTTTCAGATGAGAGCTTCATTGATGTGGACAATCAATAATTTTCCAACATACGGTATGCTATCAGGATGGAGTACTCATGACACCATGTCTTGTCCGATATGCATGGAAAATAGTCAGGCTTTCCGTTTTAAGCATTGATACAAAGGGGAACTGGTGGACCATTAATTAAGCCGATAGCACAATACACATTGAGCAAGGAAAATAGATTACTAATCTGCAAGTGGATATCTACTTTAAGATTTCTCGACGGCTATATGTCCAATTTGGCTAGATGTGTTGATCTCAATGAACGAAAGCTAACGGAATGAAGAGTCACGACTGCCACGTGTTTATGGAAAGATTACTGCCCATTACTTTGAGAGAGTTGTTGCCTTATGCTGTATGGGTTCCGTTGGCCGAGCTATCTACATTCTTCGGGGATATTTGTTCAACTAAGTTGACAGTGCAACACATGGTTGAACTTGAGGAGAAGATTGTCTTAACAATTTGCAAGTTAGAGAAATATTTTCCCTGGGCTTCTTCGACAACATAGAGCATCTACCGATTCATCTAGCATACGAAGCCCGTGTCGGTGCATCTGTTCATTATTGATGCATGTACCCATTTGAAAGATAAATAAAAATTGATATAATTTAAGTTGAATTTAAGTGGAATTTAAAATTCATTGATAATTCTCAAGATAATTTGTCTCTGTAGATACCTACACCATCTAAAAAAGAAAGTTGGCAACAAGGCTCATATAGAGGCTTCGATATGCGAAGCATATCTTATCGAGGAGGTATCAAACTTCTTCTCTATTTATTTCGATACTCATGTTCAACAAATGGAAATAGACCTCAAAGAAATGACGAGGACGTTGAGGATGGAGGTATATTCAATGTAAGGGTGTCACGGCCCGCTCCCGAATAATCGAACCCGAGTCGGACACGCCCAGCCTTTGTCGTTAAACAGGACGAAGTAAGCTGTACCAAACTAGAGAAATCTAACCAGATAAACATAAATGTATACATTCAAAGCATCTAAAAATGTTCCCCGAACGATCACCATAATCCATAAATCCATATAACATAAATGTACCAGAGTCGTCAGGAATGAAATGTACTATGAACTCTAAAACAATATCTAGGAGTAAAGCTAAACAGTCTAAACCTGAAGCCTCTAGCTAAGTCATGTCTCCGTCCTGCTCAGCTAATGTCCCGGGCTCTGGCCCATATGATAGAATGATATCCTACAAGTACGCCTGCAACATATCCAGTCAGGAATGGAGCAAAGTACAGTTCTAGGTAATGAATAAGAACATCATAATATGGAAATGCGTACAGGAGAACATGAAATATGAAATACAGAAAAAGAACATAAAGGTACAGGAATGTAAACCATAAACCTGAAGTACAAGATATGATAAGTGCACAATATTTGAAATACAACTAGCCTATGTGACCGGCTGGGGTGAGTACATGAATATGTACAGGAGTACATGAATATCGGTATGTCTTAGGACACGCGTGCACGATGCGAGACCTAAGCTATCTACATGAAATAGTAACCGGGGTTTGGTCACATACCTAGTGTATTTCCCCTTCCGACACAAGTAAGTACAAGAACAGGAAAGTACGAGAGTACAGGATATCGTGTCATGACGTGTCACAGAAAAGTACAAGATATGTAAATGCACAAGACCATAGAAAAGTACTGCCTTGCACGGAGAGATCATAGTAGGTAAGTGGTAATCTCTCTATCCACCTGAGTATGAAGATGAGTTGGTTAATTTCTAATACTGACAACAGTTATCTAAACTTTTGCTAACCACAAAACTATTTAATAATACATATTCTAGGTAATTATATATATAATCTATAGTCAATAGCAAAAATAGCCTATTATAGTTTAGCTAATAATCCAAGCCTAAATGGTCCACTAGTAATTAGAAACCAATTACTTGTAGAACACAATAACTGACTATAATAATCTAGCTACACTTACTCTTATCTTAACCAAAATGTACTAGGGAATATAAGGTATTGCAAAGTAAAATAAAATTAACTAGAGTTATTATCCCCATTTGAAATCATTCCTAAGTAACAACATGATGCTAGAATAATTAATATTTGGACATTTGCTACAAGATATTTATAAAGCAATTGAGCATTAAACTCGGCCTACAACTTAGCCCAAAAAAAACCTTCTTATTCCCTGAAAGCAATTTTAAAACCAATTTTAGTTTATTTAGCCAACACAAACCATAACACAATTTTTTTTTCCAGTTCTGAAATAAGCTGGCCGACCCAAGCCTAACTCAACCATAATTCAACTATGTCAGCAATACCACAACCTGCAAAATTTGTATTTGGAGCTCATATACTCAGAGCAACAATACAATATTCGAACTAGAAATTTGCTAAGGATGCTACAGAAGTCTGGGCAAGTGCCAACTGAAATATACGTACTCGACAACTAATCAGTTATAGGTTCTCCCTTGCCAACAACAACTTTAGAAGTAAAAGTTTAAACACGAAACCCAAAGCTCTACTCAATCCCAAAGCATCAGCCTACACCCTCGAGCCCAAACTCAGGACGATTGAATCATAAAAATAACTGTGACTTTAAACAACTCATGAGTCCAACCAACCATTCCCAAACCTGAATATTGTTTGCATTCCCATCTCATCCTAAGAATCCGGTATCAAGCTCTAACTTCCACCCATTAAAGTAACCTGTCCAAAAGATTACCATATAGGTACAAAATGCATAAGAACTAACATAATTTATAATCCAAATCTTACAAAAATATACAATCAAAAGCTTTCAAAGTCATAATAAAAATTCAACTGCAGATCAACTACTCGGCCAGGACTCCAGCATTCTATCCTTATTCAGCCTTCCCTCCAACCTTGCTAATCCTTTCGATCAGTACACTCCCAACCCAATCTGAACGCAACAGAGGGGCACGGCTATATAAGACACGAACCCAGACATGGATACACACACGACCCGAACCATCCGGGACAGATTTGGACACGAACTCAAAATCGGACATGAATTGAAACCAAAAATCTGGACAGTAATAGTTTAATCAAAATTGACAACAACATTCAATATTTGGAGGATGGTCAGATTGTACCTGGAATAATCCAAATCAAAGCAAGACACAATTCCCAGGAGTCGGACACAGTCTCGTTCATCCAAATGTGGTTCAAAATTAATCAAGACAGATCCTAAAATCTCGAATTGATGCTTCATTATCCTGTCCTAATTCCACCAGAAATCAACCACAACGAATCCTCAAGAATCGCATACTAAATCATTCCCGATCAGCAAATTGAGGTCGATACTCACCTGATTTGAATCATTCGTAGAGCGGAGATGACGATCCCATGATGAAGAATGTCGAGAGAAACGAAGAATCGTCACCGAAGAAAACGATCCTTGCAGTCACCGTCGGGAAGAACAATTCGTCGGAGGAACTGTCGAGTGCCGCCTAGGAGCAGCTACACCACCGGAAAAGAGAAAACCTCCACGCGGTCGTCGCTAAGAGGTACCACCCTCAAGTTAGCCGTCGAAGAGAAATGAAGCGTCCATTAAGCGTTGTTGCGCCGTCGGGAAGAATGAGTACATTCTTCGTCCGCTGTCGTCGTCGAGGAGTGGAACAAGGAGACATCGCCATGCGTGATCTATCGTCGCAGCATGATGATCCGTCACCCTCCGAGGAACCTCGACTGGAAGCGGTTCAATCGCCGGGGAAGCATCTAGCGTCGCCTCCATCATCACCTCCACCGCCGCCAATCACCAAAAAGAAATTAGGGTTAGGGTTTGGGAACGGATTTGGGGAAGAAGTAAAGGAGGGGGAACGAGAGGCTGGGTTCTTAGGAAGAATGTAGAGAGGAGAATGATTCTCTCTCCTCACTTCAGTGATTTAAGGAATTGAGGGAATTTTCACAAGAGTCCCTCCACCATGCCACTTTACTGAAAAAGTCCTCCCACTTTTCGAAATTTGTAATAAAAACAAATCAAAGCAGGTTAAACTAAATACCCATTTAAAATATGGGCTCAAAAACAGGATTAATAAAATTTTACAAATTAGAATAAACCTTTACCCAGGTTACTCTTTAAGAAATACGATTTAGAAATTAACCAAAATACAAAACCATACAAAATTCCATAAAATTGGAAAAGTGGGGTTACAAATCTACCCCCCTTAGAATAATTTCGTCCTCAAAATTTAAATGGTACAGTAGACATGGTTAAGCACAAATGAATTTGAGAATGAGCAACTAAGTTAGATATGTTATAAAACTGAATCTAGCCAGAAATTAGAAGAATAATTTATTTGAATGAGATCCAATTCAAAGTTGAGGTGCGATGGATATAGAACAAAATGGTCACGATCAGCACCACTTAGACATGATCAATATGAAATTTAATCATCGGCGTGATTGATAGGTACAAAAGTTTAGTTATAATAGCATATAGTCATGATCAAGATTATCTAGATATGATCAGCTGTAGGAATGAGACGAAGTTTAATTAAGACCAAGTATGACAATTTCATACAGGGAGTTAAAATATAACGATCTATCAATGATCAAGAATCAACTAGGCACGAGATGGGATGAAGTTTAATTATGACTTAGAAGCGTAAAACCATGTTGGCACGATCTTCAAAGCATGATCAAACTAGGAAGTTTAGCACAATTGGATAGAACAAGATTGACAAGTCATGATTAGTTAGGTATGATTGTGGCCAAAATTTAGATAAACACGATTGAAATATAGGTACAATCTAAGATCCAGTGAAACAAAATCAAAATCTAGTAATGTGTATTCGTTGAGAAAATCAAATAATCCGACAATAAAATACAAGAAGGAAAATTGCAAAGGTCGATTCGAGAAATCATATGGAAACTACTCATGAGGTATTAATATCAAATCAAGAAAACATATAAGGATTTATGATTCTCGAAAACCAATAATCATATGAAAAGGGAATATAGTCTCTGTGGTATCCAAGAACATATAGGTATTTGAAACCACTTTGCCTAGGATCCCTACCCCGACAATATATATCTGACTGTAGTGGACTTTCGGCTTCATGACTCAAATAACCATATGTCACTGAATATTCTGTCAACCTTATTCATTTTCCAACAATCATTAATGAAACAACCCAAACGATCAAGATATGAAAAATGACAAAGTCTCAATAATACTCGAAAACCTATGAATGTCTGAAATCACTTCAGCTTAGAGTTCTTGTCTCGCCAGTGTGCTGCTGGCTGTAGTGAACCCTCAGTATCTGTAGTCCAGATAATGAATGCAGTGCGCAACTGCCACGCCCCAGTAGATCATTGAATAGTCTCTCAACTTTATTCATGGGAATTTAAAATTTCAAGAATTCAAAATGAGTTCCGGTAGTCTAAGTCAAGATAAGAGGTGATATTATCTGTCTTTTTAGAAAACAAAGGGTTTTACTAGTTAACAAGAAGCAACAAGGATTCAACCAGTAGTATTGAGTACAAAAGAACAAACAGGGAGATTTTAAAATCTCAAACAGGGAATCGAAGTTTCAAATAGTAATCGAAATCTCAACTAAAATTTGGAATGGTAACAAACAGAGTCTCGAAGGATGAAAAGAAGCAAAGTATCAGATAGGTGACAAATTTTCAAATAAAGAAATAAAATCTCGAATAGAAAATCTCAACGAGGAAACAAGGTTTCGAAGAAAACAGGTTCCAACAGGAAACAAGGTATTGGATCGTAAATATGAAACAAGTGAATCTTAATAGTACCAAAATCTTAAATAGAGAACAAGTCCCGAATAAAGTCAAGAATATGAAATAGAATCTTAAACAAGCATCAATAGAAGTGAAGGTTCAAACAAGGTTTCAGAATGATATTTCAAGTAGGAATAAATCTCGAATAGTACAAGTTCGATTAGCGAACAGAATATCAATCAAACAAGTTGGAACAAGTATCCATGAAACAAGCAAAATCTTGGATAGGAGACAAGGTCAAAACAAGTAGTGAACAAACAACTCTCGAATAGAAAATTCAAATTCATGAAAGGGGAATAGGCAATAGTATCGAGTAGTGGATTTCAAACAATTATCGAATAGTGGATATGAAACATGTTTATTGAATAGGAAACAAAATCTCGAAATACGTTTCGAATATCAACCAAGGTTACAAAATAGAAAATAAGAAGTTTCAAGAAAGGTTCTAGGTGCTAAGAGAAATTTAAGGGAAGACTGGATTGCGAATCAAGATACATGGTTTTTCTAACCATGCAAAAGAAGCCTTCTGTCTTCAGTATTCCTCCGGGACTGGGATCTCTTCAATGTTCCTCAACTGTCCTGATGTAGGCTGGTCCCTGCGGTAGTGCTCCATGTGATTGCTAAATCTGGAGAGGCGGGTCCCATTGCTGCAGTCTTGGTGCTCCTCGTATTCGTCCTTGGGTAGTGTGATCAGCGATCTCCGAACAATCCTTGACTTGGTGGGCAGGCGATTAGCAGAACAAGCATAGCCTCAGTCTCTTGTTGCGCTCGTCGTAGTGGTATCCTGAGCGATGGTAGAAAGCACAAATGATTGACGGCTAAATCTGAATCGGGATCTCCCAATGGAGTAGCTGAAGTGCAGGGACTCTTAAAGGAATATATGGCTGCTGGCATGCTGGCTGCTGAAATCCTGATGCTCCTTGACCATTGTGATCAGCAACATGCTGGCAATCCTTCATTCGGTAGACAGAACATCCACAGTATAAGCAGAATCTGAGCCTCTTACAGCACTCCTCGAAGCGATGTACTGGATGGCAGAAAAAACACAAATGGCCATTATCTGAATCTGATGACGCGGCTGAAGAAACGCTGTCTGAGTGTGGCGACGCTTTACAGGTCCCGGGTAATTGATGTCTTCGTCATAAGTCTTCATGTCTCTCCTGGCTTCATTTTCCGTCTCGTTCTATTATCGGTGCTACATTCTGGATCAGAGGACTCGGATCCTCAGAGACTTGGATGATCTTCAGTGACTGTTCCAGGTTCTCGATCTACTCCTCGGTGCAAGATATGCGCTCGGTGTTGGGAAAGTCCAAAGTCTGAGAGTCTGGAAATCAGAAGTCCTTCCTAGCTCAGAATACGCATCTGTAAGTCTAGCTTGGAAAAGGGTGGCCTGCTCCATCTTGGTATCAAAGAACTCTTGAAACATCTCCATCAACAACGTACTACCCATGGGGATAGCAGGGTGATAGAAGGTAGTGGAAGCTCGAAACCCTGAAGTGTAGGTGGACCAATAGTTTCAGTGTCGCGTGCTTTGAACTATCTGAAAAACAGAAGCAACAAGTGTTTATAGAATATTAATATATCCGATGTACCTGTCACGACCCGTACCCACTGTGAGGGTACGAGAACGTAACAACGCCCAGCCTACGCCGCAGTGTCGGCGGTAGAACGCTGTCCTAGGTCAATCATCTAACAATATAAGGTACCTGTACAGTATATACACTCCGAATGGAGGTGACATAGCAATATACAGTCTCAATCACATCTAAATGCAGAAAGATAAGATAGGAAGATAGATAGATAAAACTGGAATGGAAGAATATACATCACAGCAAGATCTAAGTGCCTAAATAACATCCCAACAACCATCCAGAATACAAGTCCCACTACTGAATATGAAATAATATATACAATCAAATCTCAAGACAGAATAGTAAACCTAGACTAAGGAGCCTCAGTCTCTAAGCTAGTGGATCAGGCTGGAAATCTGGGTCACACATGGCATCTACAGCTGCCCTATAGTAGGTATCTATGCAGGCCTCCTCCTCATCCTCTGTAAAATTTTCAACAGGTCCAGTCAGGACGGGAGCGAGCACAAAATATCTCACGCAGTTCATATCGAGTTAGGAATATAAAGCATGCAATAGAGTAAAGTACATGAAACGCTGAAAGAAGATATATGAAAAACAGTAGAGATTTGATAACAGGAAATATCTAAATACGATAAGTAACTGTAAGGAACATGTGATTTTGAGTACAATCTGGTTATGTAAACGGGCTAGGAAAATGCAATGGTAACTCCATTGTACGTGGGTGTACAATAGACATATACAATAGTTATACAATGTTGTACAATAGGATTTGAGTACATAACCAATTCTACTCCCCCTCCCCAATCAATACACAAGGATCTTCTCCAGTTACGTTATCTTATAACAGTGTACAATGTTATACAATGGATGTACAATGTTATACAATAGTGTACAATGGTCTATCCCTGGGGCTCATGTGATAATGAGAGTACAATATGCACAATGAGTATACAAGGATATGGGTATTCAATAAATACAATATGGAAGTGAAACGCACGTCACAATATGTATTTAGTGAATACAAGGAGATAACATCTCAAAGGAGATCCATATAGTACCAATCCGTGATAACAGTCGTGTCAGCATCAAGTACAGTAATCTAGAGCAAGAATGTAAATCCATACAAGTATGAAACGGTCAGAGAATGTACTCGCCTGATATCCTGAGTGTCTGAAGAGAATATACTGTCCGAGGAGTGGTGTCTGTCTCCTATAGAACAGTACGAGTCACAACAAGTCTAAAATGATAAAGTGAAATCCTACTATGCATTCTACATGAATCTAGGTCAATCTAGGCCAAAGTCAACTCTTGGTCAACTCTGGTCAACCAAGAAGTCAAACTTAGGCCAAACTGGTCCAACAAGTCATTCTAGGTCTAACTAGCCCAACTAGTCTAAACAAGGCTAAACAAGTCTAATCTAGACTCTCTAGTCAAACAGACATACACAGGTCATGGGCACACCACAATATGTATTTATACATATAGATATAGGTTTAATACATGTATACATATAGGTATACATTACCCTATATATACTAGTGCATATAGGCAAGCCTAAAGGAAAACCTACATATACCAATCTTATATATAGAAAATATTATATATGTATACCAATCAACAAAATTAGAGAGAGGGAAGGAAAACATGTGTGTGCTAGTGAGACATGAGTGTGAGGAAATAGGAAAATACATTAGTGTAAGGCATGTGTGTATTCATGTGTTCATGAATGGCAACCAGTGGTTTAGCAATGTGTGTATATACAACCAACTCATTTCAGTAAACTGGCAATGGAATAACAAAAGGGAAAATGGACTTAAAATCAATTGAAGGAATTTAAGGAAATCAGTTGACAGTTTAAAGAACCCAGACATTCAATCACATGACTCTAACTTCAAAATCAGTCAAAAGGAAGAAATAAAAAGGCATTTATGAACAACTAAACCTAAATTGAATCCCTTATTTATTCTCAGATTTCCATTGACAGTGTAAATCAGTGACAGTGCAATGTGTGTCTATGTTTCAGTTAGCAGGGGGAATTGTGTCATGTGTGTGCCTACAGGTGTGTGTGAACTATTTAGAAATCAATAGAGAAAGTGTGTGTAAGCAAAATTGTTGAGTGTCAATGAGAGACAAAGTGTGGGTGATATATTTCCTGAAAACAGTGTGGCAGTTGCAAAACCAACTGTTGACAGGGCTGTTTCAGGACAGAACATAGGCTAAATTGGACAGGTTATAGTACAATATATGTGTGTATATATGTGAGGCATGTGAGTGAGTATAACATGTGTGTAGGCTAGAAAACAGTGAGAGAGTGACAGGGAGTGGACTGTCCCTGTGTGACAGTGAGTAATTCCTAGAAATTAGTGTACTACACAGTGACTGAACTCTCAAATCTGAACCCAATATCAATCTCAGTCTACAATCCAAAGCAGTGAACCTAAATCTCAGGAAACACATTGAACATTAAAAAACTTCAAGAAATCAGTTTTCAGTCTAGGTATCAATTCTATATCTCAGTTGAGATTTCAAACCAGTTGACACATTGGGAATCATCTCAAAATCTCAATAAAAACTCAGTTTTCAAACACCTCATGCATTCTCAGTTTTTTTTTGAATCATACAACCACCAAAAAAACCCAAATTCCTCATACCAATAGAGTTAATATAGGAGAACAATATAGGAAATAAAACTCAACATATCATCAGTATTAGATGGGTAAAAATGATGGCAAGGTTCATAAATAAAATCTGGAACAATTTGAAAATCAGTGCTCAGTATCAGAAGTTCAGAAACAAAGGGAAATCGAGATTTGATCAACAAAACTCAGCTAAAAAGTTAAACTAAAGGTTGGTAATGAACCTACAACATGTGCTCGTGTCATGTGATGTTTTTGTGTCCCAGCAAGAGGACACAAACGTGTCCAATCAATAAAAAAAACAAAAACAGTAAATATTAAACACAACAGTGCACAATCATCGTGCACGTGTGCACGCGTGTCGTGCACACGACACAACACGTGTTAGGCCACGTGCTCGAGTCCCCACTAGGATAGGTCTAGGTGTACGTGTCCAATCACCTGTATCGTGTCTACAGTGTCGCGTGTCCGATTTAAACACGCGTATCAGTGGCCAAGAAATTCGTGTGCACAGACAGGAAAAAAAACAGTGCGGTTGGGATTTCTCCCAAACTGCTCGATAAGACGAGCTGAAAATTGGTCAGAGTCGTGTCAGTCACGTGTCCTAAGTGTCACCAAAATATCATCACCAATGGTGTCGTGTCGTGTCCAGGAAGAACCCCGAGTGGCAGGGCATCCCTGTAGCAGTGCGCGCGCGTGCGTGTCAGCGTGTGCACGCGTGTCCAAACGACACGAAACGTGCACGAATCAATCCCAGTGCACGAGGAATGGATAAACAACACCAAAACACAAATTCCCAATCAAAAATATTGCATGAAACAAATCGAAATGCCCTCAGTGGCATTTCGACAAAACCTATACTACAGTCATGATACGTGTCCAAACGGACACGAAACTTAGGATACCCGACACAAAACCTATACTGATGCTTAGGGGACTCCTAGGGCTCCCTAATGATGAAGACAAAACAAATTTTCATGGAGGGATGAGGAAATTACCTAAGCTTGAACTTTCAATAAAAACCCCCTTCAATAACTCTTCTCCTTGATGTCCCAATCCAATCAAACCACCATAAACTGAAAGAAACTTCAATAACAGCAAGTATAGGTGTATTAATACCTAATGGAAGAGATTTGAATGGAAAAGGAAATGGAATGGAGATCTAGGGATTAATGCAATAGGAAACAAACCTTTCCTCAAGCTTGAGCCTTCCTAAAAAAAAGAGGCAACCCTAAAAACTAGGAGAATATTTATAGGGTGTTGTTCCCAAGGATGATATGGTGGCTGGCCACTAAGGCTTAGGGTTAGGGTTTTGAAACTTGTCTTGGGCTTTGGGCCTAGTCATTAAACAAATGACTTAAAAGTCACAAGTCATGGCTTGTGGTCAAAACTTCCTATTCAAAACTCAATATCCTTAATTGTTTTCACTAACTAGAGTATGGTTGACCTAACTTAACCTAGGATCTCTTATCTAGTCAAGTCCAACTTAACTAGGGTTAGGTCACAAAGTCAAAGCTTAGTCAAAGTCAACCTAGTCAACCCTCAATCAAACAATTCCAAAATAAATTCTAAAAATTCCCAAAAATTCCAATAAATCCTAAAATGACCAAAATATCCTCTAGGCTAAAATGTACTAATCAATATCCTAATCACAATGACTAGGCTCTATGTCAACAGTCTAAGGCTACACTAGTCAATGCACCAAAATCATAAGTCATGATTTAAATGGTTTAAAAATGATTAAAAATTACCAAAATTATATTATTAAATAAATATCATAATTAAATAAATTAAAATACAAAATTTCAAAATTACCCTCATTTCAGAAAACTGGGTGTTACAAGTCTACCCACCTTAGAAGAATTTCGTCCTCGAAATTTAAAATGGTAGTAGTCCTTCTAGGTCAAACACCCCACAATCAGAGTCTCAATCATACCGTCAGATAATCATATGCGTCTGTCCAAAACCATGATACTCAGAATCTCTGTCATGCCAGTGAGCAAGGCTACGATAATCACAGAGTCCTCAACTATGGTACATACCTCTAGAATTGTGGTATTTAAAATTTTCGCATTGCGCGCGCTTGGCAGCGAAAACCTTAAATTCCCACACCGAGAAATACATCCATAGTCCGACTATATGTCCTCACTATGCCTGCTAGCATGACCCTAGAGGATTCTACAATCTCATAATCGAGACGACCTAGCCCATACGACTTATCTCAGAAGAAAATTAAATCAAAATGAAGCACCAGATCGAAACTTATCAACAATGAAGAAACAGATAGGAACAGATGGAATTAAATTTTCAAGGCAGGAATTGCGAATTGAATCAAAAGAACGAACCTGCGACTAGATCTCCAATGGCCTGAGCATCCTCGGCTGTCATGGCGAAAGCTCGCCCTGGCTGGCCTCCCCTGGCCTGCTGCTGATGCTGGACGAACCTCTGCTGCTGAGTCTGCAATGGTGGTCCCCTCTGTGCCCTGCCGGAGCTCTAGCTCCTGGTGCTACCTGAGCCAATGGTGTCGGGTTCTTGGGACACTCTCTACACTGATGCTCCACTGATCCGCAAAGTAAACATACCCAGCCTCTTCCTGCAGTCGTCCCACCCATGGCCTTGCTTCTTGCAGAAGTTGCACACAGTGTTCTGCTGCTGCCTGGGTGCCTGCTGATACTGCACCTGTCTCTGTCCCTGATACTGAACAGGCCTCTGCTGCTGCTGCTGGAAATGAGCCATCGGCTGCTGATACTGCTGCTGAAACTCATGCTGAACGTGCGGCCTCTTGGCCGGTCCTCCGCTGCTGCTGCCCAACTGGGTCTCGCCCCCTCTTGAGCCTAAGCTCAAGATCATCCTCCGCCAATAAAGCTCCCGTCAAAATCTCCTCAAAAGTAGCATCTCTGTTCCCCTTGGTCAGGGACTTGACCTCCCTGACCAGACCCTTCCGGAACCTCTGGGCCTTCGCCGTCTCGCTCAACCCCTCAACAAACCTGCCAAGACGGCCAAACTCTCCCGCATACTCCTCTACTGAGAGGCTCCCCTGGACCAAGCTCTCAAACTGCGTCTCCAAGGCTCTGACTGCTGAATCTGGGAAGAACTTCTTCTTGAAGAAGCCCCTGAACTGCTCCCAAGTCTGCCCTGGTACTCCCACCCTGGGTCCGACTGATACCAGGTGCGAGCAAGATCTCGCATCCGGCTAGCTGCTGCCTCGATCTGAAGGTCTGCTGGAATCCTGGCCAAGCGGAAGATCTCCTCCATATGCTCGATCCACTCATCGGCATATAGGATCCCCTCTGTCCCCAAAAAGTCTCGGGGGCTCATCTTCTGAAACTGCTCGATCCCGGTGTCTTCGGCTGCTGAACCACTGGTCGAGCTGCGGCTGTCGTGACGGCCAACTCCATGCCTCTATCCTGCCGAGCCTGCTGTCTCCATGAACTGCTGGAAATACGCGAACATCTGAGCTGCGTCCACATGTCCTGGAGGCGGTGGCGGCTGGAAAGGATCCTCTGGAATGACTGGGTCCTGCCTCCGAACTGGTGAAGGCATACCCTCAGCTGCTGCTGCTGAAGTCCCAATATGAGCAGAGGTGGCAGGAGCTGTAGCCTCCCGACCCTGCTGAACTGGCTGAGAGGTAGCAGTCCCCTCTACAGTATCTCCATGAATGGCACGCTGTAATCGCGTCTCCACCATCCTGAAGACAGATCAAACAAACAATTGCTGAGAATGAGTCGAAATAGCAAGGGAGGACAGTTATATTCAAGGAGAACAATATCAGCAAGAACTGAGATGGTATGAATTTGATATGAGTTTTTTTCCTAGTATGATTGAGTACCTTTTAAAATATCCTAATCCTACTGCAGGCTGTAGTGATACTCTAGTTCGAATACCACTACATAAACTCGACCTGCATGGGCCACCACTAAAAAGTGTCACGACCCGCACCCACTGTGAGGGTACGAGAACGTAACAACGCCCAGCCTACGCCGCAGTGTCGGCGGTAGAACGCTGTCCTAGGTCAATCATCTAACAATATAAAGGTACCTGTACAGTATATACACTCCGAATGGAGGTGACATAGCAATATACAGTCTCAATCACATCTAAATGCAGAAAGATAAGATAGGAAGATAGATAGATAAAACTGGAATGGAAGAATATACATCACAGCAAGAGAGTCTAAGTGCCTAAAATAACATCCCAACAACCATCCAGAATACAAGTCCCACTACTGAATATGAAATAATATATACAATCAGATCTCAAGACAGAATAGTAAACCTAGACTAAGGAGCCTCAGTCTCTAAGCTAGTGGATCAGGCTGGAAATCTGGGTCACACATGGCATCTACAGCTGCCCATAGTAGGTATCTATGCAGGCCTCCTCCTCATCCTCTGTAAAATTTTCAACAGGTCCAGTCAGGACGGGAGCGAGCACAAAACATCTCACGCAGTTCATATCGAGTTAGGAAATATAAAGCATGCAATAGAGTAAAGTACATGAAACGCTGAAAGAAGAAGATATATGAAAAACAGTAGAGATTTGATAACAGAAATATCTAAATACGATAAGTAAGAACTGTAAGGAACATGTGATTTTAGAGTACAATCTGGTTATGTAAACGGGCTAGGAAAATGCAATGGTAACTCCATTGTACGTGGGTGTACAATAGATATACAATAGTTATACAATGTTGTACAATAGGATTTGAGTACATAACCAATTCTACTCCCCCTCCCAATCAATACACAAGGATCTTCTCCAGTTACGTTATCTTATACAATAGTGTACAATGTTATACAATGGATGTACAATGTTATACAATAGTGTACAATGGTCTATCCCTGGGGCTCATGTGATAATGAGAGTACAATATGCACAATGAGTATACAAGGATATGGGTATTCAATAAATACAATATGGAAGTGAAACGCACGTCACAATATATTTAGTGAATACAAGGAGATAACATCTCAAAAGGAGATCCATATAGTACCAATCCGTGATAACAGTCGTGTCAGCATCAAGTACAGTAATCTAGAGCAAGAATGTAAATCCATACAAGTATGAAACGGTCAGAGAATGTACTCGCCTGATATCCTGAGTGTCTGAAGAGAATATACTGTCCGAGGAGTGGTGTCTGTCTCCTATAGAACAGTACGAGTCACAACAAGTCTAAAATGATAAAGTGAAATCCTACTATGCATTCTACATGAATCTAGGTCAATCTAGGCCAAAGTCAACTCTTGGTCAACTCTGGTCAACCAAGAAGTCAAACTTAGGCCAAACTGGTCCAACAAGTCATTCTAGGTCTAACTAGCCCAACTAGTCTAAACAAGTCTAATCTAGACTCTCTAGTCAAACAGACATACACAGGTCATGGGCACACCACAATATGTATTTATACATATAGATATAGGTTTAATACATGTATACATATAGGTATACATTACCCTATATATATTACTAGTGCATATAGGCAAGCCTAAAGGAAAACCTACATATACCAATCTTATATAGAATATATATATGTATACCAATCAACACAAATTAGAGAGAGGGAAGGAAAACATGTGTGTGTGCTAGTGAGACATGAGAGTGTGAGGAAATAGGAAAATACATTAGTGTAAGGCATGTGTGTATTCATGTGTTCATGAATGGCAACCAGTGGTTTAGCAATGTGTGTATATACAACCAACTCATTTCAGTAAACTGGCAATGGAATAACAAAAGGGAAAATGGACTTAAAATCAATTGAAGGAATTTAAGGAAATCAGTTGACAGTTTAAAGAACCCAGACATTCAATCACATGACTCTAACTTCAAAATCAGTCAAAAGGAAGAAATAAAAAGGCATTTATGAACAACTAAACCTAAATTGAATCCCTTATTTATTCTCAGATTTCCATTGACAGTGTAAATCAGTGACAGTGCAATGTGTGTCTATGTTTCAGTTAGCAGGGGGAATTTGTGTCATGTGTGTGCCTACAGGTGTGTGTGAACTATTTAGAAATCAATAGAGAAAGTGTGTGTAAGCAAAATAGTGTGTGAGTGTCAATGAGAGACAAAGTGTGGGTGATATATTTCCTGAAAACAGTGTGGCAGTTGCAAAACCAACTGTTGACAGGGCTGTTTCAGGACAGAACATAGGCTAAATTGGACAGGTTATAGTACAATGTATATGTGTGTATATATGTGAGGCATGTGAGTGAGTATAACATGTGTGTAGGCTAGAAAACAGTGAGAGAGTGACAGGGAGTGGACTGTCCCTGTGTGACAGTGAGTAATTCCTAGAAATTAGTGTACTACACAGTGACTGAACTCTCAAATCTGAACCCAATATCAATCTCAGTCTACAATCCAAAGCAGTGAACCTAAATCTCAGGAAACACATTGAACATTAAAAAAACTTCAAGAAATCAGTTTTCAGTCTAGGTATCAATTCTATATCTCAGTTGAGATTTCAAACCAGTTGACACATTGGGAATCATCTCAAAATCTCAATAAAAACTCAGTTTTCAAACACCTCATGCATTCTCAGTTTTTTTTGAATCATACAACCACCAAAACAAACCCAAATTCCTCATACCAATAGAGTTAATATAGGAGAACAATATAGGAAATAAAACTCAACATATCATCAGTATTAGATGGGTAAAAATGGCAAGGTTCATAAATAAAATCTGGAACAATTTGAAAATCAGTGCTCAGTATCAGAAGTTCAGAAACAAAGGGAAATCGAGATTTGATCAACAAAACTCAGCTAAAAAGTTAAACTAAAGGTTGGTAATGAACCTACAACATGTGCTCGTGTCATGTGATGTTTTTGTGTCCCAGCAAGAGGACACAAACGTGTCCAATCAATAAAAAGAAACAAAATAAATATTAAACAAACAGTGCACAATCATCGTGCACGTGTGCACGCGTGTCGTGCACACGACACAACACGTGTTAGGCCACGTGCTCGAGTCCCCACCTAGGATAGGTCTAGGTGTACGTGTCCAATCACCTGTATCGTGTCTACAGTGTCGCGTGTCCGATTTAAACACGCGTATCAGTGGCCAAGAAATTCGTGTGCACAGACAGGAAAAAAAACAGTGCGGTTGGGATTTCTCCCAAACTGCTCGATAAGACGAGCTGAAAATTGGTCAGAGTCGTGTCAGTCACGTGTCCTAAGTGTCACCAAAATATCATCACCAATGGTGTCGTGTCGTGTCCAGGAAGAACCCCGAGTGGCAGGGCATCCCTGTAGCAGTGCGCGCGCGTGCGTGTCAGCGTGTGCACGCGTGTCCAAACGACACGAAACGTGCACGAATCAATCCCAGTGCACGAGGAATGGATAAACAACACCAAAACACAAATTCCCAATCAAAAATATTGCATGAAACAAATCGAAATGCCCTCAGTGGCATTTCGACAAACACCTATACTACAGTCATGATACGTGTCCAAACGGACACGAAACTTAGGATACCCGACACAAAACCTATACTGATGCTTAGGGGACTCCTAGGGCTCCCTAATGATGAAGACAAAACAAATTTTCATGGAGGGATGAGGAAATTACCTAAGCTTGAACTTTCAATAAAAACCCCCTTCAATAACTCTTCTCCTTGATGTCCCAATCCAATCAAACCACCATAAACTGAAATGAAACTTCAATAACAGCAAGTATAGGTGTATTAATACCTAATGGAAGAGATTTGAATGGAAAAGGAAAATGGAATGGAGATCTAGGGATTAATGCAATAGGAAACAAACCTTTCCTCAAGCTTGAGCCTTCCTAAAAAAAGAGGCAACCCTAAAAACTAGGAGAATATTATAGGGTGTTGTTCCCAAGGATGATATGGTGGCTGGCCACTAAGGCTTAGGGTTAGGGTTTTGAAACTTGTCTTGGGCTTTGGGCCTAGTCATTAAACAAATGACTTAAAAGTCACAAGTCATGGCTTGTGGTCAAAACTTCCTATTCAAAACTCAATATCCTTAATTGTTTTCACTAACTAGAGTATGGTTGACCTAACTTAACCTAGGATCTCTTATCTAGTCAAGTCCAACTTAACTAGGGTTAGGTCACAAAGTCAAAGCTTAGTCAAAGTCAACCTAGTCAACCCTCAATCAAACAATTCCAAAATAAATTCTAAAAATTCCCAAAAATTCCAATAAATCCTAAAATGACCAAAATATCCTCTAGGCTAAAATGTACTAATCAATATCCTAATCACAATGACTAGGCTCTATGTCAACAGTCTAAGGCTACACTAGTCAATGCACCAAAATCATAAGTCATGATTTAAATGGTTTAAAAATGATTAAAAATTACCAAAAATCATATTATTAAATAAATATCATAATTAAATTAAAATACAAAATTTCAAAATTATCCTCATTTTAGAAAACTGGGTGTTACAGTACCCGATTTCCTATGTTATGATCATGTTTCCTTAGTTTACTCAAGTCCCCCAATAGTACACTAATACCTAGGTACTATTAGGATAGACCTGCATGGGACCACTTAAAACATGTCACGACCCTCTTCCGAATAATCGAACATGAGTCGGACACGCCCAGCCTTCGTCGTTAGACACGACGAAGTAAGCTGTACCAAACTAGGGAAATCTAACCAGATAAACATAAATGTATACAATCACAGCATCTAAAATATTCCCCGAACGATTACCATAATCCACAAATCCATATAACATAAATGTACCAGAGTCATCAGGAATGAAATGTACTATGAACTCTAAAACAATATCTAGGAGTAAAGCTAAACAGTCTAAACCTGAAGCCTCTAGCTAAGTCATGTCTCCATCCTTCTCAGCTAATGTCTCAAGCTCTGGCCCATATGGTAAAATGATATCTTGCAAGTACACCTGCAATATATCCAGTTAGGAGCGAAGCAAAGTACAGTTCTAGGTAATGAACAAGAACATCATAATATGGAAATACGTACAGGAGAACATGAAATATGAAATACATGAAAAGAATATGAAGGTACAGGAATGTAAAGTACATGAAATAAAGTACAGGAATGTAAACCATAAATCTGAAGTACAAGACATGACAAGTGCACAATGTTTGAAATACAACTAGCTTATGTGACCGGCTGGGGTGAGTACAGGAATATATACAGGAGTACATGAATATCGGTACGGCTTAGGACCCGTGTGCACGATGTGAGGCCTAAGCTATCTACATGAATATAGTAACCAGAGTTTGGTCACATAGCTAGTGTATTTCCCCTTCCGACACAAGTAAGTACAAGAACAGGAAAGTTTGAGAGTACAGGTTATAGTGTCATGACGTGTCACAAGAAAAGTACAAGATATATAAATGCACAAGACCATAAAAAAGTACTTACCTTGCTCGGAGAGATCATAGTAGGTAAGTGGTAATCTCTCTGTCCACCTAGTATGAATATGAGTTGGTTAATTTCTAATACTGACAACAGTTATCTAAACTTGTTTGCTAACCACAAAACTATTTAATAATACATATTCTAGGTAATTATATATATAATCTATAGTCAATAGCAAAAATAGCCTATTATAGTTTAGCTAATAATCCAAGCCTAAATGGTCCACTAGTAATTAGAAATACCAATTACTTGTAGAACACAATAACTGACAATAATAATCTATAACTACACTTACTCTTATCTTAACCAAAATATACTAGGCATATATAAGGTATTGCAAAGTAAATTAAATATTAACTAGAGTTATTATCCCCATTTGAAATCATTCCTAAGTAACAACATGCTGCTAGAATAATTATATTGGACATTTGCTACAAGATATTTATAAAGAATTGAGCATTAAACTCGGCCTACAACTTAGCCCAAAAAAACCTTCTTATTCCCTGAAAGCAATTTTAAAACCAATCTTAGTTTATTTAGCCAACATAAAACCATAACACATTTTTTTTTCCAGTTCTGAAATAAGCTGGCTGACCCAAGCCTAATTCAACCATAATTCAACTACGTCAGCAATACCACAACCTGCAAATTTGTATTTGGAGCTCACATACTCAGAGCAACAATATAATTTTCGAACTTGAAATTTGCTAAGGACGCTACAGAAGTCTGGGCAAGTGCCAACTGAAATATACGTACTCAACAACTAATAAGTTATAGGTTCTCCCTTGCCAACAACAACTTTAGAAGTAAAAGTTCAAACACTTGAAACCCAAAGCTCTACTCAATCCCAAAGCATCAGCGTACAGCCTCGAGCCCAAACTCAGAACGATTGAATCATACAAAACAACTGAGACTTTAAACAACTCATGAGTCCAACCAACCATTCCCAACCTGAATATTGTTTGCCTTCCCATCTCATCCTAAGGATCCGGTATCAAGCTCTAACTTCCACCCATTAAAGTAACCAGTCCAAAATATTACCGTATAGTTACAAAATGCATAAGAACTAATATAATTTATAATCCAAATCTTACAAAATATACAATCAAAAGTTTTCAAAGTCATAATAAAAATTCACAACTGCAGATCAACTACTCGGCCAGGACTCCAGCATTCCATCCTTATTCAGCCTTCCCTCCAACCTTGCTAATCCTTTCGATCTGTACACAACCAACCCAATCTGAACGCAACAGAGTAGGGCACGGCTACTATAAGACACGAACCCAGATATGGATACACACACGACAGGAACCATCCGTTACAGATTTGGACACGAACTCAAAATCGGACACGAACTGAAACCACAAATCTGGACAGTAATAGTTTAATCAAAATTGACAACAACATTCAATATTTGGAGATGGTCAGATTCGTACCTAGAATGATCCAAATCGTAGCAAGACACAATTCCTAGAGTCAGACACACTCTCGTTCGTCAAAATGTGGTTCAAATTAATCGAGACAGATCCTAACATCTGGAATTGATGCTTCATTCTTCTGTCCCAATTCCACCAGAAATCAACCACAACGAATCTTCAAGAATCACATACTAAATCATTTCCGATCAGCAAATTGAGGTCGAGACTCACCTGCTTTGAATCATTCGTAGAGCGGAGATGACGGTCCCATGATAAAGAATGTCGGAGAGACGAAGAATCGTCACCGAAGAAAATGATCCTTGCATTTACTGTCGAAAAGAACAATTCGTCGGAGGAACTGTCGAGTGCCGCCTAGGAGCAGCTGCACAGTCGGGAAAGAGAAACTACCGCGTAGTCACCGCCAAGAGGTACCACCCTCAAGTTAGCCATCGAAGAGAAATGAAGCGTCCATCGAGCGTTGTTGTACCGTCGGGAAGAATGAGTGCAGTCACCATCCGCTGTCGTCATCGAGGAGTGGAACAAGGAGACATCGCCAAGCGTGATCTATCGTCGCACATGATGATTCGTCACCCTCCGAGGAACCTCGACTCGAAGCGGTTCAATCGCCGGGGAAAGCGTCTAGCATCGCCGCCATCATCACCTCTACCGCCGCCAATCACCAGAGAAAAAAATTAGGGTTAGGGTTTGGGAACGGATTTGGGGAAGAAGTGAAGGAGGGGGGACGAGAGGCTGGGTTCTCAGGAATGCAAGAGGAGAATGATTCTCTCTCCTCACTTCAGCTGATTTAAGGAATTGAGGAAATTTTGCACAGGAGTCCCTCCACCATGCCACTTTACTGAAAAATTCCTCCTCCTTTTTCAAATTTGCAACAAAAACAAATTAAAGCAGGTTAAATTAAATACCTATTTAAAATATTAGTTTCAAATACAAGATTAATAAAATTTTACAAGTTAGAATAAACCTTTACCCAAGTTACTGTTTAAGAAATACGATTTAGAAATTAACCAAAAATACAAAACCATACAAAATTCCATAAAATTGGAAAAGTGGGGTTACAAAGGGGCAAGCCTATTGGGGCTAGTAAGAAGCAGTGGTTGACTCACGATGAGTCTGATGCTGCTCACCGATATGTCTTGTTAAATTATGACATACAAGAAGTGAGAGATTGGAAGAAGTAAGTGACAACACTTACACTCATTATAATCTCTAATTTGGTGAAGTAAGTGACTAAACTTATTTTTATTCTCTCTAACATGTGTTGAGAGATGAAGTCAAAATGAGGACACCCAATATTACTGATAAGGGACTTCAAAGAGAGGTTGATTGTACCTTTCCGTCCTGGTTTCGCAAATACGTAAGTAATTGAGATAATGTGTTATACAGCTACCATTAAAATATATGTATCTAAAACATTTAAACTATCACTATTTGTTTACAGGTTTTATTGCCTAAAATAAAACTCACAAATAAGTATTCGTTATTTGGCATTGGGACCGAAGAAGCATGCAAAGACTTGGCCAAGCTAGTCATTAATGGCTTCAAGTTTAAGGCAACTCAGAATGCTATAAATGTTGAATTTCTAAATGACAGCTTCAGTACCAAGGATTCTGGTGTTTGTATAAGAGGCACCATCTATGATGATGAGCCAAACTTTGACTTTATGGAGTGCTTCAGGATATTATAGATTTTATAATATACTGTCACATATGATATGCATATTGTGATGTTCAAATGTGAGTGGTTCGATACGACACCAAATATCGGTTGGAGAATCGATAAACAATTTGGATTGTCGATATAAATCATCGCAGGAGGTATAGAGGGTCCGACACGTTTGTGATAGCAAGTCAAGCTGTTCAAGTCTACTTTACAAGCTATCTAAGGCGCTGTTTGCCATTGATTGTAAAAGTACAAAACAATTATCGAGACTGAACTTAGACTCACAATACAAACTCGCTTGTACAAAGAAAGCCTAGGGACGAAAACCTAGGTACAGCAATCTAAGTACAATTGTTTATTTTAGATTCTGGGGGGTGACGATAGAGGCTCGGGAAGGCGACGGCAGCCCTGCCTTACTCCTTGGACGATCGGTATACAGCCTTGGCTCTTTGTGAAAAGATGGTTGGCGTTGACGAAGAAGTACTTTTTTTGCTCCTCTGTTGCTCTCCTGGCTTCTCTCTCTCTCTGTGTATTCTCTCTCTGACTCTGTATTTTTATTCTTTTGTTGCCGGTCCTTGTGCAAAGAAATGAGCTGGCTATTTATAAGAGGGGGTATGATTATTAGGGTTCGCTAATGATCATTTGTTTGGAATGTCGGCGCTCCTTCAATCTATCTGAATCCTTGATCCTGATTACAATGAATCTCGGCCATTAATGAGGATAGCACCGAATCTTGTGAGCATTAATGTTAACTGCTTTAAATCTCTATGATGGATTCTACCAATATCCGATTGCTCGCCACGTGTCCCGTTGGCTTGATGATAAATGATATGCCTTGATCTCAGTAATTATGATGATGGTGTCAAATATATTTGTTGAGATTCGGTTAAATCGTTGATTGATCCAATGCCACGTGTTTTGATTGTGGGTCCTGCCAGAGCCGCATAGGATGGGCAACACTTGAACGCAGGAGATACTCTTCGTGAGCTGCATATGCATAGTCTTTGCGAGCCGCATGAGCTAGCATGTATTGAGCCGCAGGGGCTGAGCTCTCAGTGGGCCGCATATGGCTGATTTCTGCTAGTCATATAGGTGACTTCTCAGTGAGCCGCATGAAGCTGTTCTCTATTTAAGCCGCATGAGATTTGCCACATGGCAACCTAGGATTTTTGACGGATCGGGTCAGAGATCTTCTTCTTTTCCTGAAGAGTCTGTCATTATGGCAGAGCCTTATGACACTTTATGCCAGAGCCGCCACAGTCGTGAAATCGTGTCAGAGCATTAAATGAGGCCACTATTCAAAGGGCCAGCTGTAAGAAGGATCACAGGGGACACGTGGCATCGAATGAGCTGCATATTTCTGCTGAACCGCATACACTCTCGAGCCGCATGAGACGGAGAGTCTTCCTTTGAACTGTATAAGACAGCTCCCATATGAACCGCATGGGCTTCGTATCCGGAGCCGCATGGACCATTATTATGATATTTTCCATGCTTCTACAGGACCCCCTTCAAAGTTTTCAATTTGCAAAATTGAAACACTTTGAATAAGAAGCATGGTCCCGTTCATGCCGCATAAGTATCCCAGCCGCATAGATTCATCTGTCCGTATAGGCTCTTTGCTACGTGTCCTGACTACGTGTGCAAATCTTCATTAAATGCTCTTGATTCGTTTTGATTTAACGTCGCCTTTTGGAGAGGATCCCAAGGGTCGGTTTTGCCTTGACCGAAGCATTTTTACCTTTGTCTTTTGAAGCAGTGCGTAATCCGAGGCGCAATCTGAGACGTCTGTTCATTTCGTGGGTCTCTTTCGCCTATAAATAAGAGTTGTTTAGTCTCTTGGGGTTTCTTTACCCTCTCTCTTTGCTCGAATTCCCTGTCGCCGACTTTGCTCTTCGTCTTCTCCCTTCATCGATCGACAATGACTCCCAAAGGCTGCTGCTGCTACGGGCAAGAAGGCCGTATCATCCTCTGCGGCTGCGAAGGGCAAGAAGGCCGCGTCTTCATCGACTGCGGCGGCGAACGTGGCGCTCCTCCGCCGACTGGCGTGCCTGCTTTTCACCCTGATGTCCACCCGCCTATTGCTGCTAAGGGTCGTTTGAAAACCCTAACTGTTGCCATGGCTCTGCTGCATACTTTATGCACAAGCCGTATGTACGAGCTTATCGATGTGACCGCATAAGCACTTCGCCCATTGGGGTCGCATGAGATTGTTTATACTCGATCTGAGCCGCATATGCGTTTTTGATTTGGGCTACATAAGCGTCGCTCACTTTCGAACCGCATAAGCTCGCTTTCTTGTATCCGCGTCAGCTCGTATTGGTCTGGCTTCGTAGGCGTGCTTAACCTGAACCGCATGAGTCTATAAGCTCGTCTGAATTTGAGTTGTATAGACTCGGCTAACTCGGAGGCGCATGCGACTACGATGCACAAAACTGCATGGACGTATCTAATGCTGAGCCGCATGAGGCTGTGACGACCCGAGCCGCATAGACTCAAATGATCTTTCCAATGCTTCTGTTTTTTTTACTATCTTCTAACCTCGTTTCTTTCGTCTTTCTCCAGTGAATCTTTTCGTGAATCCTGCTGGAGAGCTTATAGTGGGCTCAAATCAATTCGCCCTGGGCGTGCGCCTTGACGACTTAATTAAGCATGTGTTGAATCAATTCCCTACCGATGAGCCTTCGGAGAGGTTGAAGGCCATTGAGAATCAGACCCTCCATTACCTCCGTTCCATGATGAATACTGGGAAGCTGGATGGGAAATACCTGAAGCCTTTGTTCCTTTTTGTAGATGCATTAATCATCAAGAATCCCCGAGTTTTAGAGATTACCGAGAACTGGGATTTCTCTTTGGATGGGGTGGCAATCCATATTCCTCTCATGGAACGTCATTATCCTTTGTCATGGTTCAATATGGTGTTGCTGGACAGGAAGATGGTGTGTAACTTAACTCCTACTCAATCAGGGATGTTGATGGGCAACATCCATTATAATTCGAACATGCGGTCAGCGTATGCGGGTAAGGATTTCGTCCTCCGGTATATGATGGGTCTGGCCCCGGGCTCTTTCATGAATGTATACGGTCCCAACTTCACACTTACTCAAGCTGATACTTTCCTGAATCGGCTCGTTCGCAAGAAGTCTTATCCTGTTGGTAGGCTGGCACTGCCGAACTGGATAAACCCCACCTCTACGTGGGCCCAGTTGACTACTTGGGTTTCGCAGACCTATAGAACATTCTTGCGGGAGGTGGGGCTTTACCATGCCATTCGGGGCACTTATCACGGGCTTCACATTAATAAACCCATGTTCGTAGCGCTCTTGGAGATGTATAGCCGGTGAACGGTGTTCTTTGTACCAGTAGGGGAGCTGGGGCTTGCTCTTCACGAGATGTATACTGTCTCTAAACTTCCATGGGGGAATGAGCCTTTCGAGGTGTATACCCCGTCGAATGAGGAGTTCGAGGCCTTGGACAGGCAACTCCCGGGTTCTGTTACGGTGTATCGGGAGTTGTTGTGCCACCATAGTGCTTGTCATCAGATGGCTATAAAAACAAAAGATAGCTCCGAGGGGACCGCTCCCCATACCACATCCTGGATTAATTATCTTTTTAGAGTTGATCCTTCTGGCGAAGTTACTCCCCGAGCCTCTCGAACGCATGCAGAGGTAAGGGATCTGATGTCAAGTGTCAAGAAGTCGCGATCCAAGAGCGATATATTCGGGAGTCAAGCTGACTCTCTTAGTTATTTTCACTACGGGACCAAACAGATGTCGGAGAAGGCGCTTCTGGCTGGATTTTTGATGATATGGCTACGGAACTGCGTAGTCTCGGGAGGAGCGGGTTCTATCGAGAGGATTGGTCATCATTTCATCCTCCCTGCCGTTAAACTAGTATTCGGAGTTAGACTGGCCCTCCTTTCTGCTATGGTGTGCAGCATACACCATGGTCTGCGAATATTCTCGTCCAAGGTTATTGCTCGCAAGAAGACTTTGGATTTTGAGCGCGTAGAACTGCCTTTCCACTACCTGATGGGGTGGTTGGCGATGCACTACAAGTCTTTGCTGGGACCTGGGATAGCGGAAGATGCTACATCCGAAGATGCTTTCCTCTTCAAATGCCATCACCGGTCCTGGGAATACAATACTATGCCAGCTTGTCGGAGGGCGCTGGCGAGAGTGGATGGGTGTGACCTCTTTGTGTCTGTTCCTCCTTTTTTTGATGAGGAAGTGAGGAAGGTACACCTTGATGGTACTGGACCTTCTCATTTTCTATCTCCGGATATGCTTGCTTGGTTGCACAATATCCGCCCCGCGCATCTGGTTTATCGCAACCGAGATAATGTATACTTGGAACCTTACCTACCTAGCAGGTTTTCCCGCCAGTTTGGTTATAGCCAGTTGTTCCTTGATTGTCCCAACCCTTGTTTGGGTTTTGAAGACAGCATTCTTGACGGCGTCCGAGCGTGGAATTATTACGATGCTTATCATACTCGGGCCAGCTTCTCAGTTCCCGATGCTAAGGCGCCGAAGGAAATTTTGTACGTGGCTGCTTTATATCACGTTATGGCGAACAAGCCTCCTGTTAACTTTGATCAGAGTACCAGTTTTATCGTGGGTACCGGTTTAGAGGAGAATCCCAAAGGGGCTAAGGTTAGAAAGCAACTAGCGCTCCAGGTCCCCTTCCCTGAATCAGAACCTTCCGAGTCGGCTAAAGATGAGGATGATGATGACAGCGAAGGTTCCCTCTCTGGTAGGGGTGAAGAAGTAGCGGATTAACCGCTTCCTACACCCGACGAACCGGCGGAGGATCTGTTGTTTACTACGCAAGAGGAGTAGTGATAGAAGAACAACTTTCAGCCGTGTCTGGTCCCTCGCGTAAACGGGTCAGACCCAAGTCTTCTGACAGTAGAGCGACCTTTTCCGTGAAGAGAGCCGCTGTTAGGTCTCGTGGATTACTTATCACCAAGAAGGGTGAAGATACAGACGCTATTCTGGAGGTAAGACCAAGTCATAGCCATCTCTTTGTTGTAGTTTTCTTTTCTCTTGGGGATATGACTTAATCACTTTTCTTTGTAGGCGTCCGATGAGCCGACCTCTCCTGAATCGTCTACCACCCCTGAAGCTGATCCGGCCCTTGCTGCTTTGATTAGTGACATGTGTGCTGCGGTCCTTTCTGCGGGGGCTCTCTCAACGGCGGCTGGAAGCTCCGAGGTTGCTGAGGTCTCGGCCCGGGTGACGAAGGTTCCCTCGGACCCGTCTTCGAGACCGCTGATCTTCAACAAGGTGCCGTTGATCTCGATGCATCCCCTCCCGAGGACGCAAGGGGGGAGGAGTCTGTTATACCTGACTCGAGAACTATTGGTGAAGAGGCTGCGGTGGCTGTAAGCGAACCTCGGCCTCCACACTCCTCAACTGGTAAGATAAGCCAGATATTGACTAGTAAGGGGGCTTATTTGCTCTATCAACATATCCTCCGGGTCAAATTGATTCATGGTTGCCTTGGCCCTGCAGGTCCTGACCCTTTACTTCCCGCCGTAGATGTTCTTGGGGAAGGCTCGGTCTGCCGTGATACGGGAGGAAGGAGCGTTCCCTCTCCTTTGCCGTCTCACGTCGAGGAGCCTCCTGCCAGCTCTGGGCCGATGGGAATGGGGTTGGCGATGGTCTCCGCCTCATCCTCTGCAGATTATACGGCTCCGGAGGTCGACCTCTCGACCCTGCCGAGTATTCAAGTTTTACAGGCTGCCGAAGAGGAGTTGGCCGATGTTCAAGTGTCCTTTTGTGCGGAGCTGGTTTCTCTCGTAGCAGGAGCTGCAGATTCTGTTGCGTCTTCTTCGGTGCTGCCAGCCACGCTCCCGTTGACACCGGCCTCCACGGAGACTCTGAACGAGGCGACGCAGGACGTGGTAGACAGCTTCTATCGTCATTTGACAAGGGGCGTAGACGCTGCCATAGGACGGGGGACCCCATTTTCTCTATCTCTTCAGTGCGCTCGGGGTCAAATTGCGACCTTGAAGTCCCTTCCTGGCGGGGTGGGATTGGCTGTACTGCTGGAGCCTAAGCTGACGGAAGCTGATCAGCTTGTGACCCAGCTACTGGCAATACGACAGGGGGGCTTGCCTGCTGCGATCGAGCGGGAGCAGGGCTTCCTTATTACTGTTCGGGATCGGATTAAGCTAGCCCAAGATTCTGCTGGGCCAGTTGTACGGGGGGACCTTGATAAGTTCTCCGCTTCGTATGACCAGCTGGGTCGCAGGAGTCAGGCTTGTCGTGCTCGGAAAGAGTCCGCTTCTCGTGGAATTGCTGATACGAAGGAGCGGATTCTTGGACTCCAGAGGCAACTAGCCTTCTTAGAATCAGAGCTGGAGGCTGCTCAGGCGGAGCAGGAGTCGATCGTTCGGGAGGCCGAGAAGGTTTCCCGATCTTCCGATAACCTGGAGCGGGCCTTTAAGAAATTTGAAGATAACTGGCAGGCTCACGCTCATCTGGAGGATGAGGCGGTGCTGACCCGCGAGGCAGAGCGTCGAGCCTCCCAGAGGTTTGAGCGGTCGGTTATTTTGCTGACAGACCGTCTCAGGGCGTTATGTGCCCCAGAGCAGTGATCAGCCGTCTGTTTTCTTTGTTTTCTCTTCTTCTTTTTTTTGTAAGGGATGTGATCCCCAAATGATGTAGTATATTGAATTTTGAATAAATGAGCCTGTTTCAACTCATCATCTCTTTCTTGTACTTGTGGCGTCTGTGGAATTTGGACTTACTGGGGGATTTATTTGTGGACCTGTTATCCTAAGCGTACCTTGGTTTTAGGTACGGATAACAAGTTTGGATAGGATGTCCGGAACAGCCGTGGCAAAGTGGTCATGGATGTTCTCGGTGCTTTAAAAAAAGGAATGCCGTAGAGTAGCTGGGCTCCCGGGGCATGGTGGGGTAGTGGATTTATGCTAGGAAGCTTAGCAAAGGAATGTTTGTGGACCTATTATCCTTGGCGTACCCTGGTTCGGGATACAGATAATAGGGTGAAAGGAAAACCAACATATTTGCTCAGAGGTCATGAGGACATGGCAAGCATGAGGGTTTTACCGTGGAACCTTCCTGCTCAGAGGTAGTGAGGACATGGCAGGAGAGGTTTTACGGGAGATATTCGTGGTCAATAGCGGACATTTGTGGACCTATTATCCTTGTCATACTCCGGTTGTGGGTACAGATAATAGGTCGAAAGGAGACCGACATACTTGCTCATAGGTAATGTGGACATGGCAAGCATGAAGGGTTCTTCGACGGAGCCTTTCCACTCAGAGGTAATGATGACATGGCAGGAGTGGGCTCAATGAAGAGGGATACATAGAACGACTCAGAGGTAGAGAACTGGAGGTTCTATGTGAGGGCGGTTCGTTTTTGGTGGAAGTGAAAACGATTCAGAGGTAATGAGGATATGTCCGTTTTCAGAAATTTGTGGATCGATTACCCTTTTTGTGCACTGGAGTGCGGGTATTGGACCATGAGGGAGGATCTCTTCCAGGAAGAAAGTTCAGAGGGATAATCATACGTGACTTACTATCTGAAAGAGTGACCGAAATGTGAGTTCAGAGGCACCAGCGGGTACATAACTCGATAAATTAACATATTGAGAAAGTGGGAGTCCAGCGGCACCAGCGGGTACATGACTCGATAATCTATAGGGGATGTAGGGGTGAGTTCAGGGGCACCAGCAGGTACATGACTCGATGATCTTGAAATGTTGTGGGTGTGAGTTCAGTGGTACCAGCCGGTACATGACTCGATAATCTGAAATACTGAGGGTGTGAGTTCAGTGGTACCAGCGGGTACATGACTCAAGGACTTTGTAGCGAATGTCGTTTAGACATAATATTTCTTCAGGAACTTGCCATTGACGGGTAGCATGAGCAAGTCTCCGTTTTGCTTTGCAAGGCGGTAAGCACCGTTGGAGAATACCGTCTCAATGATAAACGAACCCTCCCACTTTGGTTGGAATTTGCCGGCGGTCTTGTGAGTCATGACCATTGGCCTCCGGACTGCCAAGACGAGATCGCCTACCTGGAATGTTCTGATTTTGACCTTCTTGTTGAAGGCTCATGAGATGCGTGCTTGGTATAGCTCGATCCTTTGCTGAGCTAGGAGGCGCTTTTCATCTAAGGCCTCTAACTCTTGCAGTCGACGTCGATAGTTATCATCGGTTGTCAATTGATGGGTGAGGGCGACACGTAGTGAGGGATCTGTGTCTCCAAGGGGAGTACTGCCTCACTCCCGTATACCAGGAAGAATGGCATATTTTCGGTGGCTGTTCGGACTATAGTGCGATAAGCCCATAAGCACTCGCCGAGCTTCTCGTTCCAGTCACGCTTGTTGGACGAACTTCTTGAGAAGTTTGATGATTGTTTTGTTGAACGCCTCTGCTAACCCATTTGTTGCCGGGTTGTACGGCGTCGAGGCGATATTCTGAATACGGTGCTTATCGTAAAACCGATAGAATGCGTGGCTTGTAAACTGCGGACCATTATCATAGATGATCCTTCGGGGCAGTCCAAAGCGGTAGATGACGTGGTGTTTAAGGAAGCTGATCACGTTTGAAGTCTTGACTTCTGCGAGTGGGACAGCTTCCGCCCATTTAGAGAAGTAATCAGTGATCGCAAGTATGAAGCGATGTCCTCGGGAGGAAGGTGGGGTGATTGGACCAATAATATCCATTCCCCATGCTTCGAATGGCCAGGACGCCACTGTCGGATGTAAAAATTCGGATGGTTGGTAGATGAAGTCCGCGTGGACTTGGCAAGCTTTGCACTTTCTAGCATAATCTATCGCGTCTGCCACCATTGTGGGCCAATAGTAGCCCATTCAGCGAAGGCGGTCTTGTAGTTTCGGGCCGGGCTGGTGGGCCCCACAAACACAGTCATGGGCTTCTCGTCCGGCTTCTTTGGCTTCTGCGTTTGATAGACACCGAAGCAGTAATTCGTCGTAGGAGCGGCGATACAGCATTTTCGTCTCTGTATCGTAGAAGAATCTGAGGGAACGCCTTCTGATGGAAGTAGCTTCCTTTGGGTTCTCAGGCAGGATGTCGTAGACGACGAAGTCGATGAATGGTTGTCTCCAATCTGGGGCATCATCGATCGTCTGTGCGGAATAACTTGCGACGAATTACACATTGTTTTTGGGACAGACCAGTTCATGGCCTATCACTTCCACTGATTGCTGATCATAATTCGCTGCTGCTAGGGAAGCGGCGAGACTAGCTAGGGCATCGGCTTCAATATTTCAGAGTCTGGAGATGTGCTCGATGAAGAACCCTTCAAATGCCAAGATGATATTAATCACTATTTGATGATAAAGGATCATGTCTTCATGGCGGACCGCGTACGAACCCCGGATCTGATTGACGATTAGTTGGGAATCGTCGTATGCTTCAAGGTATTCTACCCCCAGCTCTCTTACAAGTTGGAGGCCAATGACCAGAGCGTTGTACTCGGCCATATTGTTAGAGCAGGATTCAGTGAGGGAATAAGCGCGGTTAATCACCAATCCGAAAGGAGAGATTAGTACTACTCCGACTCCGACGACTATATTGTCTTTAGGTCCGGTCCTCGAAGCGTCGTCAAAGAACATTCGCCATATATTTTCGTGGGAGGTTGTATGCGAGTTGGCGACCTCATCTGGGATCTCTTCGTATATCCTGGAGGACTCCGAGCCTGGGTGGGCTGCCAAGAAATCTGCCAGGGCTTCACCTTTGACTGCCTTTTGGGGGACGAAGATCATATGATAAGGGGACAGCAGTATTGCCCATGTAGCGAGGCGAGAGCTGAGTGCCCCTGGTTTAGTCATGAGGACGCTGAGAGGGTTAACTCGTGAGATTGCATGTATCGTTTGTCCGATGACATAGTACCACATTTTCTAAATGGCGAACACCAAAGTGAGGCATTCCTTCTCCACAGCGGTTGTATCGGCTCTGGTCCAATCATCATTCGGCTGAGGTAATATATGGCATGTTCATGGCCTGCATCGTTATTCTGTGCTAGCAGAGCACCGAGGAAGTGTTCCACTACTCGTACATAGAGTAAAATGGTTTTCCAGGGACTGGGGCTACCAAGACCGGAGGATTTGACAGATATTCTTTGATACTATCGAAAGCACGCTGGCATTCTTCGTCCCATATGAATGAGACTCCTTTCTTCATGAGGTGCATAAATGGTCGGCATTGCCCGAGAGGTTGGAAATGAACCTTCTGATGTAAGCTAGCCTTCCCTGAAGGCCTCTGAGTTCGCGGAGATTTCTCGGGGGACCCATCTCCATGATTGCTTTTGTCTTCTCGGGGTCTACATGGATACCCTTTGCAGTGATGATGAAGCCTAAGAACTTCCCGCTAGATACGCCCAGGAAGGACTTCGTAGGGTTCATCTTCAAATTGTGCGTCCGTATTAGGTCGAATACCGTCCTTAGATCCTGCAGATGGTCTCCTTTGCTATGGCTCTTGACGGCTATATCATCAACATAGCACTCCACCGTCTTGCGTAAGTGGTCTCTGAAGATGATGCTCATAGCTCTTTGATATGTGGCGCCAGCATTCTTTAAACCGAAAGGCATGACTGTGTAGCAGTACGTGCCAATCGGTGTTCGGAATGATGTATGCTTTCTTGTCGTCGGAGACATCTTGATTTGGTTGCATCCCGAGAAGCCATCCATGAATGACATACGCTCAAAGCTGCAGGTATTGTCGATCATGATGTCTGTGAAAGGAAGGGGGAATTCATCTTTGGGACGTGCCTCGTTCAGGTTACGGAAGTCGATGCAGATTCAAATTTTCCCATTCTTCTTGAGGACAGGTACTATATTGGCGACCCAATCGGGATGTTTCTCCTTACGAATGAAGCCGCTGGCTATTAGTTTGTTGACTTCAGCTTCGATCTCGTCCATGATGCCTGGGCGGAAGCGTCGCTGTTGTTGTTTGACTGGCTTCGCATCTGGCCGAATATTGAGTTTATGAAGAGCGATGTCAGGATTTAACCCTGGCATGTCTTCATAGCTCCAGGCGAACACATCAATGTACTCCCTGACAAGTTCTAACAGCGACTCCCGTTCTTCGTTGGTTAGGCTTTCACTGATGAAGATCGGTTTTGGAGAAGATTCGCTGCCGAGATCCACTTGTATGACCTTATCTTCAGTAGGAGGTTCTCTCAGTTCGAATCGCTTTTCCCATTGTGCGTCTAATTGCTGGGCCCATGGCTCTAGCTCGAGGATTTCGGGGATGTCTTCGTCTTCCTCGTAAGCGTCAGCGAACGTCATGTTGACTGACATGACTTGTCTGAACACATCTCTGATGCTGGTATCTGAGTCGGAAGTTGGTGATCCGGTTGAATGTGACTGCCAGTCGCATTCTATCTGAACTTTCTGGGGTCGTAGTAGGCGTTACATACCCCAACCCACATCGAGTTTTGTTATAGTAGTTCCGTGGTTTGCCCGCCGGGTCTGGCGGCTTCAAAGGTAATCGTCGTCCAGTGCCATAGTTTAATCTTGGCGTAGTCTCTAGATCATACCCCTGTTTCTGCATGAGATATTTGGATTGAGGGCTATAGAGATACAGAGGTAGTCTCCCGGCATCTGACCCGAGGTCGTCTTCTTCTATGGTACAGGGATGAGGGTTGTTCGTCCGGCCGAAGATGACTGGATGATCTCCTCCCTTGTATTCGGTAGGCGTCTTCTACTGGAGTAAGCTGGATTGCGGTGTACACATTTGTCACCTGTGTGTAGGTGAGCGCCTATGCCGTGTTCCATAGCATACATCGTACATAGCTTATTGAGCTCGATGTAGTTCAATGATAACCCTTTATTGATGAAGTAAGGTATCTTTTCTAGGGGATTACATCATCAGCGGAGGGGACATTAGTGTGGGCGGCCATATACTTGGCTAGCTTCGGTTCCTCTTCGACTACCCATTGTGTGAACGAAGACTGAGAGGACGACCTAGGAAGCTTGATCGTCAGTGGTCCAGTTGATGGAGCAGAGCGTGGAGTAGTTGGCAGACTGGCGACCCCCAGTTTAGCATTCGATGTGGAGCGAGGAGTGGCTGGTTCGCTGGAAGTGTCAGACCTTGCATCGAAGCGACAACCTTTCTTGGGAAGGCGTATTGTCAATGTCCTGTTCGAGGGGTTGATCTTCTCTGTTTGTGGTTGACTGACTCTTGGTAACCTGATGGTTAGTGGCTCCATTATGGGTCTCGGCACTTGGCTGGATCTAGGCAGCCGGATTATCATCTGCTCCTCTTACGCCGAGAGGCTGATTGCGTCCTTCCGCAGAGTGGCGGTGAGGGGTACAGACTTGCCCGGTTTGCGAGCTTGGAGGTGGATCATCAGGGTCCTTATAATCCCGTGGCTATCTCAGTATGAGCTTGTGCGTCTCCTTCATCCAGGTGCCTCTTCGACTTTTTGTATAAACAGGAGTCCGAGTAGTAAGATTCGACCCCTTTGAAGGGATCGATGTCAGCAAACTCTGTCTTCACGAAGCCATGTTTCTCGACATATTTGAAGCACTGGTGTAGCGTGGAAGGCACGATCATATAATCGTGTATCCATGGGCGCCCCAAGAGGATGTTGTAAGAAGTGTCTGCATCTATGACGTAGCAGGTGACCTCGGATTGGAGATCGCCAATCTGACACTTCAGACGAATCTTCCCTAGGGTAGCTCCTGCCCGAATTGAAACCGCTGATGGCGGTGCTTGTAGGTGTCAGGCGATGCATTGGGATGCGAAGATGATGCAGACCTTTCGGGATGATGCTTATGGAAGAGCCAGGATCAATGTGCATCCGATCTACCTTCACGTCGTCGATGTATCCCGTGTAGTATAGCGGGCGATCATGTAGGTTGGTTTTGATGAGCATGTCCTGCGGAGTGAAGACGATGTTGGGCATTGCTCCCGTGCAGGCACTATCTTGGAGATCCATGGGTGAGTCCTCCCCAGTGAGGTTAGATTGAGCGAGATAGGCATCGGAATTTTGGAGTGCTTCGCTCAGTGCAATACGAACGTCCTTGGAGAGCCTTAGGCGTTCGTACAATGACAATTTGGCCGGAGTGTTAGCCAATTGTGCTAAGATGTCAAAGTTGTAGGGCCTCTCTAGCCCTTGGGCTGCGTCCTTTCGGAGAGATTTGTCGAAGTGAGTCTCCTTCGGCCTAGGCTTGTCGGTCGTCGAAGGCTGAGCCGGTCCCAGAGCATCAGTTGTAGTGGGTTGATGATTTTCAGCTGGACTATCAACCACAGGTTGGGATTGCGCTCCGGACCGCGTGACGACGACTGTAGCTTCCTCGTTGTCTGCTGAAACTGTACGGCAGGTCTTGATTTTTCCACTCTTTTTGTTGGCGGGAGATGGTGTGGGCCGAGTTACTTCTAACACCAAGTCTGGATGGACCCACATGACCTCTCCGCTTGAGGTGGTGAGAGGTACTAGACCAGCAGCTTGTTCTCGGGGGAGGAAGATAGGTAATCTCCATTGTTGCGAGAGGGACGGGAATTATCCCGTCTTGAGTCTCCGTTGGAGGGAAGTTACCGAATTGTACGGACACCATATTGGCTGCTACGGTTACCTCTTCGAAGTCGATGGCCAGAGCGTTCGAATCGATGAGGCTTTGGATGTACCGTTTTAGTTGGTAGCAGTCATGTGTAGCATGGTGTACATAACGGTGGTAATGGCAGAACTTCGGGTTCTCCAAATCAGCCGGCCGAGGCTCCCGTCTTGGTGGAGGAAGCTGAATTCTACCTCCTTGTATGAGCATGTCTAAGATAGGCTTGACGTGGCTATCTTCGGAAGAGTAAGTGATTTGAGGCCATTGCTTGTCTGCTGGCTGTGGCTCGGGCTTCTGGGCCGTGTTGGCCACCATAGCCTGTTTTCCCTTGCTGTCTCGATTGTTGGAGGGGTTATCCCCATTATCGTTGTTGACGCTTGTCCTTGTTTTCTCCTTCTGATATGTGCAACCCCAGTTGGCGGGCCTTCTTCAGTCGTTCTTCAGCGCTTTGGCGCTGATGATGAATGCCTTCCAATCTTTGAATTGACTCTCGCCCATCCAGAGACTGATCGTTGGAAGCAGTCTCTTTTGGCAGATTTCGATCAAAGAAGAATCCGGATTTCCGAAGGCAGCTTCATGGCGGTCTGGCGGAACCGCTCGATGTAGTTCCTTGTTAGCTCCTTCTTCCCTTGGACGACGTCCATGAGAGGGACATAGTGATGTCTTGTCCTACTTCATAGAATCGTTCCAAGAACATACGCTTGAAGCCGGCAAAGGAATGGATGCAGTTGTCCGGTAGATTGCGGTACCAATCAAAGGCGACTCCTTCCAATGCTCCAATGAATAACCGTGTGAGGATCGCATCTTCATAGGGCAGATGGTCGGTGGTGACCTCAAAGTAAGTGATGTATCGACTTGCTGAGGTTTTGCCATCATACGGGTTGATGTTGAACGGCTTATATCTTGGTGGGAATGGAACATCCCTCCACTCAGCAGAATATGGTTGCCGTATTCTGAGATCTTGAGCATTTTCTCGGGCATGAAACATGGCACGGAGCTCTTGGACCTCTCTTCTTACTTCTCGGGTCTCATCTGTCGCGGCGGGGCTGTTATTTCGAAAGGATTATTGCCCGGGTTTGGTGCCGCTGAGTTCGAATCTATATTGACCGCGGGGCCCGTGTTTGTTTGACCAGGCGCTCCTCCTTGTAAAGTGGGCAGGGCCGCTTTAATCTCGTCTACAGACTTGACCAAAGCAAGTATATGGCTTCGAGACTGTCGATGCACTGGCGATCACTGGAACCACCTTGATCGCTGTCCGTCATGAACACCGTTCTTACGTGAGGAGTGATGGAAGGAACGGTGGAGGATGTGCCCTCTGAGTCGTACCCATAACCGAGAAGTCATCGGGATAGGTGGGAATGTTCTCTTCAGGCTCGGACTCGGAGGGAATGGTAACCCCAACTTCAGAGCTTGCCTTGTCTTGAGAGTTACGGATGTCCTCGGGGGCATCAGCCGTTGCTCCTGATGGAAGAGTTGTTTGTGCGGACTCGGTTCCTTGGAACATCGGATTGTTGCGGATGTTCGGAGGAGTACTACCCCCAGCTCCTTCAACCCCCAGCGATGTGGATGATGAATTTCCCATCGAAGTAAATTTTGTCTTTGAATGGGGTGTTGGAATACACCAGTGGAGGGCAACCGTTTAACGACAGTTTCTTAGTTTAATGGTTGATATCTTCGGACTGGAGATGCTCGTTTCTTCCTCCTCTCTCTCGGTGGGAACTTTTTGAGCAGAATTGTAGAAGCAACAGGAGGTGCCTCATCTTCTGAGTTCGGGTGCTGTAACCTTTGGAAGGCGGATGGCCGAGCTTCCGTCATTGTCGCGTTGTTGCAGCAGCAATTGACGATGATTTGGGTACAGCGATGTCCAAGCGAGGACTCTTTGCACACCGACACTCCTTCTCTTTCCTTGCATTTGTAGAGGATCGTTTCCCGCAGGTCAGAGGACCACTCTGTCAGTTTACCGCGGGGGGCTGGACTTGAGCAGTTGTATACAACTTTCCATCCGAGGCCCGTGTGATAGTCACGGACGCTCCGATAGTCAGAGGTTGGGACAGCTGACTGGGCTCGAAGAGCCCGCGCTGTCCTAGACTTCACCTTCTAGCACTTATGGGTGCGTAATAGGAGGAGTCCAAGTTGAATACCACAGAGTCTGGTTTATCATATAGAGAATCATCAGGGTCCGGACCGTATGAGAGACGGTCGAAGACCGATCGAGAGAAGCGTGGAACGGACGTTATGCGACTAGAGTTGGGTACCGTACAGGCTGTCTGCATGCGGTCGTCTTCTGCTATCGGAAGAGTTGTCTTTGGG
>JANAVB010030052.1:0-43482 GCA_029216955.1 Iris pallida | reverse complement strand
GCCTAAGCAATTGATTCAGTTTTCTCAGAAAGTTTGTAGAATTGTCAAAATTGATTGTTGGCTTCAACTTGTAGAGTTCGATCTAAACAATTGTTGATTTGGTAAGTGGATCTTGAAATCTAGATCTAATCGAAGCTCTTTTATTACATCTTGAGTAATGAGATTGGTCCATTGAACCCTTGAATTTTCTTGACAACAGTAGGAATATTGGGAGCTTGTGTCAATTCCTGGTTCGATCAACTAAGTGATTCAAATATCAGGTAATTATTACTTCTATATATTTTAATTGGAGTATTGGGTTCATGGATGCATCAGAACATTGATGATGGGATTTAGTTCTATTTTGATGTGGCTATGTGGATCTAAATCCTTATGAGAAGTCGAGTTATATATTACAACTCTTATTTTTGGGCTTTGAGCCTTGCCTCCTAATTCCTGTTTGTTGTATATCAATTATGGTTGTTCCTGAACATCAGGATTAGGTTGTGCTGCTGAGAAATCAGAGTGGGATAATGTTAAACTATTATAAGTTATAGGTCTATGTTACATCTGTTCAGTTTCAGCTATAGTAACTGTAAGAGAGGTGGTCATCTATCAGGTTTACTCTTATCATGCAGTTAACTGAATTTAGGGGTTAACTAAAAATAGGCACCATCTGTACTTTCAGTTGTTATATCAATCTTGGTATAGGATTGGGTTGTAATGCATTGGTGTTCTATAGATTGGGAAGAAGTACACTACACCAGTTTTTATTTGTAGATACCATGAATCCTGTCAGCTTTTCCTATGGGATTGACATTTTATCATAGGTTGAATTACTTTCAGTCTTGACACAAGACTGAACTAGGGAATTTGTGTAATCTGCAAATGGTTTGAGTGGTGATTTTCTATTGAGCCAATCATCCAGTCGAGTCATGGATCCTTGAACTATTGGACTAAGAAGGGTATCACTGCTCTTATGTCTTCCCTCTTTCTGGAATCCTATTCAGGATGGTTTGAACACAGAAGTGTACATGAGTAGGATATGGGTTCTGTGATGCCTGAGAGAATTGCATCAGTAAGAGAGTAGGTCTGGGTAGAGACTTTAGTATCAGTTACCAATCTTAGGTAAATAACAACATAGGATACTCATACCTGTCTGAAGAGGAGAACCTGGGAACTAAATCCGAGTTTCACCAGTCCATTTCCATGCACTGTTATTGACTGTACCTGGGATTTAGACTGCTGACATTGGATAACTTGTTGTGGACTGATATGATGAGGGAGTAAACCTGGGAACACTAGATTAGGTATCAGTCCTATGTATGAGTTAGATACTAGTCCTGGCAAGACTGGCCAATATCAGGAGACTGAGAACAGCAAGCCTTGCTAGACTGCTATCTAACTGAGGAGGGAAATTAAGACTGCATTTTAGGCTGTATAGGAAGTATATTGTTCTGCTGATTGGACCAATACTTTGGTCAGCTGTTTATGGAATAACTTTGAACTAGAGGATAGGCTGTTTTGGTTCATTGAGACTGTTATTAGATTCCTACAGGAGTATGTGATTAAACTGGTAACCAATGTGATGCAGAGAATTGGGAATTTAGGGAAGGAATGTAAGCTATGTATATGGCAGTATAACCCTGTTACAGCAGTCCTAAATCCATTATTGGCCATTGGGATGGATGTAGAATAATGATGACAGCATTAATAAAGCTGAACCTGGGCATGGCTGTTAGCATTCCAGTATCATGGGACTGTCCTGTTCAGGACTTAGGTTGTGAATTAAACCCAAAAGCAAGTGCCCTGGTAAGGATTAATGATAAGGAGCTGTGATTGTATGTTAGTAGTATGGATTTAAGAATTGTTTGAACTAAACATAATACTAGATAAACCATTCTAGGAACCATGGTTTTATATACTCTAGTAATATAGGGAAGTTAATGAGAGGTAAGTCTTCTATTAGAGTTTTAATTATAGAGTATCAAGTCATGTATAAGATAAGTTTAAAATATTAAACCAAGTTGTTAAGTGATCTTTTAGACTAGGAATATTTACCTACATTGTAGACTTATCATTTGTAAATCAATTACTTACAGGAGGACATCCAATTTCTTTGGTTACTTGTACTTTCCTGGAGCAAGGCAAGTACACTCTACGGTCTTGTGCATTTTATTATATCATGTGCTTTCTTGATTGACACTTGCTACACGCTATGTACTTTCTGGTGCTCATGTTCCTTGTTTTTTTACTACTTGTACCTGGGGTGGGGAAATATACTATCTATGTGACCAATCCCAAGAAACAACTCAGGTGTGTTTAGCTTAGACCCCGCATCGTGTACGCGGGTCCTAAGCCGTACCATTCATGTGCTTACCCTAGCCGGTCACATACTTAGTTATATTTCAAATATAGTACACACATGTTCAAGAGATATACCTTGTACTTATTTCATGTGATTCTATGATATCATGTTCTTTCAGGTGCTTATATATCATGTTCTTTCATGTTCTTACATACCATGTTCTTTCATGTACTTTACACACTGTTCTTTCATGTACTTATTCACATGTTCTTTTCTGTACTTTCCATGTTTTCTCATACCTTTATATCATGATGTCTTGTTCATTACCTAGAATTGTACTTGCTCCGCTCCTGAATAGGATATGTTGCAGGTGAGTTGGAGGCCTTGTGCGACACTTACTATGGTCAGGATATTGTTTTTCCTGCTGAGCCAGCTGGAGCTGCTTGTGACCTAGAGGCTGCAGAAGCCTAGTGCTTCTCTTACTTTTCCCTATTATTTTCTATGTATTGAGACTAGCAGACTTCTTTCATTCTGGAATATAATAAATTCTGATATTGTACTTTACTCTGGTTGGGACACATTATAGATGCTGTGATTTCATGTTCATTTATCTGGTTAGTTTTCCTAGATTGGTACAGCTAACTTTGTTGTGTCTAACAACAAAGGCTGGGCGTTTTCGACTCGTATCCGGTTATTCGGGAGCGGGTCGTGACACCGGCGTTCTGTACCTCCTCCGTGCACCTGAGCCTCACCATGAGCCGATCTGCCCCGGCGGACGTCCCGACCAACCACACTCCTTCGTCGTGGCAAGCTTGGTAAGCTCTGCTCCTCTCTCGCTTATTCACTTATTTATATAAATTTTCCCTCATTTGATCATCTCTCTTCCCAACGTTCTCTCCATAATATAGTGTACAATTGGAAAGAAGAATGGTTTTTTTGGTTATTTTATTATGTATATTATTACAGTTGGCACAGACTAAAGGATTAGTATTAATTATTATTATTAATGCTAGAATAGGTAGATATATTATGAATAATAAAATTAGTATTTTTATTAAGTATTATTATTATCACTAAAATTGTTACTATCAGTATTATTATTATTTAAAGGTATTGAGCTTGGTGCTACATCTTTTTCAAAAAAGAATGGGTTAGAAGCCCTAAAAAAATATTATTATATTATTATGGTAATTTGGATATAGCTTTGACCTAAATTATATTTTGACAAAAAATAGTTTTTGTCCTAAAATAATTTTCTAGAATTAGTTATCTAAAAACATAATTTCTAATAAAACATACTTTTCCAACTATTGTAAATAATTTTCCAAAATAGTTATATATTATTTACGTAAATTCTTTTGATTATACATTATTGATCGTGACTAATCGTATTCCTATTTCCTTTGCCAAATTTGAATTTCTTCATACTGACCCTAGGCTAATTGAACTACGTTGGACCAAACAAGATGGTTGTTTCACCAGCTAAGGACCTCAGGCAAGTGCACTTTCTGATTGTTTTTCGATTCATAATAGTCTTTTCATTTCATGTTTATACATGTCTTGCTGCTTGTTGACACGCTCGTCACACAGAGTAGTCGGGAGGGAAAATATCTTAGTAGACATGTGGACTAACCAGAACTATCCCCCGTGTCTTTCGTGGAGAATAGCAGCTGCACACGACACGTGCAGGGTGCCGAATTTACCTCCTAGCCGTTCACATGTCGAAACGGATATTTTACACCACATAGGTAGTTGTCTTTTATTTTTCCTTTTTCTCCACCGTGCCATGTCATCAATACTTTCCAGTTTTCATATCTCATATGTTATTTTCATGTCTTGTTAATTCTATTGTGTTTTCGCATTATCGTCGGTTTGTGTACTTGTTCCATTCCAGACTGGAAACCATTATTTTTCAGGTTTAGCTGTGGCTTCACTTAGCTTGGGAGATTCGGGTATACTTGCAGACAGAAACCTACAAATAGATAGCAGTTGTATCAATTTCATTAATTATAAAATCTTGTATCTTTTTTAAATATAAATGTTTTAACTGTTGTAATAAACTTAGAAATGTGAATGAGCAGCAAATGTGATATTTTGAGCATTTATTTTTTGCGTGCTTGACAGCGTTCTACCGTCGACTTTGCGGCGTAGGCTGTTTGGACACGTCTCGTATCCGAAAAAGCGGGTGCGGGTCATGACAAGTTTTTGTGGTGGCCCATGCAGGTCCGTTTTTATAAATTGTGCGAACTCGTGGTAGTACTATATTAGTCGTACTACTGCGAGCCTACGACTAGGAAATGCTCATTCACAACTAGGAGTAAATCAATTTTAACAATGGTCAGGATTAGGAGTCCCTAATTTGACATTGGGTAGTTAAGGTTGCTACATAAGTCTTACTAGATGACTTTCAGGATGCACTATCTCATTTTTGATTCGATGGTATTTCTAAGAAGAGTTACATATAACTCCTGGACCGCCTGCAACTCCAGAACTGCCTGCAACTCCAGGCTGATCCGCGGTCTTCCTCGTAGCGACCATCTGCATAAAAAGAAAACTTCGTTGAATGACAAACCCTAAAACCTAACAAACAATGTTTTTATAATAATAAAGTACCTGATAATCCTGATAAACCTGATATACCCTTATTTTCCGATTTTTCTATACTGTGATCAAGTTTTCCTAGTGTAATCAAGTCCCCCAATAGTACGCTAAGACCTAGGTACCATTAGGATAGACCTGTAAGGGCCACCACTAAAAACATGTCACGACCCGCTCCCGAATAACCGGATACGAGTCAGACACGCCCAGCCTTTGTTGTTAAACACAACAAAGTAAGCTGTACCAATCTAGGGAAACTAACCAGATAATATGAACATGAAATCACAGCATCTATAAATGTGTCCCGGGGGGTTGATCATGTATGACTAAACTCTTGCTAGTCCTAACATTTTGTATGACTAAACTTGCTAGTCCATCGGGCAGAGGTTCTGGTACTCCTTGGCTGTCCCTGGTCTCGGTCCTCGTGGTGCTGGAGGTGCTACTGGTGCTGGTGCTGGTGCTGGTGCTGCCGGCTCTCTGGTCCTAAGCGCGTCGACGACAGTCGCTCTGAACTGCGCTGCCTGATGGTTCTGGGCCTCCAGAAAGTGCTGAAACATCTCCATCACCGGGTGCCGTCAAACGTCATCGTCGGAGGTAGTAATGGAAAAATAGGAGGCGCTGGCAGAAGCTGATCTGCCTGAACGTCTGGGGCGGCCTGCTCCGTACCACCTGCAACTCCTGGACCGCCTGCAACTCCAGAACTTCCTGCAACTCCAGGCTGATCCGCGGTCTTCCTCATAGCGACCATCTGCATAAAAAAAAAACTTCGTTGAATGATAAACCCTAAAACCTAACAAACAATGTTTTTATAATAATAAAGTACCTGATAATCCTGATAAACCTGATATACCCTTATTTTCCGATTTTCCTATACTGTGATCAAGTTTTCCTAGTATAATCAAGTCCCCCAATAGTACACTAAGACCTAGGTACCATTAGGATAGACCTGTATGGGCCACCACTAAAAACATGTCACGACCCGCTCCGAATAACCGGATACGAGTCGGACACGCCCAACCTTTGTTGTTAGACACAACAAAGTAAGCTGTACCAATCTAGGGAAACTAACCATATAATATGAGCATGAAATCACAGCATCTATAAATGTGTCCCAACCAGAGTAAAGTACAATATAAATATCCAGAACTGCCTGCAACTCCAGGCAGTAATTATGTTTATCAGGAGTTACATATAACTATTTGGAAAATTATTTACAATAGTTGGAAAAGTATGTTTTATTAGAAATTATTTTTAGATAAGTAATTCTAGAAAATCATTTTTGGACAAAAACTATTTTTTGTCAAAATATAATTTAGGTCAAAGCTATATCCAAAATACCATAATAATATAATAATATTTTTTAGGGCTTCTAAATCCATTCTTTTTTGAAAAAGATGTAGCACCAAGCTCAATACCTTTAAATAATAATAATATTGATAGTAACAATTTTAGTGATAATAATAATACTTAATAAAAATACTAATTTTATTATTCATAATATATCTACCTATACTAGCATTAATAACAATAATTAATAATAATCCACACTGCTATACGGTCAAGGTTGTCTAGATATGTGAGGGTTTCACTACAATCCATCAGTCTCAGGTCATAAAATAGCCTATTGTCTCAATCTCAACCAACTAATAATAGTTACAAGATGTCAGACCACCAAATACACAATAGTAAGACGTCCCATACATTACATATTCGGAATGATCATGAAGCTAGTCGTTACAAAATGTTAGGACTAGCAAGAGTTTAATCATACATGATCAACCCCCCGGGACACATTTATAGATGCTGTGATTTCATGTTCATATTATCTGGTTAGTTTCCCAGGACTGCCTGCAACTCCAGGCAGTAATTATGTTTATCAGGAGTTACATATAACTATTTAGAAAATTATTTACAATAGTTGGAAAAGTATGTTTTACTAGAAATTATGTTTTTAGATAACTAATTCTAGAAAATCATTTTAGGACAAAAACTATTTTTGTCAAAAATATTAGGTCAAAGCTATATCCAAAATACCATAATAATATAATATTTTTAGGGCTTCTAAACCCATTCTTTTTTGAAAAAGATGTAGCACCAAGCTCAATACCTTTAAATAATAATAATATTGATAGTAACAATTTTAGTGATAATAATAATACTTAATAAAAATACTAATTTTATTATTCATAATATATCTACCTATACTAGCATTAATAACAATAATTAATAATAATCCACATCGCTATACGGTCACGGCTGTCTAGATATGTGAGGGTTTCACTACAATCCATCAATCTCTTAAGGTCATAAAATAGCCTATTGTCTCAATCTCAACCAACTAATAATAGTTACAAGATGTCAGACCACCAAATACACAATAGTAAGGCGTCCCATATATTACATATTCGGAAGCTGATCAGCCTGGAGTTCTGGATATTATTGTTACTATCAGGTACTTTATTATTATAAAAACATTGTTTGTTAGGTTTTAGGGTTTGTCATTCAACGAAATTTTCTTTTTATGCAGATGGTCGCTACGAGGAAGACCGCGGATCAGCCTGGAGTTGCAGGCAGTTCTGGAGTTGCAGGCGGTCCAGGAGTTGCAGGTGGTACGGAGCAGGCCGCCCTAGACGTTCAGGCAGATCAGATTCGTAACCCTTTTTCCGAAAGTTTTTTTATTTACTTATTTGAATTAAATATGACTTTTAGAATTTTAGAAATATTTAATTTAATTAATTATTATTATGGAATATCTTAGTCATGGTTAAATTTTGGAGTGCCAAATGACTAGAAGTAATGGCACGGATAGTGCAGTGGCGTGCTTTGACTAATGTGTTAATTATGGTAGGAAAGACCGAGACATAAGTGTGTCCGAGCTAAAATAAAAAAAAAACCAGGCAAAGTTGTGACTTGACCTCTATAAATAATTTAATTAGATATTTAATAATAATACGACTTTTAGAAGACCCGATTGTTCTAAACTAGCCCGAACGCAACCTAAGCCCTGGTAGTCATGTAGTACGACCAACGACGTCCATGTAGATATATGGATGTGTATACATATTGGTAGTCCATTTTGGTCTTTTGGATAATTTCTATAAATTGTATATTTAATGTAATAGATGTGTTATTGCTATTTAAATTTGTATTTTACTTGGGAAGATGGTAACCTTCCCTTAAATAATATTTTAGGATTTATTCAGACTATACTTGTGTATAAATTATTCGTAATAAGTAGGCATGGTGCTTTATACATATTTCCCTCGATCTTGAATGTTAGAGAAATAATATTTAAGTTTATGTTTCTTCCGCCTTCAGTCGTTTTCTCCCTAATCATGATCATTTGTACAACGTTATCTTATGTCTTTTCTAAGCATCGCCATATCATAAGTTCGCATCACTTATATTCTTTTCATTGGAACTAAGGAATTATTTTTTTAAATAACTTCTCCCTCAATTGTCTATTAATCTCAAGTTAAATTTTGGATTCAAAAGCTTTCCTCACAAACGTCGAATATGTAATATCCATGAAATAAGTGTTATAAAATTTTACTTATCTTGCCTTCGATCATCATCCTTCCTAATCAGTTGTTTTCTTTTCAAAAACTTGAATCTTATATCTGAAGAACAGATACTTGCACTTTTCTATCTTTATCGATTCGTATGATTTTTAAACTCCTTTGATGTTCTTGAAGGATATAGTTGGAATAATTTTGATAACTTAGGATGGCAGACAGCCGCGCACTGTCGCCACTTATTTGGCTTATGGAGACTGTGGGTTCACTGCAGCCAGCAGCGCACTAGCGAGGCATGATCCCTAAGTTGAAATAATCTCGAGTAAGTATAAGTTATCGAATGTTGTCAAAGCTATATCTTGGTCGTCCTATCTTCGTCTTTAAGATGTTATGTCCAGATTGGATAGAGTTGATAGGGTATTCGTTACCGTATCCTTACTTGAGTCGTGGAATCAAGAGTTTATTGCAGCTAGCTGTACACTGGCGAGGCATAAATTCTCGGTAAAATGACTTCGATTATGTTTACGAGTTTCGAGTACCATAGAGACTACGTCTGGTTGGCATATAACTATTAAGTTTTCAAATTAATTTGTGCTTACTCCTAGTCACAACCTTCTCGATAAACCGGTAATTCCCTCTTCCTTCTTATCCCTCTATTTTTCAGATTGCCATCTTTTAATATAAATTTTGACCGAATTACTAAACCTATCTAGATTTTGATTCTAAACTCATGCCTAAATAATTGTGGATCAATATTTCAAGCATTTTGGATTTAATCATCCTTGAACAATTTCAATCATGACTAGACTCCTTTTATTATATTTCGATCGTGTCAAATTCGTATCCCTTCCTAGGGTTGATTCCATGATCATGCCTACGCAATAGATCGTGCTAAAAATGATTTTGATTTGGATTATCCTTAACAAACTCTTAATCGTGACTAGGTATTTTGATTATATTCGATCATGTCAATTTGCATATTTCTAGATCTTGATTCCATAATCGTACCTATAATAATTTTGCTTAACTAGTTGATCGTACCAAAATGATTTTGATCGTTCTTAAAATGACTTTGATGGTGACTAAACTATTTTGACTATAGTCATAGGCGTGCCTACATTTCAAACTCTATTATCGCCAATGTTTATACTTCTATTCCACTATGATCACGACTATTTCGACTTTATTCATACTTGTGCCAACCTTTTAATTTTATCATGTTTGGATGACTTGTATGATTAGCCTTGATCGTGACTGTATCTTAAATTGTATCTAAGTGATCATAACCCGCTTAGACTCCATCTAAATTTGAATCATTCTTAAACAATTTGTCGTGACTAAATCATGTTGATTAAAGTTTGATCGTGCCAAACCGTTTTGATTTTTGATCGTTCTTAAAACACTTTTGGTCATTGACTAGACCATTTTGACCAAAGGTTGATCGTGCCAAGACACATTTCTCCTTGTCTACTATTTTTATTATTTTGATTTTATCCGCGATCACGCGTGACAAATTTAATCATGAATCATAACATTCTCCTGATCATATCAATTATTGTTCTCATTCATATCGCCTGAAACTTCGTTTCCTGACTACATTCTTAGCCTTACCTAATCGTGGCCTTTAAAAATTTCTAGGGTGAATCATTCTAAGGTGGGTAGGTCGTAAGCCCACTCTCCGTTTTCTTACATTTTGTTTAGTTTATTTTAGTTTAATTATTTTTCAAAATCGAAAAATAATTTTTATTATATCTATTTTAGTAAAAAAAAATCCTAATCCTATTATAGATGTTTTTAAATGAAATGAGTTTTGCCAATATTTTCTTTTATAATGACAGAGATCGACTTTTAAGAATTATTATCAAATACTTTTTATGATTTTAATTTATAAACATACTTTGGATGATAATAAATATTACATTATATTCGTATCGTGACAGATTATTAGATGACGTCCTATTAAATTTTGTTTAGAGCTATGCAAATGAATTTTTTGAAGTTAATTGATAACTCTTAGTATCCAATTAAGATTATTTACCAAATATTTTTTTATTATTAAAAGTATATTTTTTTAAAAATGTTATTAATAAGACCTACAATTATCTTTTTATTATTTATTATTCTGATTTAGTGGGATTAACATCTATTTTAAATCTTTGAAAGATTTGATCAACCAAGTCTATCTATCCTAGTAGTCCTTAAATTCGAGGACGAATTTATTTCTAAGGTGGGTAGATTTGTAATCCCTCTTCCCGGATTTGAATTTCTTATTTCAATTTATTATTATATTTATATTATGTTTATAAGTAAATTTGTCAAAATCTTGTAAAAGATATTTTGCGATTATTTTGATATCAAAAGATAGTTTAAATTGAATACTATTTTGATTTAATAAAATTATTTATTAACTTCACTATTGAATTTATGAAGATGTTTTATTATTCTGGACCTTCAAAAGATTGACGCAAAATGATTTGGAAATCATATTTATTTTGATCTAATAAAGAGGGTCTAGCCCATTTACTTTAAATAAAGATTTGGAGTTATAAAATAGGCTTCGAAATATTTGATGGCGTTGAATATTAATTAAAACTATATATACCAAGGGTTCATTTGGTTATATTTAAATTTATTCAAAATTATCCTGAATAGATATCGCATATGCTTTAAATTATTTGTATATATGTATTATATTATTTAAATACCAATGATGACTACTTATGAATTTAAGGTTTGATTCACTAATAAGGTTTTAGTTGTTTTATAGAAAGTAATATGTTTTTGAGATATTATGATAACTGATGTTAAGATTTAATTTATAGGGTTTAAATTGTTTGATTATCTATCTAAATGAGTATCGTCATCGGATTTTGATTTGATTAGATCTAATTTGAGGTTATTTGATTTGGATTTATGATTTAAATCAAGTTGCTAATATTAAATCGGGTGAATTGATTTATCGGGATGCATTAAATACTAGTTAAAATAATTTAATAGTAGTAGATTTTAATCAAGATATACCATAATCTCATTAGTATTACACATGATCTCCTAACCGATTTCTTTTCATAAATATATATAGGACCCCATTCAGCCAAACCTTTCTCCTTGTATACGAACTCACTCCCAATTTCTCCATCTTCCCGTAGTCATCCAACCCAACGTCCCATGTCTTCTCCACATATAGAGCCCAGCCAGAACAAACAACAACCAGCCATCACCATCCTCCCGTCACCGACACCCTCACCAACAGAGCAGTCACCACCACCATCCAAAATCTCGACCACCCACCAGCATAATCCCGACCAACCCCCTCGGCACGTCACACGAAGGCCGACCACCACATTACCATTTTCACAGCCGTGTCATTGTGTCCGTGCCCACAACATCTATCTCATTCCATCCATTACATTCCAATACACAAACCTTCCGTGTCCAACAATTCGGACACGACACAGAGGTACAAATTAAAGTAAAACCCTAACCTAACCTCCCTTGAGCCGCCTCCCTGCCGCCGCCGAGGCGCGCCCTCCAGCGTCGCTCGCTGCCGAGCTTTCGAGCGCCCATCGCTTGCAAATCGAGCTGACCGAGCTTCCTCGCTCGCCAGCCGGCCGCCTCTCCATATGTGGAGCCATTGATCAAACCCTAGCCGCCGTCAGCGGTGGCCGAGTCTTGGCGAGTCCCGTGCCACCTTCCTGTGCGCCGGTCAGCAGCGAGCCGGTTTCACCGAGGTACGGCCGCCGCCTTCTAGCGCCGCACCGTTCGCGAGCCGTGCCGTCCGTCGTCGTGTCCACGACCGCGGGGTCCTCCCCGCAGTTGTGCCCGTCGAGCGCCGCCAGACGTCACCCAGATCCAAGAATGCCGCCCGGATCTACATCTCACTGCGCCTCTCGTGCGCAGCGTCCCTTCGACTTTCCCGCACACCGGCAAGCGCAGATCCGCCCGTGTCCCGCGATGATGCCATTTCTGCCACCGACGAACTAACAAACTGTATTGAGCTTCACGACAAGCGCCGACTCTGCTCCGACGTTTTGTACCTCCTCCGTGCACCAGAGCCTCTCCATGAGCCGATCTGCCCCGGCGGACGTCCCGACCAACCACACTCCTTCGTCGTGGCAAGCTTGGTAAGCTCTGCTCCTTCTCTCTCGCTTATTCACTTAGGGCCTGTTTGGTTCGGCCCAACTGAGCTGAAAGTGGGGACTTTTGGAGGGTTTCACCGGATCTGAAGGGAGTTTCATTGTTTGGTTCGGCCGAGTAAATGGACTTGAAGTCCATTGATTGGACTGTGGAGCAGTCCCTGTCTCCTCCGAAAACCCCCATTTGAGTTCCGCCCCATTTTTGCTTGAAGTCCATGGAACTGGAGGAGAGAGACTCTTGATCTCCCGAGAAGTGGTTGCTGTCGAGGAGTTGGGTCCGCTCTTCCGCTGTCCTCTGCAGATCTAGTGGTTTTCCTCCCTAATCTAGTATTTTTTTTCCCGGATCTAGTAATTTTCTGCTCATTTCTTCCCATTTTTTTCCGATCTAGTAATTTTCTTATAGATCTTCCATTTAATATTTGCCTATGGATCTGTCATTTTCCCCCGAATCTAGTGATTTTCCTCCCCAATATCTGTCGATTTAGTTTTTTTTTGTATAAATCCGTCATTTTGTTATAGATCTGTCAATTTTCTCATTTTTTGACCAAATTTCATATGGCAAATAATTGGAAATTGGACAGCTCAACTCGGGAAAAAAATAGGAAAAAAAATCACTAGATTCGGGTATATTGGCTTATGGATCTGTCATTTTCCTCCGAAAAATTTGGGGAAAAAATCAATTAATTCTAATATTTCATATGGCTTATCGATTTATTTTTTCCTGTATAAATCTGTCATTTTGTTATAGATCTGTCAAATTTTCCATTATTCGACAAAATTTCATATGTAAAAATGGAAAAAAAATTGGGGAAAAAATCACTAGATAATGGGTCGATCTGTCAAATTTGTTATGGATCTGTCAATTTTTTTACATATGAAATTTTGTATCGTATGTTTATAGTGGGTCGATTTGGTTGGAATGGAAAAAAATATTGGGATAAATATTGGAAAAAAATAATGTTTATAGGGTTGCCCGAGAGTACATTTTCCATCGGGCATGGCTAGATAATTTCATGCAAGACAAGTAGTCTTGTAGCAATCGACTGCATTTCCTATCTTTGTAGCATGCTGCTATTTTCTGTTAATTCACTGCTTCATCTATGCTTTTCATATCTTTGTAGCATGTCGTTCTACGTTGTTTTGAAAGGAAGAAAGCCAGGGGTGTACACAACCTGGCCTGAATGTCACATGCAAGTGAATGGGTTCAAAGGCGCTTGTTATTTCAAGTGCCGAGATTATGAGGAGGCAATGGGTTACTTCCACTCTAATTACAAGGATGAACGATGTGGAAATAAGGGGGAAGAAGTGCGCAATGGCCACCCATGGGCCATTATTGTCACTTTGGGTTTTCTAACATTACTTGTATCGATTTTAGTATGCATCTCTTTTATGTAGTACCAACTTATTTGTGTAGACCCAAGTTCTTTTTGTCTGCACCTATAATGTAATGACAATGTAATGACAATGGGTATGTACTTTGGGTGCAGGAGTTGTCTTCGAATGAGCTACGAAGGTGCAACCTAATTACAAGCTAAAGTTGGTGGCCTCCCCTACCAATGTGGTGATGGACGGAGGTAGCCAACTTGTAGCCTAGTTTTAGACCATGATGAGGAAGGTGCAACCTTTGAGTCTAAAATGCTATGTCGGTCCCGACAACACAATGAGGAAGTTGCCCCACGATGAGAACCAAAACTTGATGGCCTCCCCCACCAATTTGGTGATGGATGGAGGTAGCCAAGTTTTTAAATTGGCGATGATGAGTGGGATGGTGAATCCTTTGAGCCAATCACTTTTTTTCAGTCTCCAGTATCAAGTTTTTTTTACTGATTTCAGTTTTGGGCACTTTAATTTCAGTTTTGGGTTAATGATGAGTTTTGCTTTCTTGAAATCTTATATATGGGCTGTGATGAGTTTTGCTTTCTTGAAATCTTATATATGGGCTGTGATGAGTTTTGCTTTCTTGAAATCTTATATATGGGCTGTGATGAGTTTTGCTTTCTTGAAATCTTATATATGGGCTGTGATGAGTTTTGCTTTCTTGAAATCTTATATATGGGCTGTGATGAGTTTTGCTTTCTTGAAATCTTATATATGGGCTGTGATGAGTTTTGCTTTCTTGAAATCTTATATATGGGCTGTGATGAGTTTCAGTACCTCCTACTTATGGCCTATGCTGACTTGTGTTTCTTTGTGAAACAAATAATGATATTTTGGGCTATGATGACAATGCATAACTTGGTGACTTCAATTTTTCCTGAAACTGACTTGTGTTTCAATGTGAAACAAATAACAGTACATGTTCCCAGCAATATGACATGTTCCCAGCAAATATGGTACATGTGTCAATTTTATGTTACGCAGGAATTTACATTTTTATATGTTCTTCGTATGATGATTTTCGAAGAAAAATTTGCTACATTCTGAGCCCATAATGTTCTCCTGAACAAGTTTTAATTATTTTCAGATTTCATACTCTGAGCCCATAATGTCCTTGTGAACAAGATCTTGTTTCGTTGTATTATATTGCTGGGAATATGTCATATGGCTGGGAACATTTCCCATTGCTGGGAACATGTAATATTTGCTGGGAACATTTAAATATTTGCTGGAAACAAGTCATATTTGCTGGGAACATGTCATCTTGCTGGTTTTCTATGTCATATTTGTAGGGAACATGTATCATATTTGCAGAGAACATGTATCCTACTTTGCTACATTCTGAGCCCATAATGTTCTCCTGAACAAGTTTTAATTATTTCCATTCTTCATACTCTGAGCCCATAAATTCCTTGTGAAGAAGATTTTGTTTCATTGTATCATATTGCTGGGAACATGTCATATTTGCTGGGAACATGTATACTTGCTTCAATTATTTTCAGAATTCATTGTGCTATTGTGTTCTCCTGTGAAGAAGATTTTGTTTCATTGTTCCATTATGTTCTCCTGAACATGTTTCAATTATTTTCAGAATTCATACTCTGAGCCCATAATGTCCTTGTGAACAAGATTTTGTTTCATTGTATCGTATTGCTGGGAACATGTCAGATTGCTGGGAACATTTCCCATTGCTGGGAACATGTATACTTGCTGGGAACATGTATCATACTTGCTGGGAACATGTCGTATTGCTGGAAACTTGCTGGACATATCATATTTGCTGGATACGTGTATCATAATTGATAGGAACATGTATCATATTTGCAGGGAACATGAATACTTGCTGAGAACATATCATATGTTGGGAACATGTGTTCATTTCTGGGAACATGTATCTATATGCTGGGAACATGTCATCTTGCTGCGAACATGTATCATATTTGTTTGGAACATGTATCATATTTGCTGGAAAAATATAATCGTGCAATTTGCTGGGAACATGTCAATTTGCTGGGAACATGTCATCTTGCTGCGAACATGTCAATTTGCTGGGAACATGTTTCATAATTTTTTCGGTTGTGAAACCGTTTCTCTGCTGCCAAAATCGGTTGGAAATGTTGAAAATTTATTTTTGGGTAACCTTACCATTCTTCATGAGGGTGATTATATCACTTGCAATGTCCTAACCAAACACACAAAGTCCATCAACGCCACTTTCAAGTGGTCATCCAAACAAACTACACTGTAAGTGCCCACTTGCGGGGGGACAAAAAGTTTGCCAACCAAACACTTTTTGGAAGGTGGAATGTATTGTAACTCAAATGAGTTACAATCCCATGAAACTCCCACTTTCACACTTTCATGCACCTACATCCAACCAAACAGGCCCTTATTTCTATAAATTATCCCTCATTTGATCATCTCTCTCTCCCAACGTTCTCTCCATAATATAGTGTACAATTGGAAAGAAGAATGATTTATTTGGTTATTTTATTATGTATATTATTACAGTTGGCACAGACTAAAGGATTATTATTAATTAATGCTAGTATAGGTAGATATATTATGAATAATAAAATTAGTATTTTTATTAAGTATTATTATTATCACTAAAATTGTTACTATCAATATTATTATTATTTAAAGGTATTGAGCTTGGTGCTACATCTTTTTCAAAAAAGAATGGGTTTAGAAGCCCTAAAAAATATTATTATATTATTATGGTATTTTGGATATAGCTTTGACCTAAATTATATTTTGACAAAAAATAGTTTTTGTCCTAAAATGATTTTCTAGAATTAGTTATCTTAAAACATAATTTCTAATAAAACATACTTTTCCAACTATTGTAAATAATTTTCCAAAATAGTTATATGTATTATTTACGTAAATTCTTTTGATTATACATTATTGATCGTGACTAATCGTATTCCTATTTTCTTTGCCAAATTCGAATTTCTTTATACCGACCCTAGGCTAATTGAACTACGTTGGACCAAACAACCAAACAAGATGGTTGTTTCACCAGCTAAGGACCTCAGGCAAGTACACTTTGTCACGCCCCAGAACCAGAATACTGGAGAGCGGAGGCAGACATAGCCAGCTACGTATAACGGAATGGAATCCACACCGCTATACGGTCACGGCTGTCTAGATATGTGAGGGTTTCACTACAATCCATCAGTCTCTTAAGGTCATAAAATAGCCTATTGTCTCAATTTCAACCAACTAATAAATAGTTACAAGATGTCAGACCACCAAATACACAATAGTAAGGCGTCACATACATTACATATTCGGAATGATCATGAAGCTAGTCGTTACAAAATGTTAGGACTAGCAAGAGTTTAGTCATACATGATCAACCCCCGGGGCTTGTCAATCATGTTACAGCCCGTAGACAGACAGTAAGTAAGTACAATCGAAGTCGTCGGCTAAACGCCTCAAAAGAATAATTTACAATATCACAGTGGAAGAACAAAAGAAACCACTCAATGCCCTGGTTACGCCTGGTGACCACCATCGGGCTGGAAAGCAGGGAGATCCTTTGGTGCTGCTCCGGTATCTGGCCATACAAAACCAGCTGGGTCAGACCCCAGAAAGAGCAAGTGCCACAAAGGAGGCTTCACTTAAGGACTAAAACTAACAAATCATTAGCATTCACATGTAAGAAAACAATAAGTAACACAGATTAAGGTTTGTGCACTACCAATGCACTTGTCCCAATCAGAAAAAATAATTAAGAGAAGCATCATTGACATAAGACAGCTGGAGAATCATGCTAATAAATATAGCTGGACAATATATGAAGAGAAGACGAAGGTACTATTCCGGAAGCCAGTTTATAATCCTTAAACCAAACAAGGACCGAGATTGTAACCCTTCACCTGAACAGAACTTAGTCTCTGATCATTTATTGCTAAAGGTGACAATCATTAAGGTGAAAAGGATAGAAAGTACAATGATAAAAGTGACAATAAAGAGTATAATGCGCTAGAGTGACAATAGAGTACAATCATTATAGTGACAATCTGGAGTGGCAATCATTCAATCAATCTGGTACAATCTTGCAATCAATCACTTCTAGACAATACTATACTGGACTAGACTCCATCCAATCAATCATGGCCAATCATTGCCTACGGCTTTCTATATTAACTAACTAGGGTTATCACAATCCTAGTTACTAGCAAGATGCAATGAGATGCTCTAAGTAGTCACAGGCCCTGCAGCTATCCAGGTTATCCAGGCGAACTTTATAGTGACAATTCAGAGAGTTCAATCATTAAAGCGACAATCAGAGAGAAAATAATACACTAGGGTGACAATAGAGTTCAATCATTTAGTAACAATGGAGGGTGTCCCACGTAACAGTGGGCTGGAAATGTGCCCTACTCGTCGGCAGGCTACAAGTCCAAACATTTGTGACCGGAATAACGGGATCGCCTGTAACTGGAGAACATCTCTTCATGACTAGTGAATTATTCTAGTCATTAACCATAGTTTATTTCAATAGTACCCCTGACCGTGGTACTCAGGGATCCATGCCCTAGACATGATGCAAGACACACTAGTTCATTTATCAATACATTCATAAGTCACCCACGGTTTCCAGGTCAATATTACATTATCATGTCAATAGAGCCGTCGCAACGGCGCTCAATAAACTATGCCATTCACTTATCTGGAGTGCACCACCACGGGTCACTATCAAGTTACGTACCAAATTCAATACATCAACCATGCTATGCTCATATCGTGCTCATATCAATGTCGTGTCAAAAGGCGTAAGGATATAAACAGGAAATACCATGCACTAAAAGAAGATGAAAAAACATAATACAAATAGGTGCCAAGACCAGACTACGCTGGGCAGCCAGGGTCAGGTTGCGCCAGGGTTGGATTGCGCATGGGGTTCAGAGGAACAGGTTGTGCAGGGTTGGATTGCGCATGGAGCAAAGCGCGCTGGAGTCGAACTACGCCAGAGCCAAGTGCGCTAGGTTGGATTGCACAGAGGATGGATTGCGCAGGAGGGTGCACGGTTCGGCCCAGAGGGCCGAGCGCGGGTCAGCCCAGCGCTAAGGAGCGCTGGCCGAGAGGGTGGTTGCGCAATTCAGCCCAAGGGGACGAGCGCAAGTCAGTCTTGCGCTAAAGAGCGCAGGCCGAGGGGGGGTGGTTGCGCAGTTCAGCCCAAGGGGCCGAGCGCGCAAGTCAGCCCTGCGCTAAACAGCGCAGGCCGAGGGGGGGTCTTCTTCTCCAGGCCGAGAGGAAACTCTCAAGAACCCTAAAATTCCAATCTTCATAACTTGACCAAAACAAAACCAAATTTGGATTTCCAAGGTTCTACCTTGTGTAAAATTGAATTCTCTTCCACATGGAACAATCAAAATGCGAAAATGAACAAGTTTTATAGATCAAAACCACCAAAATCCGAAAATACTTCAATCCTAGATCTACAAAATTCTAAGCTCCAAATGGAGAAAACCCAAGTTCTAATGTTGCTTAAAATGAGCTAATAAAGCTATTAGACAAATAAAATGTAGCCCTTAAGTGATAGCAAGATGCAACTTGCCTAGGTTGGTGGGGTGTTAATGGTGGAGAGGAAAGAGTAATGAGGAAGAAGATGAAGAAAATAAATGAGGAGAGAGAGGAGAATTGATATTTATGGTAGGGTGGTGGTGGTTCTTCATGTCAAACCCAAAATAAACCAAGCCAAGATAAACCAAGGTGAACCAAGTCAAGGCCAATAAACTCTCTCTCTAGCAATTTAAACCAAATGAATCATGAAATAAACCAAGCCAATACAAAATAAACCAAGATAACTAATCATGATTAAATAAAATATGGATCCAAAACACGTATACGTACACTAAATACGTATCACAAATTTGGGACATTACACACTTTCTGATTGTTTTTCGATTCATAGTAGTCTTTTCATTTCATGTTTATACATATGTCTTGCTGCTTGTTGACACGCTCGTCACACGGAGTAGTCGGAAAAAAAATATCTTAGTAGACATGTGGACTACCCAGAACTATCCCCCGTGTCTTTCGTAGAGAATAGCAGCTGCACATGACACGTGCAGGGTGCCGGATTTACCCTCTAGCCGTTCACATGTCGAAACGGATATTTAACACCACATGTCGTGTCTCTTATTTTTCCTTTCTTCTCCACCGTGCCATGTCATCAGTACTTTCCAGTTTTTATATCTCATATGTTATTTTCATGTCTTGTTAATTCTATTGTGTTTTCGTATTGCGTCGGTTTGTGTACTTGTTCCATTCCGGACTGGAAACCATCATTTTTCAGGTTTAGCTGTGGCTTCACTTAGCTTGGAAGATTCGGGTGTACTTGTAGACAGAAACCTAGAAATAGATAACAGTTGTATCAATTTTATTAATTATAAAATCTTGTATCTTCTTTAAATATAAATGTTTTAACTGTTGTAATAAACTTAGAAATGTGAATGATCAGCAAATGTGATATTTTGAGCATTTATTTCTTACGGGCTTGACAGCGTTCTACCGCCGACTCTGCGGCGTAGGCTTGGCACGTCTCGTATCCGAAAAAGCGGGTGCGGGTCGTAACATATTCTGTGGTTTGGACAGTGGTTGCTAGTTGCGTACATTTTTTTGGTTTCTATCTTAGTATATTGTATTGACTATCTACCTTAGTGGGATAATTGCTTTTGCTTGTGGCTTATTACTCTTTAAAATGGGATATTGTCTTTGTGTTGTGATTTTGTGTTCTCCCTGGTTTGGGATCGACTGGTTGGGTGTGGGTTTTGTACCGCCTATGTGGCTAGATCGTCCTAGTTACAGATGAGGTGCTGCCCAAATTTTTCATAAAATTATTTCAAAATAGTACTTTATAATGTTCAGTAATTTTTGTATATCGAAACCTATTTCTAAAATCCTGGTCTTTGCAAACGGTTTATTAAATTGGTTTCCTGATTGGTTTTAAGTGTTGGTTTTATTGGTTTCCGTATCCCTTAGCGACGACCGTATCGTCTGATGAGCCCCAGCGAAACGCAAACGCTACGGGACACTCCTGTACATTGAGGCGTTAGCCAGCAACATGAGATTGCATGACCAAGTCTGAGACGCCCCATTTTCTTTAAATTATATTTAATTATTTTATTTTAGAACTGGTTACTGGCCTTTAGTATTCTGGTGCAGGGCCTCGGCCTTCTATTTGGACCGCTTTATAGCACTCACAACTCTCGACTAAAAATCAAAGTCATGAATGAGGAGGAAACAAGTCTCGAGTAGGAAACGAAATCTTCAAAACCCTCAAAGGTATTTGCAACAATGTCTGCATAGGACGGAGCTTTAAACAAGTTTCGAATGAGGAATACGATTTCGAAGTAAAATCTCGAGAAATGATTAAATATCAATTAACACGAAGTTTGATAAAGAAACAAAATTTGCAAATAGGAGCCATCACTAGGAAACAAGGTCAGGAATGATGAATATGCAAACGGTATCGAATAATGAATTTCAAACAATTATCGATTTGTGGATCTGAACAAGTTTACCGAAACAGAAAACAATATCTCAAAGTAAGTTTCGACATCAATCAAGATTTCAAAATAGAAAACAAGAAGTTTTGAAGAAATAATCTAGGTGCTAAGAGGATTTTAAGGAGAGGCTGGATTGCTAATCAGATGCATGGTTTTTCCAACCATGCAAAAGAAATCTTCTGTCTTCAATCTGTCTTCAGTATTTCCTCCGGGACTGGAATCACTTCAATCTTCTTCACTGTCCTGACGTAGACTGGTCCATACGGTAATGCTCCATATAACTGCTGAATCTGGAGAGGCGGGTCCTTCTGCTGCGGTCCTGGTGCTCCTCGTGCTTGTTCTCGGGCAGTACGATCAACGGTCTCCGGACAATCTTTGACTTTGGTGAGTAGGTGATCCGCAGTACTAGCGTAGTCTCCGTCTTTTGTGGCATTCGTCGTAGTGGTGTCCGAGATGGCGGCAGAAAGCACAATTGGTCATTGTATGAATCTAATGATGCGGTGAAGAAGCGATGTCCGAGTATGGCAATGCTTGCGGGTTCAGGATAGTTGATGTCTTCGTCATAAGTCTTCATGTCTCTCATGTGCTTCAGCTTTCCGTCTCGTTCCATTGTCTGTGTTATATTCTGGATCTCCAAGCTGGTGGCTCTAATCTCCAGAGGAGTCGGGTACTCAGAGACTTGGATGATCTTTAGTGGCGGCCAGATTCTTGATCTGCTTCTTGGTGTAGCATATGCGCTCGGTGTCGAAGAAGTTCAAAGTCTGAGAGTCTGGGAGTCCTCTCTAGCTCGAGAATTGTATTTGTAATGTCTGAATTAGAAAAGGACGGCCTGCTGGTGTCAAGGAACTCTTAAACGCCTCCGTCAATTGCGTACTACCCATGGATAGTAGTGGCGATAGAAGGTAGTGAAAGCTCGAAACCTTCAAGTGTAGGTGGATCGACTGTCCCGGTGTCGCGTGCTTTTGAACTATCTGAAAAACAGAAAACTGTTAAAATATCCTAGACCTACTACAACAAGTGTTTATAGAATATCAATATACCTGATATACCTGATATACCCTTATTTCTCGACTATTCCTATGCTGTGATCAAGTTTCCCTAGTATAATCAAGTCCCAATAGTATACTAAGACCAAGGTACCACAGGTTCGAGACCTGCATGGGCCACCACTAAAAACATGTCACGACCTACTCCCAAATAATCGGACACGAGTCGGACACGCCCAGCCTTCGTCGTTAGACACAACAAAGTAAGTTGTACCAAACTAGGGAAATCTACCAGATAAACATGAAAATATATAATCACAGCATCTAAGAACGTATCCCATAATGATCACCATAATCCACAATTCTATGTATGTAAATGTACGAGTCATCAAGAATGAAATGTACATGAATTCTAAGGACAATATCTAAGAGTAAAGCTATCAGTCTAAACCTGAAACCTCAAGCTAAGTCATGAACCATCCTACTCAGCTAAGATCACGGGCTCTGGCCCATAAGGTAGAATGATAATCCTGCAGTATACCTGCAACATATCCTATTCAGGAGCGGAGCAAGTACAATTCTAGGTAATGAACAAATATCATGATATGAAAGTACAAGGAAACATAAAAGTACTGGAAAGAACATGTGAATAAGTACATGAAAGAACATGGTGTGTAAAGTACATGAAAGAATATGGTATGTAAGAACATGAAAGTACATGATATGTAAGCACATGAAAGAACATGGTATCATGGAATCACAGAAATAAGTACAAGGTATATCTCATGCATGTGTGTACTATATTTAAAATATAACTAAGTATGTGACCGGCTAGGGATAGCACATGAAAGCACATGAATGGTACGGCTTAGGACCCGCGTGCACGATGCGAGGTCTAAGCTAAACACACTGAGTTGTTTCTTGGGTTTGTTCACATAAATAGTATATTTCCCCACCCCAGGTACAAGTAATAAGAACAAGGGACATGAGCACAAGAAAGTACATGACGTGTTGCAATGTGTCAATCAAGAAAGCACAGGATATAATAAAATGCACAAGATCGTAGAGTGTACTTGCCTTGCTCCAGGAAAGTACAAGTAGGCAAAAGAGCTGGGTGATCTCCTGTTAATAATGATTACAAGTTGGTTAAGTTCTAAACTATCAGTTGCTATATTGTTGCTATTTACTCTACTTACTAATGAATACTAATGTCTAATGAAGTTAACTGGCAACTGCACTCAAGACTTAATAGGAAATATTCTTATCTGCTATCAATGGAAAAAAGTTAACCAGTTTAAGAAAAGTAAATAATTCCAGTTTTTAATAATTAAACTACTCAATCAAAAAGGGCTGTCTTTCTTGGGAAGACAGTTTTGGTTATAACTTTAATACCAGAATTAATTACTAAACTTCTTAAAATAAATAAAAGAACTCTTAACTCCTGAAATTCATTTGCAAAGTTAAACTGAGAGAAAACAAAAAGAATTTATTTAAAATTAAAATTGTAATTACACTGCTACTGTCTAACCTAGTAACTACTGGGCCCAAGTTCTGGCCATACTGTCCTGGCCCAACAAATCCCACAATCAGTCTAAAATACCAGTGTTCCCAACTTCCTGCCATAAAGCCCAACACAAAATAAACTCAAACTGGCCCATCACTATAATTCCTATGGCCAGCCCACACATACATAAAATATTACAAATCCAGTGGGCCGATCCAGCCCACACAATAATTACAAAATAAACAAATATATTATTAATAAAAACAACTGAACATCCAATTAGCTAGCCCAACTAAAGCCCAACTCAAGCCCAACTCAAGCCCAACTCATGGTTCAGCCCATCAATAGTCCAACAGCAGGTACAACACGTACACAGGGTAATCTCCTTCGTATCCGACACGAACGTCGGATACAACAGCATGTACGACACGGTCAGGGTACAACAGCAGGTACACGCCAAGCAGTGATCCCAGTATAATCCAACCGTCCGATCCAGATACGACACCAAGTCCAAAATCAACATGAACACCCAGAGTAGCTCGAAAAGGAAATAATAGTTACCAAAAGAGTAAACAACTTCCATCACAGAAGAAATGTAAATATAATCATGCAGTGTCCGACACAAGATGTCAGGACACAAGATCTCAGTTCTTAGAAATGAATCCAAATTCTCAGATCTACAAGTTCTGCGAAGAACTTGTCTCGATTTCCCAGATCTGAGTTAAAACCCATAGATCTAATCGATTCTGCACACATAATAACAGATCTCTAATGATCACAAAGAAAAATGCTCAGATCTAATGATCTGTCACAGATCTGCAAAGAAGCAGAATAAACTTCGAGATCCAGACACAATCACCAGATCTAGCACAGATCTTCAACAAACAGAGATCAACCTACAGAATCTCATAGCAGATCTGTAGATCCCAACACATATTCAAATTAACAGAATCGATCTACAAGATCTAGCCATAATTATGAAGAACCATAGATCTATAAGCATGCGAACAATCTACAAAGATTTCATCACTGATCTAAGAACCTCAGAAATCTTCCAAGATTAACACAGATTTGAAGTGATCCCGAAACTTTAGTCAAGATCATCATAGATCTATGGATCTCAGAGATCTCCTCGAGATCTCATCATAGATCTTCGCAAAATATAAAGGCAACGGTCAGATCTAGAGATCTGACACAGATCTACGAACAGTAGGCTAGGGTTTACCCTCAAGAAGTCGAAGCCTCGAAAGCTTGCCGGAGAAGAAGAGAAGAGTCGTCGTCGCCGTCAGGATCGAAGTCGCCTCGTCATGATCGAAGTCGCCGCTCCGCTCAGGTCGAAGTCGCCGCTCCGCTCAGGTCGTCGTCGCCGTCAAGGTCGTCGTCGCCATCAAGATCGCCGTCGGCGGACTGGGGAACTCGAGGGGTCGGCGGAGGACTCGAGAGAACAGCGAAAGACTCGAGAACGTTGGGGTTCTCGAAGAGTCGGTAGAAAGGAAATAAATGAACTGCTCTGCTATCTCTCTCTCTCTCCTGATCGAGTTTTAAAATGAAAATAATTGAATTTTACAAATCAGCCCCTCCGTAATTGGCATTTAGCACAAACACCCTCCCCCTTTTCACTATTTACAACCCGGCCCTTAAATTAATTAGAAATTTACAAAAAAAACCCTCTACCTTTTCATAATTACAAAAATATATAAAAAAGTTTTAGAAAAATTTTAAAATAAGGAAATGGATCCAAAAGTTGTTATAACAACTTTTCAAATTTGAATAGTTGCCCAAAATTAATTTCCTCCAAAATAGTTTCCAAATTTATAAATAACTATAAAAATTTTAGAAATCGAATTTATTTATCTTGAAAATCGGGAGGTGGAGTTACAAATCTCCCCCTAAAAAAATTTCGTCCTCGAAATTCAAAGGACCCATAAACAAATCTCAGCAATTCACAAAAGATCCAAACACCAGTTATTTATTGAGAATAAAATTCTATAAGAAACAGAGTACAATCAAATCAATCAAACAGAGTGGGATAGCGCTTCTGTATCTCGTCCTCGCGCTCCCATGTGGACTCTTCCGGAGTGGTGTCTCCACATGACGCGGACAAGTGGATAGTCTGGTTCCGCAAGCGCTTCTCCCTCCGATCAAGGATCTCCACTGGCTACTCCTCATAAGTCAAGCTCGGACCCACTTCTAGCTCCGAAAGGTCCACCACATGGCTCGGGTCCGGAATGTAGCGTCGAAGCTGGAACACGTGGAATATGTCGTGTACTCCCTTCAAACTAGCTGAAAGCGTTAGTCGATATGCCTCCTCGCCAATCCGCGCCGCCACGTTGAAAGGTCTGATGGATCTCGGACTGAGCTTCCCGCCTCTGCCAAATCTGATGGCACCTCTAGTTAGTGAGATCTTCATGAATACTCTATCTCCAACGCGAACTCCAGTGGCCGTCTGCTGCTGCATGTCCAGTGCTTCTGCCGATCATGTGCAATCTCTGAGACGCCCTGAGCCTTGAGATCAAATACAATAATTACACACAAGAAATTGAAATAATACGATCTAATAATGATCAAGAATTAAATAGGCACGAATGGAATGAAGTTTCGATTACAACTTAGAGAGGCAAAATCATGAAGACACAAACTATTAAGTACGATCAGAATTGATAGTTAACACAAGTGGACCAGGACAAGATAGGAAAAACATGGTCAAATAGACATGATTTAAAATTGAAGTTTAGACAAGACACAACGAAGTACGGAATCACAATCTGGTAATATACAATTTTGAGGAATTTCAATGACCTAACGATAAAGTGCTAGAAGGAAAATTTAGCAATGGTTAATTGAGAAGATGTACGCAAGACTCAGGAGATACAGTATCGAATCAGGATGAACGTGCAAGGATATGTGTTTCTTGAAAACCAAAAATCATATAAAAGGGATATAGTTTCCATGGTGTCCAGAAACATATAGCTATTTGAAATCACTTTGCCTAGAATCCCTACCCCTAGTATATTTGACTGTAGTGGACTTTCGGCTCCATGACTCAAATAACAATATGTCACCGAATAATCTGTCAACCTTATCCTTTTCCAACAATCATTGACGAAGCAACCCAAGAGATCAATTTATGAAGAATATGACAAGTCTCGACAGTACTCAAAACCTATGATTGTCTGATATCACTTAAACTTAAAGTTCCTGCCTCGCCAGTGTGCTACTGGCTCCAGTGAACCCTCAGTCTCCATAATCCAGCTAATGGCTGCAGTGCGCAACTGTCCTGCCATAGTAGGTCATCGAATAGCCTCTCGACTTTATTCCTAGGAATTTCAAAGGAGTTTCAAAGAATTTAAAATGAGTTTCAATAGTCCAAGTCACGAAATGGTGAAGTTACCTGACTGTTAGAATACAAGGATTTATTAGGTACTAAGAGACGATAAGGGATCCCATCAGTGAGTACAGAAGGGTAACCAGGGAGATTTAAAATTTCAGACAGGAAGTTTTAAATTATAACGAAATTTCAACTGATATCTGGAATGGTAACAAGATTCCATATATGGGACGTTATCCCGAAAGGATAATAGAGTCTCGAAGGATGAACTAAGGCAAGTTTTTAGACAAGAGACAAGTTTCAAAATAAGAAATAAAATTCTGTACTGGAAACAAGTTTAAATAAAATCTCGAATAACAATGAAATCTCGAGTAAAAACTTGAATAGAAAACGAAAAATCCAATAAGGTACACAGTGAAAAAATAGAAAATCAAGTATCAACAAAGTCGTGAATAAGGAACAAAATCTCGAATAGAAAATCTCAACGAGGAATCAAGATTTTGAATAGTAACTAGAAAACAGGTTTCAATAGGAAACAAGGTATTGGATTGTAAATATGAAACAGGCTAATCTCAATAGTAACAAATCGTAAATAGAGGATAATTCTCGAATAAAGTCAAAATAGGAAATAGAATCTCAAACAAGCATCATAGAAGCGAAGGTTCAAACAAGGTTTTAGAATGGTATTTCAAGTAGGAATAATTCTGGAATAGTACAAGTTCGATTAGCGAACAGAATATCAATAAACGAGTAGGAACAAGTATCCATGAAATAAGCAAAATCTTGGATAGGAGACAAGATTGAACAAAAATAGTGGACCAACAACTCTCGACTAAAAATCAAAGTCATGAATGAGGAGGAAACAAGTCTCGAGTAGGAAACGAAATCTTCAAAACCCTCAAAGGTATTTCCAACAATGTCTGCATAGGACGGAGCTTTAAACAAGTTTCGAATGAGGAATATGATTTTGAAGTAAAATCTCGAGAAACGATTAAATATCAATTAACACGAAGTTTGATAAAGAAATAAAATTTGCAAATATGAGCCATCACTAGGAAACAAGGTCAGGAATAATGAATATGCAAACGGTATCGAATAATAATTTCAAACAATTATCGATTTGTGGATCTGAACAAGTTTACCGAAACAGGAAACAATATCTCAAAGTAAGTTTCGACATCAATCAAGATTTCAAAAATAGAAAACAAGAAGTTTTGAAGAAATGATCTAGGTGCTAAGAGGATTTTAAGGAGAGGCTGGATTGCTAATCAGATACATGGTTTTCCCAACCATGCAAAAGAAATCTTCTGTCTTCAATCCGTCTTCAATATTTCCTCCGGGACTGGAATTACTTCAATCTTCTTCACTGTCCTGACGTAGACTGGTCCATGCGGTAATGCTCCATATAACTGCTGAATCTGGAGAGGCGGGTCCTTCTGCTGCGGTCCTGGTGCTCCTCGTGCTTGTTCTCGGGCAGTGCGATCAACGGTCTCCGGACAATCTTTGACTTGGTGAGTAGGTGATCCGCAGTACTAGCGTAGTCTCCGTCTTTTGTGGCATTCGTCGTAGTGGTGTCCGGGATAGCGGCAGAAAGCACAATTGGTCATTATCTGAATCTAATGATGCGGTGAAGAAGCGATGTCCGAGTATGGCAATGCTTGCGGGTTCAGGATAGTTGTTGTCTTCGTCATAAGTCTTCATGTCTTTCATGTGCTTCAGCTTTCCGTCTCGTTCCATTGTCTGTGTTATATTCTGGATCTCCTAGCTGGTGGCTCCAATCTCCAGAGGAGTCGGGTACTCAGAGACTTAGATGATCTTCAGTGGCGGCTCCAAATTCTTGATCTGCTTCTTGGTGTAGCATATGCGCTCGGTGTCGAAGAAGTTCAAAGTCAGAGAGTCTGGGAGTCCTCTCTAGCTCGGGAATTGTATTTGCAATATCTGAATTGGAAAAGGACGGTCTGCTGGTGTCAAGGAACTCTTAAATGCCTCCGTCAACTGCGTACTACCCATGGGGATAGTAGTGGCGATAGAAGGTAGTGAAAGCTCGAAACCTTCAAGTGTAGGTGGATCGACTGTCCCGGTGTCGCGTACTTTTGAACTACCTGAAAAACAGAAAACTGTTAAGATATCGTAGACCTAACTACAACAAGTGTTTATAGAATATCAATATACCTAATATACCTGATATACCCTTATTTTTCGATTATTCCTATACTGTGATCAAGTTTCCCTAGTATAATCAAGTCCCCAATAGTATACTAAGACCTAGGTACCACAGGTTCGAGACCTACGTGGGCCACCACTAAAAACATGTCACGACCCCTCCCGAATAATCGAACACGAGTCGGACACGCCCAACCTTCGTTGTTAGACACAACAAAGTAAACTATACCAAACTAGGGAAATCTACCAGATAAACATGACAATATATAATCACAGCATCTAAGAACGTATCCCATAATGATCACCATAATCCACAATTCTATGTATGTAAATACGAGTCATCAAGAATGAAATGTACATGAATTCTAAAGACAATATCTAAGAGTAAAGCTATCAGTCTAAACCTGAAACCTCAAGCTAAGTCATGAACCATCCTGCTCAGCTAAGATCACGGGCTCTGGCCCATAAGATAGAATGATCCTGCAAGTATACCTGCAACATATCATATTCAGGAGCGGAGCAAGTACAATTCTAGGTAATAAACAAGACATTATGATATGAAAGTACAAGGAAACATGAAAGTACTGGAAAGACATGTGAATAAGTACATGAAAGAACATGGTGTGTAAAGTACATGAAAGAACATGGTATGTAAGAACATGAAAGTCATGATATGTAAGCACATGAAAGAACATGGTATCATGGAATCACAGGAAATAAGTACAAGGTATATCTCCTGCATGTGTGTACTATATTTGAAATATAACTAAGTATGTGACCGGCTAGGGGTAAGCACATGAATGGTACGGCTTAGGACCCGCGTGCACGATGCGGGGTCTAAGCTAAACACACCTGAGTTGTTTCTTGGATTTGGTCACATAAATAGTATATTTCCCCACCCCAGGTACAAGTAATAAGAACAAGGAACATGAGCACCAGAAAGTACATGACGTGTTGCAATATGTCAATCAAGAAAGCACAGGATATAATGAAATGCACAAGACCGTAGAGTGTACTTGCCTTGCTCCAGGAAAGTACAAGTAGGCAAAAGAGCTGGGTGATCTCATGTTAATAATGATTACAAGTTGGTTAAGTTCTAAACTATCAGTTGCTATATTATTGCTATTTACTCTACTTACTAATGAATACTAATGTCTAATGAGTTAACTGGCAACTGCACTCAAGACTTAATAGGAAATATTCTTATCTGCTATCAATGGAAAAAAAGTTAACCAGTTTAAGAAAAGTAAATTCCAGTTTTTAATAATTAAACTACTCAATCAAAAAGGGCTGTCTTTCTTGGGAAGACAGTTTTGGTTATAAACTTTAATACCAGAATTAATTACTAAACTTCTTAAAATAAACATAAAGAACTCTTAACTCCTGAAATTCATTTACAAAAGTTAAACTGAGAGAAAAAACAAAAAGAATTTATTTAAAATTAAAATTGTAATTACACTGCTACTGTCTAACCTAGTAACTACTGGGCCCAAGTTCTGGCCATACTGTCCTGGCCCAACAAATCCCACAATCAGTCTAAAATACCAGTGTTTCCAACTTCCTGCCATAAAGCCCAGCACAAAATAAACTCAAACTGGCCCAACACTATAATTCTATGGCCAGCCCACACAAACACAAAATATTACAAACCCAGTGGGTCGATCCATCCCACACAATAATTACAAAATAAAACAAATAGATTATTAATAAAAACAACTGAACATCCAATTAGCTAGCCCAACTAAAGCCCAACTCAAGCCCAACTCATGGTTCAGCCTATCAATAGTCCAATAGCAGGTACAACACGTTCACAGGGTCATCTCCTTCGTATCCGACACGAACGTCGGATACAACAGCAGGTACGACACGGTCAGGGTACAACAGCAGGTACACGCCAAGCAGTGATCCCGGTATAATCCAACCGTCCGATCCAGACACGACACTAAGTCCAGAACCGACATGAACACCCAGAGTAGCTCGAAAAGAAAGAAATAATGGTTACCAAAAGTAAACAACTTCCATCACAGAAGAAATATAAATATAATCATGCATGCAGTGTCCGACACAAGAGTGTCAGGACACAAGATCTCAGTTCTTAGAAATGAATCCAAATTCTCAGATCTACAAGTTCTGTGAAGAACTTGTCTCGATTTCCCAGATCTGAGTTAAAACCCATAGATCTAATCGATTCTGCACACATAATAATAGATCTCTAATGATCACAAAGAAAAATGCTTGTTTGCCATTAAAATTGTTTGATTGCAAATCTTAATACAAACAGAACAGTGTTACAATATAGGACTTAGATGTAGTCCTAGGAGTACACTTTTGTTTAATCTGGGTCCTAAGTGCCAATGGAGCGAGTGGTAATGCGTTGACTCCGTTGACGGGCTGACGACGGTTATCGGTTCTCTGAAGGTGTAGATTGCTCTGGGTGCTGGAGCTGGCTGAGAGGAGGAAGACGTTGAGTGTCTGTATCTGCCTCTCCGATGATCTCTGTCTGGATTGTTCGTATGTATGTCTCCGTGTCTCTGTAAGGAGGGGATGATTCCTCTATTTATAGCTGGGCAGGTTGACTGCTCATGCGCGCATATGTAGGATGCGCCGGTGCGTGGGGACGCCACGTGGAGATTGCTGATGGAGGTGCATGGATGATGCGCCCTACTTGTGGGTTGAATTCTTCATACTGCTGTTGTGAGCCGTCACGTAGCAGAGGAGAAGATCTTTCTGTTGCTGAGATCTTGGATGAGTTGAGTCAAAAGACACGTGTCGTCGACCCATGGTTCAGAGATCTCTGATTTGGTGGGGGATGATTTGGTGGGATGCGCCTTGGATTGGGCGCATGATGAGATTTTGGCTCGTGACCTTTAGGAGTCACGAGCCGTTCTGGGCGCATGGCTTTTGAGGCGCATGCGAGCGACTTTCCTTTTGTCTTTCGGGATCAGAGATCAGTCTGGGGCGCATGGCTTTTGAGGCGCATGCAATGCTTCAACTGGAGACTCTTCTTCTGTCTTTAGGGATCAGTGAAGGGTCTGAGGCACATGGCTTTCGAGGCGCATGCAGGTTTGGGCGCATGGCCGCGGAGGCGCATGCAGATGATCGAGTGGCCACGTGGCAGTAGCCGTCGGGATAGAGTCATAATGATGCTGACGTTGTGGACGCTTCATTTTCTACAAAAGCTGTCAGCCGTTCAGACTTGGGAAGGCGTACTGCCAACTCTGTCAGTTCAGCATTTAATGTTGGTGACATTCGATGGACATCTGAGTGGGTGCGTCGGTTGACGTTCCACTAGGCGTATGGGGGCGCATCCCCTTTGATGCACTCGGTACAGGACGCATCTGTTTGAGAGGTGTGATGCGCTGACCAGCCGGCGCATCCGACACGTCTTTGATGATGCGACTGTTTCGCTTCTCGAGTGCTTTTAATAGCCGCTTGGCTGAAGTCGAGGCGTCCGGTTCATCCATTTAATGTGAGTTCATTGTACGGAATTCGGAGAGCCATCCACTTGGCGCGTAGGTTTGATCTGCCCGGCCTATAAATAGTGGCATGGAGAGAAGGTTTGCTTCTCATTCTCTCACGTACCTCCAACATGAACTTGGGTTTTCGGGTGCATTCTGTTGACGAAGTGTTCCCGAGGGTGAAGATGAGACGCTATGTCGTCGTTGATGCTCTTGAAGGTGACTGTTACATCCAAAAGACGGAGTCGAGGGCTTCTGAGGCAGGCGGAAGGTGCCTGTTGCATCCAAAGATAGGGATGCTCGGGCCTCGTCTCCGTTGTTCCGGAAGAGCCGTAGATCGGAGTGGCGGTGCTAGGCTCTCTCTTCCTTTAAAGTGGGTGCTGCCCACTCTGATTGTGTTGAAAGCTGCTCATTTCGCCGTGATTTCGATCACGGTCTTCCTTGGCCTTTGGAGGCTCTTTCGAAGCCTCTCCTGGCCACAGATTTGCGGTGCTCTTCTCTTCCTTGGTTCCAGCCAGAGAGTTAAATGCTTTGTGTATCGAAGCATTTATCAGGTGAGCCTGGCTGGAAGAGCGGCACACCCCTGCTCAGCCAGGTGAGCCTGGTTGGAAGAGCGGCACACCCCTGCTCGGCCAAGTGAGCCTGGTTGGAAGAGTGGCACATAACTGGGCTGCTGAAGGGATGCACATAACTGAGCTGGATGCATATAACTGAGCTGCTGAAGAGATGGCGGGATGCGCCTGGTTGGAGGCGCATGACATCTGCTGCGCCTAACTGGCAGCGCATGGTGACTGGCAGCGCATGATGACTGCTGCGCCTATCTGGAGGCGCATGGTGGCCGCTGGCTGTAGACTTAGGATCTTTCCTTTGTAGAAATTCTCCTTTGTACAACCTTTTCTAGACATGTAATAGACTTTTATATGTAAATAAAAAAGTCCTTCTTCAAATGTCTATGGTTATTGACTTTGCTGTGAAGTGTTCTGTGCGAGTCCTGGCACATGTAGTATCTGGCGCATGGTCTTTCTGGTTGTGAAATTCCATGCTTCTACAATGCTCAGATCTAATGATCTGTCACAGATCTGCAAAGAAGCAGAATAAACTTCGAGATCCAGACACAATCACCAGATCTAGCACAGATCTTCAACAAACAGAGATCAACCTGCAGAATCTCATAGCAGATCTGTAGATCCCAACACATATTCAAATTAACAGAATCGATCTACAAGATCTAGCCATAATTATGAAGAACATCATAGATCTATAAGCATGCGAACAATCTACAAAGATTTTATCACTGATCTAAGAACCTCAGAAATCTTCCAAGATTAACACAGATTTGAAGTGATCCCGAAATTTTAGTCAAGATCATCATAGATCTATGGATCTCAGAGATCTCCTCGAGATCTCATCATAGATCTTCACAAAATATAAAGACAACGGTCAGATCTAGAGATCTGACACAGATCTACGAACAGTAGGCTAGGGTTTACCCTCAATAAGTCGAAGCCTCGAAAGCTCGCCGGAGAAGAAGAGAAGGGTCGTCGTCGCCGTCAGGATCGAAGTCGCCTCGTCAGGATCGAAGTCGTCGCTCCGCTCAGGTCGAAGTCGCCGCTCCGCTCAGGTCGTTGCCGCCATTAAGGTCGTCGTCGCCATCAAGATCGCCGTTGGCAGGACTGGGGAACCCGAGGGGTCGGCGGAGGACTCGAGAGAACAGCGAAAGACTCGAGAACGTTGGGGTTCTCGAAGAGTCGGTAGAAAGGAAATAAATGAACTGCTCTGCTCTCTCTCTCTCTCTCTCTCTCTCTCTCTCCTGATCGAGTTTTAAAACAAAAATAATTGAATTTTGCAAATCAGCCCCTCCGCAATTGGCATTTAGCACAAACACCCTCCCTATTTTCACTATTTACAACCCGACCCTTAAATTAATTAGAAATTTACAAAAAACCCTCTGCCTTTTCATAATTACAGAAATATATAAAAAATAGTTTTAGGAAAATTTTAAAATAAGGAAATGGAACCAAAAATTGTTACAACAACTTTTTAAATTTGAATAGTTGCCCAAAATTAATTCCCTCCAAAACAGTTTCCAATTTTATAAATAACAACTATAAAAATTTTAGAAATCGAATTTATTTATCTTGAAAACCGAAAAGTGGAGTTACACTCCTTTCCTGATTGGATTCCCCCCATGGGTGATATTGATGATGCTGAGCTATTGTACAATAGCTACTATGATCCGGTGTTATATCATGTTGTGTTGCCAGAGTCTTCCTGGGAGGACGCAGATCCAGAGGCCGATGAGTCGGCCGTTTAGCTAGTCATTTTTCCAGCTATCTAGCTTTATTGTGTTAGAGTTTGTAGACTTTGAATTCAGTATTTTATTTCAGTACTTTCATTTCCAGTTGTACTTCTCTTTGTTGAATATTAAAAGTTTTAAAATTTTTGTATATTCGTGTTGTAAAAAATGTATAGTTGTTGTTGAAGATTCTTGCAACTAGAAACAGCTTACTGTCGCCGTCTCACAACGGTACAGGCTGGGCATGATCTGATTCGACCCAACAATTTGGGATCGGGTCGTGACATGTTTTTAGTGGTGTCCCATGCAGGTCCATCTGGTCAACAACTTAGGTAAACAAATCTAGAAACAATTAGAACACTAGAACATTAATTTGCCACAACATAGGACCGGAATATACTATAAGTAAGTATTTTTGTTTGTCATAGACTGGTAGGCTTCCTTGCTTATGCATTGCATCCTAAACCTTCCAGAGTATGGCCAAAGGAAAGACCACCCGCTCCGGCCCTGCTGACGATGAGGTGTCATCTACCGATCATACCCACCTCCTCAAGCACGCTCGGACCCTCCTCCTTTGCAACTGACTGACGTCCCCACGTTGCACCAGCACCCCGTGCCATTTACGCCACTATAGCTCAAACGGCAGAACCTGTACCTCCCCGAACTGAGCCACAATCCCTTACGGTAGTGCCCGCACCAGCTATCCCACCAGTGCCCGTGGACCCCACCGAGCTCGTAGCCTGCTATGAGGAGTGCTTGAGGCCCAGAGAGCCCAAGATGATGCTCATCGCGATCTTGAGAGAAGGCATGGAGAATGCCCACAACGTGGCTATGGCTACCCTCGAGAGAGGAGGAGCAGCTCAATCGAAACCAAGGCCTGCTAAGGTAAACATAAATCTAAGAGTTAATTTATGTATCATTAAGGCCATCCAATTTGATAGGAGACATATTATTATGTGAAGGTCGACAATATCGAGAACTTTAAGAAGCATGACCCTCGACCCTTCAAAGGAACCGAGGGAATCATCTATACCGACGAATGGCTCGACAGCATGGAGCATCTCCTCAGCGTCGCTCGACTACCAGACGACCTCCAGGTCGAAGCAGTAGGACTCCAGCTGTGAGATGTAGCAAGCATCTGGTATCAGAATGAACCCCGACTCCGAGACAAGCAGCTTGACTGGGACACCTTCAAGAGGCTGTTCCACAGGAAATTCTTCCCAACATCAGAGTTGTGGGAGATAGAAAGACAATTTCAGGATCTGAAGTAAAGGAACATGACGGTTGGAGAGTATGCGATAGAGTTCGGCCGACTTAGCCGCTTTGCCAAGAACTTGGTTGCTGACCCCGCAGATCGTGCTGAAAGATTCAGGTATGGACTAAGGAAAGATATTCGTACCCCTGTGATCGTAGGCGGCGCCAAAACGTATGAGAAGATCCTGATACAAGCTCAGGATGTGGAGAAGAGCCAGCCGCCTCGTTCAAAAAGGGACTATCCTGGAACTAGCAACTTCCAGGGTAACCATAAGAGGCCCAACGTCAATAACCACAACAACAACAACAGGCCTCCTCACCACCACCACCACCACCATCAAGCAAGGACCAGTGACAGAGCGCCTCAGAAGCTGATCCTTGTCTGTGACTTCTGCAAGAGGCCAGGACATCAGACGAATATCTGCAGGAAAAAACTGGGACACTGCTTAGTTTGTGGGTCTGCCAGCCACCAAGTGAGGGACTGCCCCACAGCATTCACCCGGACCGGAGCAACTCAGCAAAGAGCTCCTCTACCCACTCAGCAATAATGGTTCGGGCAACATTAGCAGAAGACCGGATGAGCTTTTGCCCTAGCAGCAGACAAGCAAGAACTAGAACAGGAACCCACCGCCAATGTCATCACAGGTTCCATTTATGTGTTTTTACATCCTGCTCTAGCATTATTTGATTCTGGTGCATCACACAGTTTTATATCATCAAAGTTCATTTTTGTACACCACCTAGTTATGGGATTTAGCAAGATGATATGTAGAGTTATGACCGGTGGTAGACCCATACCCATCACCGAGACATGTAACTGCTCCATAACTATCTCAGGCCATAAATTCTTAGCACCCTTACTTGTGATGCTCTTACCTAACTATGATGTAGTCCTAGGGATGGACTGGTTAAGTGAGCAGCATGCGCTGATAGATTGTCACAGAGGATGTGTAATCTTCAGCCCACCAGGAGACCGGAGTTCAAAATCTCTCGAGCTCCGGAAGACATGAAGAGTGTTACCTACTCCTCTATCACCGAAGAACCCGTGCCTCCTCACCCTATCATAGCGGAATTTATGGACGTCTTCCTGATAGTCTTCCGGGATTGCCCCCGGATCGAGGTATGGAGTTCACCATCGACCTAGTTTCCGACTCTTCCTCTATTTCTCGAGGAGGCTACAGAGTCAACCCCAAAGAGGCCAAGGAGATAAAGGACCAAATTGACGAACTAAAGGCCCAGGGATTTATCAGAGATGGAGCTTCACCCTGGGAAGCGCCAGTTTTATTCGTGCCCAAGAAGGATGGAACCGTACGGATGTACATTGATTACCGAGCACTGAACAATATCACCATCAAGAACAAGTACCCTCTGCCCCGGATCGATGACCTGTTTGATCAACTGAGTGGAGCTAAGGTATTCTCGAAGATTAGATCTCAGGTCTGGCTACCATCAAATCATGGTCAGGAAGGAGGATATTCCAAAGACGGCGTTCAATACCAAATATGGACAATATAAATTTTTGGTCATGCTGTTTGGACTGATGAATGCCCCTACGGTATTCATGAACCTTATGACCAAGGTCTTCCATGAATACCTGGATCAGTTTGTTGTTATCTTTATCGATGACATTCTGATCTACTCGAAGACCGAAGAAGAGCATGAAGAGCACCTGAGAAAAGTTTTGGAAACTTTAAGGAAGGAGAAGCTCTATGGTAAGCTATCTAAATACGAATTCTTCTTAGATAAGGTAGATTTTCTAGGCCATGTTGTCACAGGAGAAGGAATTTCGGTGGATCCAATGAAGATAGCTGCTATTGAGAGGTGGACTGCACCAAGTTTAGTTGCAGAAATCAGAAGCTTCTTGGGCTTAGCTGGGTACTACCGAAAATTTGTAAAGGACTTCTCCAGGATTGCTGAGCCGATGACGAAGCTCACCAGGAAGAACGAAAAATTTGTTTGGTCTGAAGCTTGCCAGTCAGCATTTGAGAAACTGAAGAAGAGACTTACTACGGTGCCGATACTTGCGCTACCCTCAGGTACCGGCGGTTTCTCAATTTACAGTAATGCTTCCGGTAAAGGATTAGGCTGTGTTCTTCAACAACACGAGAAATTAATTGCTTACGCATCTAGGCAATTATGGACTCATGAGAAGAACTATCCCACGCATGATTTGGAGTTTGTAGCCTCGTATTGAAGTTATGGAAGCACTATCTCTATGGAGATAGAGTGAAAATATTTACATACCACAAAAGTCTTAAATATGTTTTCTCTCAGAAGGAGCTAAACATGCGACAAAGACGATGGCTGGAGCTGATGAAAGATTTCGACATCAACCTGCAGTATCATCCGGGTAAGGCTAACGTTGTTGCAGATGCTCTTAGTCGATACCCGATGGCGATGTTCTTGACCAAGGAACGACACTTGCTGGAAGACATGGAAAATCTTGGACTGGAGATTGTACTGCCCAAAGAAGAAATAAAGAAACTGGGAAGAGAAGCCATTATACCAGAAGCTGATTCATCAATGATGCAGTTGCAAGTGCGTTCAAGTCTGATAGACAGAGTCAAGGAGACACAATTCCAAGACAAGACACTTTGCAAACTCAGAGATCAAGTGCTGGTAGGAACACTTGAAGGATTCTCAATCGCCAGCGATGGAGCACGTTACGAGGCTTTGCGTACCAACTGACGAACTGAGGAACGAGCTGATGCAAGAAGCACACCAATCGCAGTATTCCATACATCCAGGAGCTAATAAAATGTATCGGGATATGCGTACTGTAGTGTGGTGGTACGGAATGAAGAAGGACGCATCCAGGTACGTAGCTAGATGCTTAATTTGTCAACAAGTGAAAGCTAGCAGACAGAGACCAGCAGGACTGTTGCAGCCTCTAGACATCCCAGAGTAAAAATAGGAACAGTTGATGATGGACTTTATTTCAGGACTGTCTCGATCCCAAGGAGGGAAGGATGCCATTTGGGTTATCGTGGACCGACTGACGAAGTCAGCCCACTTTATTCCCTTCAAGGTGGGCCTATCCACCGAGAAGGCGGCGGCACTGTACATGCGGCACATCTACGGGATTCATGGAGTTCCGGTAAGTATCGTATCTGTCAGGGATACCAGATTCACCTCTCACTTTTGAAAGAGCTTGCACGACAGTTTGGGAACGTAACTGAAGTTCAGCACCGCCTACCATCCCAGACTGACGAACAATCGGAGAGAACAATCCAGACGTTAGAAGACATGCTGAGATCTTGCGTCTTAAAATTTGGAGGGTCTTGGGAATATCATTTGCACTTGGTAGAGTTCTTCTACAACAACAGCTACCAAGCTAGTATCGGTATGACTCCGTTCGAAGCACTTTATGGACGTCGTTGTTGCACTCCACTTGCTTGGGATGATGTAGGAGAAAAGATATTGCTTGGACCTGAGATGGTGACTGATGCAGCAGAGAAGGTAAAGATGATTAGAGGCAAGCTCAGAATTGCCCAGGACAGACAGAAGCATTGGACCGATAGCAGCCGACGGCCGTTGGAGTTTGAAGTAGGTGACAGTGTGTTCGTGAAGATCTCTCCTACCAGAGGAACCATCCATTTCGGTAGAGCAGGAAAGCTAAGTCCCAGGTATATCGGTCCTTTTGAAGTACTGAACAGGATTGGAGAAGTAGCATATCGGGTGGCTTTACCCCCAAGTTTCGAAGGCGTCCACAATATCTTCCATGTTTCGCAGCTGAGACGCTACATCCTGGACCCAAGCCACATCTTGGATCATTCGGAGCTGGAGATTGGACCTAGCCTCACAGTGCCAGAGAAGCCAATGGCGATATTGGACAGAGGAGAGAAGAGAACTAGAAACTCTGTGACACCAATAGTCAGAGTAATGTGGCGGCACAACTCCCCAGGCGAGTCTACCTGGGAGCGAGAAAATAAGATGTGGGAGCAGTATCCGTATCTGTTTGAAACTTGAGGTAACCCCCAACCCTGCCTTTTTAATTTTGAAGACAAAATTTTCTAAGAAGGGAAGGTTGTAAAACCCGCAAATTTTGGATTTATAAATTATTGGATTTCGGCTGCTAGCATGGTCTTAGATTAGTTTTGTTATTATTGTTATTATTATTATTATTATTATTATTATTATTATTATTATTATTATTATATTTAGTCGGATCAGGAAATAATTATTTCAAAAATAAATTAATTGGATTTTTGCTTGTGACCCAGTCCCGATTTCGTGTCCGGGGTTCAACCCCGAGATTCGAACCCGATCCCTGTCCCGAACCCAAGTTTCTTTATTAAGTCACTTTTTGGACTTTTGAAAATAACAATTAGCTTCTACTAATACTTAGTCAAAGAGAATAATAATAAAAAATGAAACCAAACCTTTTCTAATACCCCCCAGCTACACCCACGTTCCCCTCTCCCCTGAAATCACTCACGCAAACACCAGCACTCTTCTTCCTCCTACAACTTCTTCTCTCCACTCTCCTTTCCCATTCCTCACACACACTCACTTTTATAAACCTCCTCACCCATTTCCTCCTTCAGATAAATTTCCCCTTCCCTTCTCCTTCCTCTTCCCATAACCCAATCCACTCCCCTTCCAGAACCCCTCCTTTCCGTCCCGACGCCGCTCGACCCCTTGCGCCGCGTCTCCCGCCGGCCCCGACCCACTCGGCCCCTCCGGTGCGTCCGCCTTCCGACGCCGCCAACCCCCTGTGCGTCCCGTAGCAGTCCAGGCCGCCCGCCCGCCTCTCGGCGATCCTGCGGCCCTGTGCCGCTTGTTCCGCCCACGACCTCGTGCCCCGCGGTCTTTCGTACCGCTGATCGGTCCACCCCGAGCCCCGATATGCTGTTTTGCGACTCCTGTGCGCTGTCCGTGCACTGTCCGCGTTCACGTACGTGCTGTCCCGAGCCAATCCCGCTGTTCGCGCGGATTCTTTCCACTATTTTTACATCTAGAGCTCTAGCCGAGCACCCGAGGTATAATTTTGTGTCCCCGTGTCCCTCCGTTGGTGTGTTGCATTGCGTACCGATGATGATGCGGTCCCGACCCCGTTACGGGGATCGGCTTTTGTTAATTGTTGTGTTTAGGGGATATACGCGTCGTTTGTACGTCGCGGCGTAGTTATTCTGTGGTTTGGACAGTGGTTGTTGGTTGCGTACATTTTCTTGGTTTCCTATCTTAGTATATTGTATTGACTATCTACCTTAGTGGGATAATTGCTTTTGCCTGTGGCTTATTACTCTTTAAAATAGGATATTGTCTTTGTGTTGTGATTTTATGTTCTTCCTGGTTTAGGATCGACTGGTTGGGTGTGGGTTTTGTACTGCCTATGTGGCTAGATTGTCCTAGTTACAGAGGAGGTGCCCAAATTTTTCGTAAAAGTATTTCAAAATAGTAGTTTATAATGTTCAGTAATTTTTGTATATCGAAACCTATTTCTAAAATCATGGTCTTTGTAAACGGTTTATTAAATTGGTTTCCTGATTGGTTTTAAGTGTTGGTTTTATTGGTTTCCGTATCCCCTTAGGCGACGACCGTATCGGTCGGATGAGCCCCGACGAAACGCAAATGCTACGGGGCACTCCTGTACTTGAGGCGTTAGCCAGCAACATGAGATTGCATGACCAAGTCTGAGACGCCCCATTTTCTATAAATTATATTTTATTATATTTTATTTTAGAATTGGTTACTGGCCTTTAGTATTCTTGGTGCAGAGCCTCGGCCTTTTGTTTGGACCGCTTCACGGCACTCAGAGCTCGCCTCAGCTATTTAATTTAATTTATTTTGTTGTAAGGGCATAAGCCCAATTTTCCTTTATTTTCTGTGGCCCTGTAATTGTGTAGTGTAGATTTTCTATTTTCTTTTCTGGGTTTGTTGTTGGCGTAGCTAGACGCATAATTATAATTAGGTATTAATTATTTTGTATAAAATTAATAAGGATTTCTCATATTTAATTAAAGTGAATAAATTACTAGTAATTAACAAGCTCATAATTTTTTATCATTTAAAGAAAACTTAGTTTTAGATATATTATTAAAATACAAAGTTTTGCCAATTAACCGATAATTGCTATTTTTCCCAATAAATCAGTAATCAGTTTATCCTGTTAATTGATAACAAATGTAGTTTACGACGTTAGACAGATTTCGGTAGATTAATTTAATAACTTAAAACCTGACTAGGGTCTGTTTCTAGAAATTACAACTAGCACACTTAGATATGGCTCATTTATGGTTCTAAGTCAGGATTCTCAAACTGTAGAATTTCGAGGACGTACTTGACTTTCTTCCCGGTACCGACATTCCGATCCAGTCATACAAACAGAGGCAAGTTACAGTTATATTTTCTTATATTTTAATTAGTAGTTGTCATGTTGCATGCTTAAACCACATTGCTAGACGGAACTCTCTCCTTGAGTTCGATTATTGATTATGGGGATATTGGGAGAATAGTGTAGCGTTTATGACCAATACCCTCATATTGTATTATTGCACGAGCATACCCCTCTTACACACGGGGTTAAATCGTATCGCATCGCTAGGATGCTATTGTACAACACAAGCCAATCATAGACGTTACCTATTCAAATCACATTGTTTCAAATACTGAATTGTTGAAAATTGCTGGAAAATATTGTTCAAAGTATTTCAACTGTTTAAAATTGCATCTTTCTATTATTATTTAGAATGTCGGATATGTACTCGTACTTGCTCCTTTCCTGACTTGATTTCCCTCCATAGGTGATATTGATGATGCTGAGCTATTGTACAATAGCTACTATGACCCAGTGTTATATCCTGTGGTGTTGCCAGAGTCCCCCTGGGAGGATGCAGATCTAGAGGCCGATGAGTCGGCCATTTAGCTAGTCATTTTTCCAGCTATCTAGTTTTATTGTGTTGGAGTTTGTAGACTTTGAATTCAGTATTTTATTTTAGTACTTTCATTTCCAGTTGTACTTCTCTTTGTTGAATATTAAAAGTTCTAAAATTTCCGTATATTCGTGTTGTGACAAATGTATAGTTGTTGTTGAAGATTATTGCAACTAGAA
>JANAVB010030051.1:0-65056 GCA_029216955.1 Iris pallida | reverse complement strand
GAGAACTGACAGTTCAGTTTTCCATCCCAAAACAAATATGAAACTCAATTCTCAAACACCAAACTTAAATCATCATTTCAGCAATCTAATACACATAAATGAATCAATTCCTGGTAATTAAACATCAAAAATTGGTTTAAAAATAGAGATTGAATTCTTAATTTACAAACTGAAAACGTGTATCAGTGAACCCCAATTTCGAACCAAAAATACATTAAAAATCGAATATATTACAAACAAAAGGTTGGTAATGATACTAGAGTATGTGCACGTGTCATAGGGTCATCTCGTGTCCAACCAAGTCGACACATTTATGTCCAAACAACCACACATACACAGACACGATTCTGTGTTCAGACAGTGTCGTGCACACGTGCACGTGCATCCCACACGCGACACACGATACGACACGACAAGTGGTCGTGTCCAATGGTGCGCCTAGGGTAGCTCTCGAACTGACACACCCTGCATTGAGTCCACGAGTCACAGAGACACGACACGACAAGCGTGTCAGTCGCGCCTATGCACGCACACAACAGCCCGCGTGCGACAATGTACGACCAATGCGACCTCGATTTCTCCCTGCTGGTGCACGAGATGCTCCCAAACTTTGGTAGCATGGTCGCAGACAATGCCCCATGAATCCCACAAAAATTTAGGACACGACGTGTCCTATGTCCCGAGATATACCCCCCGAGATGCAGGGACACGGCCTACGGGCTCGTGTTGCGTGTCCAAATGAAATACACGACATACAAGGACACAAAACGCCAGGACACCTTCATAAAAATTAATACTCTCACCTAGATCTACAAATCCATGCAATCACTTTTCAAAAATACGAAAATTAATTCCTATGTGGCATTTCTACAAACACCTAGTATATTAATATGATACGTGTCCGATACGGACATGAAATGGACACAAATTGTGCCCAAATTTCGTAGGAAGCTAGGGGACTCCTAGGTTTAGCCCTAAATGCAAAGAAAACGAAATATTAATACAATTTGTGGAGTTTACCTATAGGAGCAAAAAGCTTGGAAAAGCTCCACATGGAGGATTCCTTCTTGCTAGCCAAATGCTCCCAAATTTTCCCAAACCTGGGATTATCCTCAAATACCAGCAAGTATAGATGAATTAGGATCTAATACAACTTGTTTGGATTAAAAAGGAATTAAATGGATTTTTAGGAATTTCTAAAGATGGGATTTACCTCTTTTTTTCCAAATGTGAACTTTCTAAAGGGGACTAACCTAATGGAAGAGAGTATAAATAGCTGGATGATCCCTAGGTGGCCAACCATGATGATTAGCGTTAGGGTTTCTAGTAATGGGCTATGGGCTTTGGGCCTCTATGGCTTAAGTTGATAATCATTGGTTTCAAAACCATAAGTCATGGCTTATGACTAAAAGCCTTATATTCTAACTTGAGTCTAAATGACCAAATCATGGGTTGATCAAGGTTATACTAAGGACACATACTAAACCAAGTCACCTTAGTTAGGGTTAGCTTCTAGGTTAGGCTCCAAAGTCAACACTAGTCAAAGTCTAGATTAACCCTTAATTAAATTATACCAAAAATCATATAAATTCTAATAAATCTCAATAATTCATAATAATTCCAAATAATATATATTAAATTCAAATAATTAAAAAATGACAAAAATACCCTCAAACTAGAAATATGGTAGATGAAATACCCTAATCACAAGTCATGATTTTAAATAGTTTAAAAATGATAAAAAATTACCAAAAATCATAATATGAAATAAATATCAATAAATAATAATTATAATTAAAAAATTTCAAAATTACCCTCATCTGGAAAACTGTGTATTACACAATCCTTCCAAGCTAGCCAATAGAGCCTTTTCCTCTCCAAGGGAAGAAAATGAGACTAATTTGAGGGAATTTTGAGAAAATTTGGTGGTAGGAATAATTGGGGAAGAACCTCCTAATTAGGGTTAGGTTTGAAATGAGGAGGAAGAAGATGAAGTGGGACTTAAATAGCGGTGTGGGCTGCCACAATAGATTTTAATTTAGGGTTATGGGTAAGGAGGAATGTCCACTAAGCCCTTCTCTAGTCATGACAAGATTAGGGAATAAACCTTCCTTCCTAAATAGGTGTTTAGTCAAGTTTCCTAATTACTATTCTAGTCTAGCTAAAGGCTAACCAAATTTCAATTAAGCTAGTCCTAATCATCTAGTTGGGTGGTCATGTCAAGTCGGTTTAGGTCCTCTAGGGTCACTAACAACTATTCTATTCAATGGCTATCCACTAGTCATATTCAAAAATATAACACATGCACTATATTAATTATTTAGATAATTAACCAAAAATATAAAGTTTAGTTTTAAAAAATAATCTTATCATTTAAGATATAATTTAAATTTACAATAATAACATGAAATAGGAAAAGTCAAAAATACCCCTGTTTCGGAAAAGTGGCGGTTACAAACCTACCCCCTATAAAAATTTTGACCTCGAAATTTAAAGTTGGTCGTACTCCTTCTAGGTCAAACCCTTGACAATCAAGGTCGAAAAATTTCTATCCAACATCACGCAAGATTATAGTCCTACTGGTCATGATTTTGTAGTCTCAAACATGGTCACTACTGTAGAAGCATGAAAATGTGCAGATATTGTCAAAAGCGCAGGCAGGTGTTCCCGGTACCTACCCAGCTTCACAAAAGCGCAGGTGACCAAATGCGCAGACAGAAAAGACAAAGTCACAGAACATAAAAGATCACAAAGAGTTCTTTTTAATAAAATCATGGCTACAAGGATCTTGTCACGCCCCAGAACCAGAATACTGGAGAGCGGGGGCAGACATAGCCAGCTACGTATATTGAAATAGAATACATCTCAACTATACGGTCACGGCTGTCTAGATATGAGGGTTTACTACAAGCCAGCAGTCTCTTAAGGTCAAGCCTATTGTCTCAATCTCAAGCAATTAACAGAGTTACAAGATATTAGAGCATCAAATATATATATATATATATATATATATATATATATATATAGGTGTCCCAAATATTACATATTGGATGATCATGAAGCTAGTCGTACAAAATGATAGGACTAGCAAGAGTTCGGTCATACATGATCAACCCTAGGATTGTTAATCATATTTACAGCCCGTAGGCAGACAGTAAGTAAATGTGCATCGAGCAAACAGGTGCTCGTCGGCTAAACGCCTCAAAAGAATAAATTTACATATAAGTGGGTGAAACAAAAAGGAAAACCCACTCTTGGCTCGGGTTCCGTCTAGTTGTCACCATTGGGCTGGAAGCTCGGTAGATCCTCGGGAGCTGCTCCGAAATATGGCCACACAAAACCAGCTGGGTCAAACCCCAGAAAGAGCAAGTGCCACAAAGGAGGCCACAAATAAGAACAAAAGCCAGCATATCAGAACATAAAGAATAAAAGAAAGTACAAGTAGTAAAGTACACAGGGCGATAAACGACTAGGGACGTGGAACCATTCCGGGAGCCAGGTTACAATCCTTAAACCAGACAAGGACCGGGGTGTAACCCTTCGTCTGAATAGCTCACTGTCTCTACTCATTTATCGTTAAGATAAGTAAACAAACATGCTCAGGAGATAGCAGGTACTGGAGCTAGACAAGACTTAGACAAGGCTGGACACCATCCATTCGCAATCGGCCAAACAAATACTACGGCTTACTACTTTAACTAACTAGGGTTATCACAAACCTAATTACTAACAAGATGCAAGTGAGAATTCCAGTCCCAAGCCCTGCAGACCATCCAGTTATCCTTCTGCGGGTTGAGAGTTATAGGTGGGTACATTGCCCGGGAGACAAATGTACCATTAGGTGACTTAGATGGTGCAACACATGACAGTGTGCTGGAAATATGCTCTACTCGTCGGGAAGCTACAAGTCCATTAAAGCGCCCAGATAACGAGATTGCCTGTGACTGGGAATTCTCCATGTTCTAGTTTGATCTAATCATTAGCCTAATCCAATTTAGCGCGAGTCCCTGGCCGTGGTACCCAGGAAGTCACGTCCTAGACATGATGCAAGACAAGACAAGTGGATTGTACAAGCAAGCAAGCAGGAACACCCACGGTATCAAGTTGATTATACGAGTCAAGTTACAAGTTACAAGTCAAGTCAAGTCAGGAGTGCGCCGCCACGGGCCACTATCAAGTTATCAAGATAAATCATGTCAGAGTACTTGTTAGGAGTGCGCCACGACGGGCCACTATCAAGTCAGGTTGATCATGTCAGGAGTGCACCACTACGGGTCACTGTCGTGTTATGCTAGTTCCTTGTCATACCATGCCGTGTATAATAGTCATTCCAAACATATTAAGTAAAATCAAGTTCATGACAAAAGGCGTAAGGATGTAAAATGGACGTAAAATATCTAATAAATACCAATATATAGAGCTATAGAAGAGCCAAGCTTAAAGAAATAACCAAAACTCCAAAAGCCAATGGATTGCGCAAGGGGTCAGGGAGTTGGATTGCGCAGGTGTCAGTTGCGCAGGGTGCCAAGTGCGCAGGGGCACAGGGCACAGGGGCAGATTGCGCATGAACAGACTGCGCAGAAATGAACTGCGCATGGGTGGATTGCGCAGGGGTTACTTTGCGCATGGCTGGCTTGCGCATGGATGGCTTGCGCCAGCGTAATCCAGCACAGCGCAAAGAACTGGCTGAGGTCATGCGCAATCGGCCCTGCGCTAAAGAGCACCGGCCGGGGGTGCGCAATCGGCCATGCGCTAAAGAGCGCAAGGCAGAGGGATGTTCTTCCTGGCCGAGAGAAGGTCCAAGAACACCAAGAACTTCAATTCTTCATAACTTTGTCAAATCAAAACCAAATCTAGATTTTCAAAGTTCTAACTTGAGTAAAATCGAATTCTCTTCCACATGGAAGCATCAAAACAAGCAAAAATTGAAGTTTAATAGATCAAAACCAAGGATTTTCGAAAATGGTTAAAACCTAGATCTAGAAGAATGAAAGCTCCAAATCACAAAATATCAGTTCTAAAGTTGTTCTCTATGGCCTAATCTAGTTAATGGACAAATAAAAGTGGTGCTTATTTGATGGCAAGGTGCACTTGCCTATGGGTTGGGGAGTTGTGTGGAAGAAGGAAGAAGATGGAGAAGTTAATGGAGAATAAAGAGGAGAGAGAAAGGTTGGTAGAGATATAATGAGGGTGGGTGTGTTGTGTTGATGGTAGAGTGTAGGTTAAAGTGTACCAATTCATATTAAACCAAACCTAATCAAGCCAAACCAATTCCACAAAATAAAAACCAAGCCATGGTCCAAACCCATTTACGAGAAACCAAAATCCGCAAGTCGAGAAAATAAAATACGTGCCAAAATCAAATTACGAGTATAAATACGAAATACAGGAAATGGGGGTGACAACTCTACCCACCTTCAAAGAATTCCGTCCTCGAAATTTAATCAAGGAGCTAGAGATTGCCATGACAAGCTATACTAAGCACAGGCAAGCTACATTAAGCAGTTCAATCATACAATCATACAATGCAAGCAAGGAAAGGGAAAGCGTAAGGCATAAGAAAGACATTATACCTCACGAGTCAAACAAGTAGGGATATCGCGATCGGATGTCGTCCTCACGCTCCCACGTTGACTAACCTAGAGAGTGATGACCTCAAGCAACACGAACTAAGTTAATAGTCTTGTTCTTGAGCGTCTTTTCTCTCCGGTCCAATATAGACACGGGCCTCTCCTCATACGAAAGGTTGGTACCAACAACCAATTCCGAATGATCTAGGATATGGCTCGGGTCCGAGATGTACCGTCTTAATTGGGATACATGGAATACATCATGTACCTCACTTAGCGACGGCGGAAGAGCGAGACGATAGGACACATCGCCTACTCGCTCCAGAATATCGAACGGCCCTATATACCTAGGACTAAGCTTTTCCCGCACGCCAAAACGAATGACGCCGCGGGTAGGCGAGATCCTAAGGAATACATGGTCGCCGACGGCAAATTCTAAGGGACGTCGATGAGCATCAGCCCAATGGCGCTGGCGATCCTGAGCAACTCGGAGGTGATCTCTGACTTTCCTGACCACTTCAATCGTCTGAGAAATCAGTTCTGGACCGAGCATCTGCCTCTCTCCGACATCGTCCCATGCTAACGGGGATCTGCACTTCCTGCCATACAGAGCCTCGAAGGGTGCCATCTGTATACTGGCCTGGAAACTATTGTTGTACGAGAATTTTATCAGGTGCAGGTGATCCTCCTACGAACCACCGAAGTCAAGGGTACACGACCGCAACATATCTTCGAGAGTTTGTATAGTACGCTCTGACTGCCCATCTGTCTGCGGATGATACGCTGAGCTGAACTTGAGACGAGTCCCCAAACTTTGATGAAGACTGCGCCAGAAGTGCGATGTGAATCTCGTATCCCTGTCTGATACTATGTTGACTGGCACTCCGTGAAGTCTGACGATCTGCCTGAGATATATCTCTGCTAGCTGCGCCGTCGACTGTCCAACTCTAAATGGAAGAAAGTGTGCCACCTTGGAAAGCCTGTCCACAATGACCCAAATAGCATCTCTACCTGCCGGAGATCTGGGTAACCCAGTCACGAAATCTATGGTAAGGTGCTCCCATTTCCATCCTGGGATCGGTAAAGGTTGAAGAAGTCCAACTGGCCTCTGATGTTCAGCCTTGACGTGTTGGCAAACCAAACATCGAGAGACATACCGGGCTATCTCCCTCTTCATACCATTCCACCAAAAGTGTTGACGAATATCTCTATACATCTTCGTGCTGCCTGGGTGGATGGAATACTGCGAACTGTGAGCCTCTGCCATGACTTCCTGTCTGATATCTCCACTGGGTACACAAAGACGCGTGCCGTGTCGAAGTATACCATCCTTATGAATACATAACTCTGGCCTTCTTCCTGCTTCGCACTCTGCTCTGAGCCGCTGAATCTTGGAATCTGTTAACTGTGCTGTCCGGATCCTCTCAACTATGGTGGACTGAATCTATAGGCTGGCCATCAAGGCCACATTGGAAGGGAGGACAACTTCAATTCCCATCTTCTGAAGATCCAACAATAACTCTGGTTGCGCCGTTAGGAAATAAACTCCGGCTCTCCGGCTCAACGCATCTGCTACAACGTTGGCCTTCCCTGGATGATACTGCAAATCCATATCGTAGTCCACCAGTAGCTCGAGCCATCTTCTCTGCCGCATATTAAGATCCTTCTGGGTGAAAACATACTTCAGGCTCTTATGATCTGTAAATATCTCCACTCTGTCTCCGTACAAGTAGTGCCTCCACAACTTAAGTGCAAACACTACTGCTGCTAGCTCCAAGTCGTGGGTCGAGTAATTCTTCTCATGATCACGGAGTTGACGTGACGCATAAGCAATTACCTTCCCATGTTGCATCAAAACACATCCCAATCCTCTGCCTGAAGCGTCGCAATAAACTGTGAATCCTCCGGTCCCATCTGGAAGGGTGAGAATGGGAGCCGTTATCAAACCTCGCTTCAACTTCTCAAATGATTCCTGACATTCTGCTGTCCAAACGAACGGCACATCCTTGCGGGTCAACTGGGTCATCGGCGCTGAAATCCTTGCAAAATCAGAGACGAACCGCCGGTAGTAGCCGGCCAATCCAAGAAAGCTGCGAACTTCTGCCACTGAGCTGGGTACTGGCCATGCCTCGATAGCCACAATCTTCTGGGGATCCACTTCCACTCCTCCTCTGGTAATAATGTGACCCAAGTAAGAAATACGATCGAGCCAGAACTCGCATTTACTGAACTTGGCGTACAACTGGTGCTCTCTGAGAATCTGGAGGACAACTCTGAGATGCTGTTCGTGCTCTGCTTCACTCTTGCTGTAGACCAGGATGTCATCAAGGAACACTATCACAAACTGATCCAAGTAAGGCATAAAAATACGGTTCATGAGGTCCATGAACACTGCCGGTTCATTGGTCGCTCCAAAGGGCATAACTAGAAACTCCCAATGCCCGTACCTCCATCTGAACGCCGTCTTCGGGATGTCCTGCTCTCTGACTCTGATCTGGTGGTATCCTGACCGCAAGTCTATCTTCGAGAAAACTGAAGCCCCATTGAGTTGATCAAACAAGTCATCTATCCTCGGGAGAGGGTATCTGTTCTTGATTGTCACTGAGTTCAAGGTACGATAATCAACACATAGCCTGGACGTACCATCCTTCTTTTTACAAGAAGTATCGGGGCTCCCCAAGGCGATCCACTTGCACGAATGAATCCCTTGGTCCGGAGTTCTTCAATCATCTTGTACAAAATCTCCAACTCTGAAGGCGCCATTCTGTAGACTCGCTCTGATACTGGTGCTGTCCCGGGAATCAAGTCGATGGTGAACTCGATCTCCCGCTCTGGTGGCATCCCTGAAAGTTCCTCCGGGAAGACATCTGGAAACTCTTCAACTATCCGGGGTAACTGCACTGCTGCTACTGCCATCCGCAATACTGGAGGAGATGGCTCTACTGTGCCTCTGAAAAATGAAAACTCTGGCTCTCCGGGAATACTAAAGACAACTCTGCCAACATGGCAATCTATCCTAGCATAATGGTTCCTCAACCAATCCATGCCTAGGACTACATCATAGTCTGCCATAGGGAACTCTATGAGCCTAACGGGAAACTCTCTACCGCTAACTACGATCCGACACGAGGAAAATACTCGATCTACTCCCACAAGACCATTATCAGTAAGTATATTGAGCCTCACTGATAATGACTCGGGCTCCAATCCTATCCGTGTCGCGAATCGTACAGACATGAATGAATGCGATGCACCTGAATCAAATAATACAGACGCTGGAAAGGTGTTGACGAGAATAGTATCTGCTACTACCTCACCTGGTGCAACTTCTTCTTCCATGGTCATCATCATAGCCTGACCTCTAGCTGCGGGTCCTCTCTGCTGGAAACCCCTCTGTCGGTTCTGTGCTGGAGCCTGGATGAACTGCTGCTGGTTCTGCTGCTGAAAGGCCTGGGCCTGAGGCAACAATGGCCTCGGGTACTGCTGTTGCTGCTACTGCTGGACTGGAACTGGGGCTGGCCCTCTCACCGAAGAACTTGAAAGGTTGGATGATGATGGACCTCTCCTATTCTGGCAGGTCCCTATCTGGTGGTCTGCTCCTCCATAAGCCAGGCATAATCCCTGTGCCCTACGACACTCTGCCACTACATGGCCCGGCTTCCCGCAATGCGAACATCCCACCGCGGAAGACTGCTTCTGCTTCTGCTGCTGCGGATACGTCGGGGTTGAATGCTGAACCGACGTCACTGAGGCCGCCCGCCTCGGAGTTCCAATGGTCAATCCCCTAGTTGCCGGGGCTGGAGCTGAAGATTGGTGCATCTGACTGTGGGACCGCTTCCTGCCTCCGGTCCTGTCCACAATTCTCCGGGAGGTATACTCATGCCTCCTTGCTGCCTTCAACACTGTATCGAACGTCTGGTGCTCGAACTGCTCCACAGCCAATAATATCTCTAAGTGCAGCCCTTGCTGGAACCGCTGAGCCCTATCGAACTCGGTCGCCACCAAAGTGGGGGCGAACCTACTCAGCCTGGAAAACTCGGTCGCATAGCCATCGACCGTCCTGCCTCCTTGCTTCAAGTTGGTGAATCTGGTCTGCAGGTCGTACCATGCCACCGCATCAAAGTACTTCGTCTGGAACCTCTCTCTGAACGTCGCCCAAGTGACTGGTGCTGCTAATCCCATGGCCTGAGCTGCCCACCAATCACGAGCCAAGTCTAACAACTGTTGGCGTACCACCGCCACCTTCTCATTCTCAGGTGTCCTAGCTGCTTCTAGAACCACCTCGTATCCTGAAGCCAAGCGTTCGCGGCAATCGCATCTTCACTGCCGTCAAAGAAGGGAGGGTTCAAGCGCTTGAAACTGTTGGCCGCCTGATTCCCTTGGGGACCTCCTCGGTTTAGTGCATCATAAGCTTCCTGGTGCAAGGCGTCGCCTCGACAATCTTGGGATGCAAGCAGTTCTCTGATAAGCCCTACCAAAGGTCCCTCATCCTGTCTAGCTGGTTGAGCGGGCGGAGCTGCCTGAACTGGAGGTACTGAGCCTCCGGAAAGCATAACTCGGGAGGCTACTCCAGAGTGCTGAGCTTGATCTTCCTGGCGCTGGGGTGCTTGTCGAGCTTCCTCTGGCTGGTTGGCAGGTCCGGGAGTAATGCCGCTGAAGAAGACGACATAGGGAACAATAAGGAAAGGACCCGGACAGATCAATGATACAAGCAATGTGATCAGGTCGAGATTCTCAAGGATTTGAAGATATGAGCAGAGATCAAGGACGAATATTGATTGAGACATCTATTCGGTAAACCCTCACATTTCTTGAATGCCAAGACCTGCATGGGCCACCACTTAAACTATGTCACGCCCCAGAACCAGAATACTGGAGAGCGGGGGCAGACATAGCCAGCTACGTATATTGAAATAGAATTCATCTCAACTATACGGTCACGGCTGTCTAGATATGAGGGTTTACTACAAGCCAGCAGTCTCTTAAGGTCAAGCCTATTGTCTCAATCTCAAGCAATTAACAGAGTTACAAGATATTAGAGCATCAAATATATATATATATAAGGCGTCCCAAATATTACATATTGGATGATCATGAAGCTAGTCGTACAAAATGATAGGACTAGCAAGAGTTCGGTCATACATGATCAACCCTAGGATTTGTTAATCATGTTTACACCCCGTAGCAGACAGTAAGTAAATGTGCATCGAGCTAACAGGTGCTCGTCGGCTAAACGCCTCAAAAGAATAAATTTACATATAAGTGGGTGAAACAAAAAAGAAAACCCACTCTTGGCCCGGGTTCCGTCTAGTTGTCACCATTGGGCTGGAAGCTCGGTAGATCCTCGGGAGCTGCTCCGAAATTTGGCCACACAAAACCAGCTGGGTCAAACCCCAGAAAGAGCAAGTGCCACAAAGGAGGCCACAAATAAGAACAAAAGCCAGCATATCAGAACATAAAGAATAAAAGAAAGTACAAGTAGTAAAGTACACAGGGCGATAAACGACTAGGGACGTGGAACCATTCCGGGAGCCAGGTTACAATCCTTAAACCAGACATGGACCGGGGTGTAACCCTTCGCCTGAATAGCTCACTGTCTCTACTCATTTATCATTAAGATAAGTAAAACAAACATGCTCAGGAGATCGCAGGTACTGGAGCTAGACAAGACTTAGACAAGGCTGGACACCATCCATTCGCAATCGGCCAAACAAATACTACGGCTTACTACTTTAACTAACTAGGGTTATCACAAACCTAATTACTAACAAGATGCAAGTGAGAATTCCAGTCCCAAGCCCTGCAGACCATCCAGTTATCCTTCCGCGGGTTGAGAGTTATAGGTGGGTACATTGCCCGGGAGACAAATGTACCCTTAGGTGACTTAGATGGTGCAACACATGACAGTGTGCTGGAAATATGCTCTACTCGTCGGCAAGCTATAAGTCCATTAAAGTGCCCAGATAACGAGATTGCCTGTGACTAGGAATTCTCCGTGTTCTAGTTTGATCTAATCATTAGCCTAATCCAATTTAGCGCGAGTCCCTGGCCGTGGTACCCAGGAAGTCACGTCCTAGACATGATGCAAAACAAGACAAGTGGATTGTACAAGCAAGCAAGCAGGAACACCCACGGTGTCAAGTTGATTATACGAGTCAAGTTACAAGTTATAAGTCAAGTCAAGTCAGGAGTGCGCCGCCACGGGCCACTATCAAGTTATCAAGATAAATCATGTCAGAGTACTTGTTAGGAGTGCGCCACGATGGGCCACTATCAAGTCAGGTTGATCATGTCAGGAGTGCACCACTACGGGTCACTATCGTGTTATGCTAGTTCCTTGTCATACCATGCCGTGTACAATAGTCATTCCAAACATATTAAGTAAAATCAAGTTCATGACAAAAGGCGTAAGGATGTAAAATGGACGTAAAATATCTAATAAAATACCAATATATATAGAGCTATAGAAGAGCCAAGCTTAAAGAAATAACCAAAACTCCAAAAGCCAATGGATTGCGCAAGGGGTCAGGGAGTTGGATTGCGCAGGTGTCAGTTGCGCAGGGTGCCAAGTGCGCAGGGGCACAGGGCACAGGGGCAGATTGCGCATGAACAGACTGCGCAGAAGTGAACTGCGCATGGGTGGATTACGCAGGGGTTACATTGCGCATGGCTGGCTTGCGCATGGATGGCTTGTGCCAGCGCAATCCAGCGCAGCGCAAAGCACTGGCTGAGGTCATGTGCAATCGGCCCTGCGCTAAAGAGCACCGGCCGGGGGTGCGCAATCGGCCATGCGCTAAAGAGTGCAAGGCAGAGGGATGTTCTTCCTGGCCGAGAGCAGGTCCAAGAATACCAAGAACTTCAATTCTTCATAACTTTGTCAAATCAAAACCAAATCTAGATTTTCAAAGTTCTAACTTGAGTAAAATCGAATTCTCTTCCACATGGAAGCATCAAAACATGCAAAAATCGAAGTTTAATAGATCAAAACCAAGGATTTTCGAAAATGGTTAAAACCTAGATCTAGAAGAATGAAAGCTCCAAATCACAAAATGTCAAGTTCTAAAGTTGTTCTCTATGTCCTAATCTAGTTAATGGACAAATAAAAAGTGGTACTTATTTGATGGCAAGGTGCACTTGCCTATGGGTTGGGGAGTTGTGTGGAAGAAGGAAGAAGATGGAGAAGTTAATGGATAATAAATAGGAGAGAAAGGTTGGTGGAGATATAATGAGGGTGGGTGTGTTGTGTTGATGGTAGAGTGTAGGTTAAAGTGTACCAATTCATATTAAACCAAACCTAATCAAGCCAAACCAATTCCACAAAATAAAAACCAAGCCATGGTCCAAACCCATTTACGAGAAACCAAAATCCGCAAGTCGAGACAATAAAATATGTGCCAAAATCAAATTACGAGTATAAATACGAAATACAGGAAATAGGGGTGACAGATCTATTACAGACTCTACATGATTACATGAAAAGAACTAAAAACTCTTAAAGATCTACAATAGGGTTAATCTTCACATTTTGGTAGTTATGGACAAACACAAAAAATGCCAGTGGATAGCAGATGTGAATACAGTCGCCATCAAAGTCTGCTCCCACAGAGCCCCAGAAGTACTACCCATTTAGACGCGCAGCCTCGCCAGAGGAAACCACTTTACAGCCAGACATGGAGGAACTCCAATATGGCTATTGAAGCAGTTATTGGCCAGAGCGAGAACTCAATCCACAACACGATGACTGACCCTTTTCAAAAGCGCATCAGCTTCTGCGGCTCTTCGATCATAACGAAGGCACCCCATCACCGATGATCAAGGCAGAGCACAACAGAGGGCTCATCGGGTGGGAAACTAATCCTAATCCCGTAGTTTGGACCTCGAAGACCTCCAAGACATCGCCCAAGTTCAAACTCCTAATGGTAGACATTTGGGTACTTCTCAAGTCCAATTTGGTGTTCTTCTGCAAAGACGTCGCCTCTTTGAATGAAAGGATCTACAACTATCAGCCGACTTATGCAAGGCCAATGCCCGTTCGAAGTTAAATCAGGATAAAGCATGACGTTTGGAGACGAAGACGAAACTTCAGAAAAACTCCCCTTTATATAGGGTAAGTGTGGTCCAACCAACATGCCACTTGGCCGTCGGTCAAAGATGCCCAGATTAATGGAATGAAACTAGAACTCAGCACAATGAACCTCATTTAATAGGTTCATTCCACCGAGTCCTAGGCCACTAACTTCATAAATTCCTCCAAGTAACGGCGGTAATTAAACAGGAAGACGATCGAATCAGCCATCAAGGAGAACAGTCATTAAATGATCTTAATTAAGACTTCGATATGAACTAGCTCCTTCGACTCAGAAGCACAACTAGGTACCTGTGCCCCCTCTTCGACTTGGATGTGCAGATAGCCAATTTCTTTACACGACGCCCTCACCTCAAAAGCGCAAAGCCTCTGCTTAAACCCAGAAGCTCGGCCCATTCAACGCCCCCTTCATTTGATACTTTGGTTACACCATTATCGAAAGCAAAGACTACTCGTCGCCCAAAAGCACAGAGGATCCGTTGTCTTTGAAACACAGCCTACTCATCACCCCAAAGCACAGATGCTCCGTTGTCTTCGAAACACATCCTACTCATCGCCCAAAAGCACAGAGGCTTTGTCATCTTCGAAACACAAGTCTACTCGTCGCCAAAAGCACAGAGGCTTCTTCGTCTACGAAACACAGCTTACTCGTCGCCCCAAAGCACATAGGCTCCGTCGTCTTTAGAAGAATGGTCTACTCGTCACCTAGAAGCGCATCAGAACTGAAGCTTCACTAAAAGTATAGATAACATGGTCCTACCCAATCGGTTTATTTAAACTATCCCTCTTACAGATAAAATAGAGGTTGATTCTGTTGATAAGAGCAATATCTTATCATTTGGTTTAAAATCACGGATGAGGATAAAGTTTGTTCTTATGGATGAAGGCCATATCCAATCGATTTGTTTAAACCAATGGCCTCCTAAGATAAGACAAAATCCAACTCTGTGATATAGAATCCTGATCTACTGGCTTCATCTGAACAGAAGACTTCGAATAATAGACACGCACCACGTGTCTTTTTCTTCGGTTATATTGATAACCACACGAGATCTCGATAGAGGGGAATCTCAACATCTGCCACGTGTCAGTTCAGTAGTAGCCCTCATCGTGCAATGACAGCAGATTCTTTCATATCTCAAATCCTAATGCACATCGCATATGTGGCCTCTTCCCTATAAATAAAAGGAGTTTTTCTTCAATAAAGAGGCTTCAAAATCTTCAACTTCGGCATCCTCTTGATTGGTAACCCTAGATTTTCAATCACCAGTACTAAAAAGCCAAAGCAAGTTCAACTCGTCGTCAGATCGTCAACGGAGTAAAGGAGCTGTTGTAGTGCTCGATCTCGACCGCCACACTTTCCCAAAAATTTTGTACTTAGATCTCATGTTTAGGAATCGATTGTACTCTTTTTAGTTTAAAATATAAAAAGTTCGTATAACCTTTTGTCATGGCAAACAAGATGGCGACTCTGCTGGGGACTTTCTTCTCCTCCAACGAGAAGGTAGTGGTGCAATTAGATGACAACTTGCTGGGATGTTCCAGAAGACATTGGTCGTACATTTTGATCAACAAGCTTTTGAGGATCATCTTTCTGTGGAGAAGTCGAGTCCTACAAAGCGATTTGTAAAATCGAAGAAGACTCGACGCACTTGGGTGCTGAAGACGACTACGATGAGCAGCACGACGGAGGGGACTGCGCTCCAGAACCCCTAACCGACGAAGCCCCAAAGAAGAGTTCGGCTACTGCCGCCACGTCGCCTTGCTCGATTCCCACTCTGGAAAAGCGCAACGAAGAGTGCGACTCTCATGTGGCAGGCCTAACAAAGGGATAATGTCGAAGGAAGCGCACAGTAGCTCAACTGCTTATGGAGGGAGCGGTACCGACGAAATGATCTGACTTTGAGAGAATTGCCTACCCATCGGGTAAGGCTACATTGGACTCTAAATGTTTCGTACCTCCTGGAGGTAACATAAAGAGATCTAAGGCAGCACGTGCCCTACGCGGCTAAAGTGCTATGCCAACCACTACATTGAATTCTAAAAACTAAGCACCCTCTGGGGCTAGTTGGAAGAAATCTAAGGCAGTACGCGTCTTATACAACCAACGTGCTATGCCAATAGTCGACCAAAGGCCCACGTTGATAGTCACGCGTGCAGCCAATGGAAAGCTATACAAAACTGGTCCGAGTGCCTCAATGCCTCGACCGGTAGAACCCCGCTGTCATTTTAGAACTCATGTGCACAACTTAAGCCAAAGGGTACACTCCACTGAGAAAGACTCACACAAACAATGTTCCTGTAAGCATGGAAGAAGTCTACCTCATCAGCAACTTTCTGATCGGGACCTGAGCGTGCTTCATGCGCCGGAACTCAAAGGAGAGAAGCTATCTCCGTATTCTCACTCCCGTGCGCAGCTTCCATGATGGAAGTGCAGGAATGAAGTCCCCAATGCTTTTCTACAAACGTAAAGCAGAAGACGAGCCTGAGGCGCAAGGAATGCCTAAACCAAGGCATACTTGCACCCAGATCACCATTAACTGTTGTTGTCACCCGACAGCCACATCGCCACCGAGGAGACAGTCCGTCTTCCAAAGACTGCGACCAATGGCGGCTATACATTAGGGACTCGACCGGGGTCGACGAGCGAGGAAGAAGAGGAACTCCGTGTTGCTCCATGCAACATGGCACGGGGTTCTCTATCTCTCAAGCAGTTATCAAAAAATCGTCCTACCTCGGCCAATAAGCCTAAGAGGCGGCCAGGGAGTAGCAAGACAAAAGTGCCCAGTATAGGTGTGTTCCAACAGACGTGCACTAAGTCTGGCTCCTTGCCGCAATGAGATACCACGTCAGATGCTGGGGGTGACCAGTCCTCCACCATCCATGACAATTTTACATTCTAATCCAACGAATGATTGTATGACACGAATGCCTCCATGGGTACAGCTAGCCAATAAACTAGGGATAGCAACTACGATGACTCTGAGGATGATTGCAACCTTTCAGTTTATCCTAAAGATGACGGGACTCAGGCGTCCGAGCCGAAGAGCGAGAGATCCACTGTTTCTTCAACTCATCCACACATGATGTCCGTGTTCATAGCCGACGACGACAACGCAGAAAGCAGCGAAGGCTCTAGTCAGCTAAAACGTATAGAAGCTCTTAAGAGGAGCCTATGTACGTTGAATACTACTATGCAGTCTTTAGCTTCTGTCATCCTGGAGATGAAGGTGAGGTTGACTCCCGCTTCCTCGACTCCTGCTCCTAACCCAGTAGCTAACGGTGGATCCAATTTGCTTTTCCTCGTGAACCAAGCATCACCATCATCATCTACTCCGTCGACAACTGGACCTGTGATGTCAACTTAGATACAGCAGGCCTTCCAGGAGTTATATGCTCGCTATGATGCCAAAGAAAAGCGAGAAGCACTCCAAAAGATCGAGATTCGGCAACCATATCCAGTCGAATGGGATAACGTGGTCTATCCTTACAAATATAATCTGTAGATGCTTACGCCCTTTGATGGGAAGGAGTCTCCCCGACGATAATTGAGGTGCGTCGCCTCAGTAACAAGGCATCTACCAAAGGACGACGCTCTTCTCACCAACCTATTCATAGGGGCCCTGCAGGGGGTGACCTACGAATGGTTCTGTAGTCTTCCGGATAATTGTTTTACATTGTTCGAAGACTCTATTTCTCAATCGATTCTACGAAAGAGGAATGGACATGACGATGTCGACTCTCATGGATATCGTCCAAAAGGAGAAAGAGCATGTATAAGCATATATTGAGCACTTCCACCAGGCAGCTCTGAGGTTAACTCCTGGTATACCCAAGCCCATGCTCATGGACTCGTGCCGTAAGAACATGCTTTCTACAATCAAGTTGTGGCATAGTACTCCTTGCACAGATTGGACGCCTTTTATTACAAAGGCGGATGTGGCACAAAGAAAGGCCCAAGACGCGCAGCTCCTGGGACTAAACTTTCCTTCTCACGAAGACAAAGGGAGGCGCTCGTCCAACAACAACCCCAAAGGCAAAAAAGGGAAGCAAGCCATGACCGTCAACATTTCTAAAGGTTCAGCATCAGCGAACCTGAAGCCTACGGAAGCGTAGAGGCCGAAGGAGACCTACTCTTCAACGATGAAGATACGCTAGAACTCTTTGATATGTTAACGAAGAGCGGCAAGCTTTTACTCCCACCGCCAAAGCACCCCGAAGACGTAGGAAAAGTTGACAACCCAAAGTACTACCACTATCATCAGTACGTCTACTATTCGACACGTGATTGCTACGTGTTGAAAAGATAGATCCAGCGTCTCATCGATGCCAAAGTCATCTCACTTGACTATGAGGAGAAGGCTGTTACTGCCAACATGGTTACTCTCCAATTTCGAAGTTTTCCAACCATGGAGGTGCATGATGGCGTAGTCCCCATTCCAAGGGTGACGATGGAAGTAGTCAATCTTCCACCAGCTCGTAACAATGCTCAGGGGCTTATCCCATTTACAATGCCGTGAGGCAAAGTTATGTGGATCCATCCTGATCTTACTCCAGACATGATGATGCCTACAGCACGCTCGGTCAAAGAAAAAAGGGTCAGGTCGTGTCACATGATCTCTACGACAACTGATGATACCCTTGTTACCACTCGCTCGGCTCACCAGCAAGAAGAGAACCAAGCTCTAGAGGAAGAGATACCTCCGCCCATCACGGCCAACGACCCTGATACATCGGAAGCGGGCCCGTCTCAAGTGCCTGCTACAGATAAACAAAAGCTAAAAGTGGTACGCTTTGACAAACCTCTAAGAAAAGCCTCGATAGTTGGGCCAATCAAGCCCAATAAATTTGACATATTGGTGCAGCTGGCCAACACTCCGGTTTGACTATCACTCTTCGAGCTTCTCCATCTCTCTAAAGAGACTCGAGACACCCTCAACAAAGCTTTATAGAATACTGACTCCTTTCTCACTCAGGTGCAACCGCCCAAGGAGAACCCTGCTGAATGTCTACATTGACATAGTGCGGTCGAGGTGATCCCCAACATCAACTTCATTCAACAAGACATGCTACTAAAAAATAATCGGCACAACCGACCCCTATACTATACAGGGTACGTTGGTGCCATTAAGGTCGATTATATCCACATCGACCATGGCTCTTTGCTCAGCATCATCCCCAGGAGTTTACTCCATGATTTGGCAATCCCGATGCATCGACTAACTACGTCGAACACTACAATCAGTGGTTTCAATGCTAAAAAAGTGAACCCTTGGGCACGATCCGCCTGAAATGCCAAATAGGTGATCTTCGAACTAACGTTACTTACTGCGTTATTGATGCCGATATAAACTACAACATGCTATTTGGACGACCATGGATTTATGAATACATGATCGTTCCCTCTATTCTTTATCAGTGCATAAAGTATGTGGCCAACGACGGGACTATGAAGATCGAGTTCGCTGACATCGATCCCTTTCGAGGGCTCGAAGTATACTATACAGATGCGGATCTGTACAAATTAGTCCTATGGGATGATGACGCCAATGATGCCGACGACATGGCAGAAAGGGTAGCTATTACTGAAGAACCATTGATGGTTCAATTGAGGAAGAAAATCTCTGTAGACATCAGCCCCTCTTATCATCAAGCTTTGAGGCAAAGCTCCGGCTAGATCATCCTCGAGCATGTCAGAGGATAGCCAGGAGCCTATATAAATAAGGCCTCCTCGGAAGGCTCTGAAGCTAACTTTGAGGTCACACTAACTTTCGACTACAGCCTCCTTAGTACTCAAGCTGAAGGGGAAACGTCCTCCACCTTCTCCCGCAACAGCCCTAGGGCTCACGGATGAAGAGTTAGGAGGCTACATATGTGCTAATACCGAAGCACTTTCTTTAGATGATGTAATCCTTCGAGATAAAATTTTGCATTTCATTAATAGGAAGTTGTCTTTGAATTACTCTTGTGCGCATTGGAATACTACGTATTTCTTAGACAACACTATATATATGCTGCAAACACAAGTGACAACTGCCAGCCTCGCAAGTCGAGTTGTCCCTTCTCAAAATACCTACTTCATAGTTCCAGCAAGAAAGAAGGAGGAGGAACCCATCATCTTCGGTCGATTGGAGCATCCTCAATGACTGGCATTGGTAGAGCCAGAATCCGATAACGGTAAGATGCAACTCTACCATTACACTACTCAAGCCAAAAACCTTATTCAGAAAATGGGTTACGACCTGAACTGTGACAGAGAACTGAACTATGGCAAAGGACGACACCTTCCCTTTCGACTTTATGCTCCAAAGAGAAAGCCAAAAAACTATTACCAGCGCACTCGTCGGGGGTTGGGGTTATGTTACACCCACAACAACATCGGAAAGCTTAGAGCCGGAGGCCATGATGCATTCACACTCCTTCGATTCCTTGACCTGGGACTCTGATACCAGTATCGGCCAGGCCTTCAAGAAGATATTGTCTGATAATATAGTCTCTACAGATCCTTCAACCAAGGATGAAGAACAAATACTCGAATACTTCGAGGATGAACCCTGGGCTCAACGCTTGGGATACCAATGGGAATGGCGCTTCGAATAACACGAACCTCCTACTGAAGACGAAGTAGTCCAAGTCGAGCTAGGTGATGAGGCTTTCCCTAAACCCATCTTTATTAGCAAAAGCTTGACAGGGGAAGACAAAGAATCTTTGATATAGCTTATCCAAGAATGCATCGATGTCTTTGCATGGAGCTACGAAGATATGCCTGGTTTAGACCCACAAGTCGTCATGTACCGTCTCAACATCCTACCCAATGCTAAGCCTGTCAAATAGCAACAACAACATTTTTGCCCCAACATCATGGATGCTATCGAGGAAGATGTCCATAAACACTTAGAGAACGGCTTCATTTGCGAAGAAAAACACCCATATTGGGTGGCCAATATTGTTCAAGTCACTAAAAAGAACGTTAAAATTCAGGTCTGCATAAACTTCATGGATCTCAACTCGGCCTGCCCAAAAGAAGAGTCCCCTCTCCCGGTCACCGACGTGATGATCGACAACACTTATGGCTTCGAGCATATGTCCTTTATAGATGGTTTCTTAGGCTATAACCAAATCAAGATATTTTCTGAATACGAGAAGCATATTGCATTTTGGACACCAAAAGGGATATACCGTTACACAATTATGCCCTACGGGTTGAAGAATACGGGACCAACATACCAGCGGGCAATAAGCACTATATTCCGCAAGCACCTCCGAAAGAAAGTAGAATCTTACGTTGATGGCATTGCCATCAAAAGTAAAAAAGAAATCCAATCACTTGGACGACTTGAGAACAACGTTCGACTTAATGCGAGCACATCAACTGAAGATGAACCCAACCAAGTCATTTTTGGGAGTTTCTAGTGGCAAATTCTTGGGCTTTATCGGCATAGCCAAGGATATTCATATAGACCCTAAGAAGACTAAGGCGATCTTGGACATGGCTCCTCCAAAGAACCTCCGCGAGCTCTGAGGACTGCAAGGGAACTTAGCATATATCAGAAGATTCATAGCAAATCTCTCTGGTAGATATCAACCTTTCACCAAACTGATAAAGAAAAGGGTTTCTTTCGTCTGGACAGAATAATGATAGCACACATTCGACGACATCAAACAGTACATCACTAGTCCTCCAGTACTAGTAGCACCAGTCGTAGGGAGACCCTTCTTGCTATACGTCCGAGTTATGGACCATTTTTTGGCGCTTTGTTAGCCTAGAAGTGCAATGAAGGCCATGAACATATAATCCACTACCTTAGCAGGACCATGATTGGGGCCGAGTATCGATATAATCCTGTCAAGAAGGAGTTTTTTGCCCTGCTCTTTGCCATCCAGAAGACGCGTCATTATGTGGCCGGACAGACGATCCACGTCATCTCCCGAGTGAACTCCCTCATGGTCCTCATGACCAAGCCAGGGACCTTAAACTCAAGTCTAGCGACATGGGCAATACTTCTTAGCAGCGCACCCTGTGCCAGAGACATCAAAGATCTATTATGACATCCCTGATGAAGTTCTAAAGTCTAATGCCATTTCAGATAACTCAGTTTGGCACATGTTCTTTGACGTTGCTTCAAAAACAGGGCCCAAAGACGAGATCATCGCAGGGGTCGGAGTGGTCCTCATCACTTCTGGCAGCTTGGTCATCAACCGGGCATATTCTTTCATGGTGTCATGCACCAATAACGTCGCCGAGTATAATCATCGGACTCCAGCTTGCTAAACAGTTGGGGGTTGACGGCATCGAAGCTTATGGCGACTCGAAATTGATTAACTAGGTTCGGGGACAATACAAAGTTCGGCATGAAAATCTGGTTCCGTATCACCAAGCGGCAATCGATATCATCTCTACCTTCACAGTGTTCTTTATAGAACATGTACCTCAGTTACAGAATTGGAAGTCCACGCACTAGCTGACCTCTATTTTCCATTAAATATCAAGCATAACAAATTACAGATGAATTGAACTTGATTGCAAACTCGCTTGTACAAGAGAAAGCGTAAAAAGAAATCCTAGGAAACAATCTAAGTACAATTGTTTATTTTTGATTTTGGGGGTGTCGATAGAGGCTCGAGAAAGTGTAGCAACTGCCTTACTCCTTGGACTATCTGACGCGCTCCTTAGTCTCGAAGAAATTGCCCTTCGTAGGTTACCAGCCTTAGATTGCCAACCATTTGCCTGGGTGTGGTACCCTTCTATCTATAGTATTTTCTACAATAGCCAATTTTTGGGCCATATAAAGGGCCACGTGGCCACGTGTCTCTCACAGCGCACAAAGACTCGATCTCGGGCTGCCAGCTGGTGGGGGTTGTTGAGATTTTGTTATAGCAAATCTGGGTGGTTGAGACTTGGTCAGCCTGCCACGTGTCTCATTGCAAGATAGGATTGTAGAAGCATGGAAAATACTAAAAAAAATGACTCATGCGGCCAAAGAACCCCATGCGGCTCGGAGAGTCATGCGACATAAGGAGCTATGCGGCCCGAGGCATTCCATGCGGCTCAGAAGACACGTGGCCTGACAGTGCCCCCCTCCTACCCATGCTGTATTAATTGCTTTGACGGCTGGCCCCTCTGAAAAGTTGACAGCCCTGACACAAAAGCAGGTAATTATGACTCTGTCATAATGATGAATCTCTAGGGAAGAGAAAAGTGATCTCTGACACAACTCCCCCGAGAGCCATAAAAATGCCACGTGGCCGTGCCACGTGGGCGTTCATATGCGGCTCACTTCTCATGCGGCTCAGGTCAAGAAAGCCTCATGCGGCTCGAGCAAAGAACTTCTCATGCGGTTTAGAGTGAATCTGTCCTATGCGGCTCAGGCCAAGAAAGCCTCATGCGGCTCGAGCAAAGAACTTCTCATGCGGTTCAGAGTGAATCTGTCCTATGCGGCTCAGGTCAAGAAAGCCTCATGCGGCTCGAGCGAGGACTTCTCATACGGTTCAAGAGGATCATGTCCATGCGGCTCAGGCGGATATGTACCTATGCGGCCCACAAGGATTACTCCCCTGTGGTTCGAGGACTCAAGTGAGGGCCACTGCCCTGGGCACCCCTGACACGTGGGTTAACCATATGCGGCTCAAATTCATATGCGGCTCACTCGTCATGCGGTCCAGATCCCCTTAGCAGCTCTTCGGACACGTGTCCTAAACCAATTAATTCCTCAGATTTGCTGCCATTAAAGATTGGGTCAAATCCTAATAATCTGGGACACGTGGCAGAAGAATAAATTTAATTTATTTGCAGATATCAGAAGATCATTATAAGGAAGATTTATTCCAATCAGCATTAATTGCTAATGGGATTTGGTGTAATCTACACCTAAGGGCTCGGATTCGTCACAATCAGAAACGAACGGCCTGGATTGACCAATCCCCAGGCCGCCGCCATCACCAAGAGCTAATCATTGGCAACCCTAATGATCAGATCCTACTATTATAAATAGCAAGGTGCCATTCCCTTGTAAATATATAGAACATCAGAGAGAAATACGTATACACATAGAGACTTCCCCCCATAGTCAGAGAAAGAATACACATAGAGAGAGAGAAGCCAGAAGAGCAGTCAGAAGGAGAGCAAGAAGGGCATTTCTTCATCAACGCCGACCATCTTTTCACAGGAGCCAAGGCTGCATACCGATCGTCCAAGGAGTAAGGCAGGGCTGCCGTCGCCTTCCCGAGCCTCTATCGTCACCCCAGAATCTAAAATAAACAATTGTACTTAGACTGCTGTACCTAGGTTTTCGTCCCTAGGCTTTCTTTGTACAAGCGAGTTTGTAACGTGAAGTAAAAGTCTGGTCCTCCGATAATTGTTCTGTTCTTTTATATTTCATGGCAAACACGATGGCCACTCTGCAGGGGACTAACTTCTCCACGGCTGAGGAGTTGGTAACGCAATCGGATGCAGCCAAGCTTGGCTCCACGCAACAAAAGATGGTCGCCCGGTTCGACCAAAAGGCGTTCGAAGAAATGCTCTCCGACAAGAGCACTGGCCCGATCCAGAAGCGAGCACGCACAAAGAAGGCCCGTAAGGAGTGGAGACCCCGATCCTTCGTTCCTACTGAAGCTCTTGCGGAGACACCCTCTGTTGTTCAAGACGGCGAGAAAGACTCTCCTGCGGTCCCACTTCAGACCATAGACAACTCTGCTGTCCCCAAGTCCGGCAGAAGAAAACACTATGATGCTGGACTTGCAGGGGCAAAGAAAAACTCTATAAGATTCGAGCTGCATAAGGGTATTAGCCGCACGGAGAAAGCTCATGCGGCTACATCCGCCAGCCGCATGGAGAAAACTCATACGGCCAAATCTGTCAGCCGCATAGCTTATGCGGCTACAGTCGCCAACCACCTGGATGAAACTCATGCAGCTAAGAAAGTCAATCGCTTACAGAAAACCCATGCGACCACAACTGCCAATCGCATGCGGCCAGCCTGCACGGTCATGACTCCTAGCCGCGTAAAAATAAAAATAACTCATCCAACGGCAGAAGACAACCGCATGCAGACAGCCTGCACGGTACCCAATTCTAGCCGCATAGCGTCCGTTCCATGCTTCTCTCGATCAGTCTTTGACCGTCTCTCATGCGGTCCTGACTCTGATGGTTCTCTGGATGATAAGCCAGACTCTGTGGTGTTCAACTTGGACTCCTCCTATTACGCACCCGCAAGTGCTAAAAGGAGGAAGTCTAGGGCAGCGCGGGCTCACCAAGCCCAGGCAGCTGTCCCAACCTCTAACTATCGGGGCGTCCCGTTGATTATCACACGGGCCTCTGATGGAAAGTTGTATAGAACCGCTCGAGTCCAGCCCACGACGGCAAAAGGACAAAGTGGTCCCTCTGACCTGCGTGAGGCGATCCTCCACAAGCGCAAGGAAAGAGAAGGAGCCTTGGCGTGCAAGGAGTCCTCGCTTGGACATCACTGCACCCAAATCATCGTCAACTGCGGTTGCAACAGCACGACAACAATAGAAGACCGGCCGTCCGTCTTCCAAAGACTACGACATCCGAGCTCAGAAGACGAGGCACCTCCTGTTGTCTCCTGCAATTCCACTCAGAAAGTCCCCGCCGAGGGGAGAGGGAAGAAGGCAAGCATTTCCACCCCGAAGACCTCAACCACCACAGCTAAGAGACTGTCGTCTAAACGGTTGTCCTCCACCGAAATATTCTAATACACCCGTTCAAAGACAAAATTTGCTGCAATGGGAAATTCATCATCCACATCGCTGGGAGTCGTGGGAATTGGCGGTAGCACTCCTCCGAACATACACAATAATTCGATGTTTCAAGGAGCCGAGCCTAGGGAAACCACTCTCCCATCAGGTACAACAGACGCTGATGTCCCCGTGGATATCCATGGCTCTCAAGACTAAGCAAGCTCCGAGGCTGGGGATACCGTTCCTTCCGAGTCCGAGCACGAAGAGAACATTCCCACCTACCCCGATGACTTCTCGGTGCATGGGTATGACTCGGAGGGCACATCCTCCACCGTTCCTTCCATCACTCCTCATGTAAGGACGGTATTCATGACGGACAGCAACCAAGGTAGTTCCAACGATCGCCAACGCATCGACACTTTGAAGGCTATACTACAGGCCTTGGTCAAGTCTGTAGATGAAATCAAAGCCGCTCTTCCAACTCTGCAAGGAGGAACACCTGGCCAAACAAGCACGGGTCTCGCGGTCAATGCGGATTCGAACTCGGCGGCTCCAAACCCGGGCAATAATCCTCCCGAAGTAACAGCCCCTATCGCGACAAATGAGGCCCGAGAAGTAAGAAGAGAGGTCCAAAAGCTCCGAGCCATGTTCCATGCCCGAGAAAATGCTCAAGACCTCAGAATGCGGCAACCATACCCCACCGAATGGAGGGATGTGCCATTCCTACCAAAATATAAGCCGTTCAATATCAACCCATATGATGGCAAGACCTCAGCAAGTCGATACATCACTTACTTCAAGGTTACTACCGACCATCTATCCCATGATGATGCTATCCTCACGTGACTATTCATTGGGGTATTGGAAGGAGTCGCTTTCGATTGGTATCGCAATCTGCCAGACAACTGCATCCACTCCTTCGCCAGCTTCAAGCGCCTGTTCTTAGAGAGATTCTACGAAGTAGGGCAGGACGTCACCATGTCCACCCTCATGGACGTCGTCCAAGGAGAGAAGGAGTTGACAAGGAACTATATTGAGCGGTTCCGCCAAACCGCCATGAAGCTGCCCTCCAAAAATCCAGATTCCTCTTTAATTGAAATTTACCAAAAGAGACTGCTCCCAACAATCAGTCTCTGGATGGGCGAAAGTCAATTCAAAGATTGGAAGACATTCATCATCAGTGCCACAAGCGCCGAAGAACGACTGAAGAAGGCTCGCCAACTGGGATTGCACATCTCGGAAGGAGAAAACAAGGGCAAGCGTCCCAACAACGATAATGGGGGTAGCCCTCTAACAATCGGGACAGCAAGAGAAAGCAGGCTATGGTGGCCGATACTGCACAAAAACCTGAGCCGAAGCCAGCAGACAAATAATGGCCGCAAATCGATTACTCCTTCGAAGACAGTCACGTCAAGCCCATCTTGGACATGCTCATACAAGGGGACAGAATTCAGCTTCCTCCACCAAGACGGGAACCACGGCCGGCAGAGATGGAGAATCCAAAATACTGCCATTATCATCGCTATGTTCATCATGCTACACACGATTGCTACCAGCTGAAATGGTATATCCAGAACCTTATCGATTCGAACGCTCTGGCCATCGATTTCGAAGAGGTAACCGTGGCGGCCAATATGGTGTCCGTACAATTCGGTGCACTTAGTTCTCGTCTAGCCACCTGGGCGATAATATTATCCCCATATGACATGGTTTTTGTTTTGCAGAAGGCTATCAAAGGTCAAGCCCTAGCTGACTTCTTAGCAGCCCATACAGGCTCAGAAACAGCCTGAATCTATCAAGAAATTCCCGACGAAGTCGTCGCCTCGAATATGTCTTCGCATGACGCCATTTGGCAAAGGTTCTTTGACGGTGCTTTAAGAACGGGGCCACAAGGTAATATCATCGCTGGAGTCAGGGTAGTATTAATTTCCCCCTCTGGGTTGGTGGTCAATCGAGCATATTCCCTTACAGAACTGTGTTCAAACAACGTAGCCGAATATAACACTCTAGTCATCGGATTCCAACTCGCAAAAGAAGTGGGGATCAAGTACCTAAAAGCATATGGTGACTCGCAGTTGGTTGTTAACCAGATCCGAGGTTCATACGAGGTTCGCAATGAGGACCTGATTCCCTATTATCAAACAGCAATTGCCATCGTTGTAACCTTAGAAAGATTCTTTATAGAGCATGTTCCTAGGCTCCAAAATATCGAAGACGATGCCCTAGCAGGTCTCACCGCTTCCTTGGCACTTCCAAATGATACTCATCAACTAGTCGACATAATAGGCCATGAGCTGGTCTGTCCCAAGAATAATCTTCAACTGGGTACGAGTTACTCCACCCAGATAACCAACGACATTCAAGACTGGAGACGCCCGCTCATCGACTTTGTAGTCTATGCAATCCTGCCAGAGAATGTGAAGGAAGCAACTTCAACCAGAAGACGCTCCCTCAGATTCTTCTATGATACGGAGGCAAAAATGTTATATCGACGATCCTACGCGAAGACAAAAATGTTACTATTAAGATGCATGTCAAATATGGAAGCTAAAGAAGCCTTACGCGAAGCTCATGACGGCGCTTGTGGGGCTCATAAACCTGGCCTGAAATTATAAGATCGTATCCGTCGGATGGGTTATTACTTGTCCACAATGGTAGCAGATACAATTGAATAAGCAAAGAAGTGCAAGTCTTGCCAGATCCATGCAGATTTTATACATCTGCCATCTGAATTTTTATACCTGACAGTGGCCTCCTGGCCATTTGAAGCATGGGGAATGGACATCATTGGGCCAATCACCCCGCCGTCGTATAGAGGGCATCGGTTTATACATGTAATCACCGATACTTCTCTAAATGGACGGAAGCTGTTCCGCTGGCAGAGGTAAAGACATCGAACGTGATTAGCTTCATAAAATATCACGTCATCTACCGTTTTGGACTACCACGGAGGATTATTCACGACAATGGTCCACAGTTCGCAAGCTATGCTTTCTATCAATTTTGTGACAAGAATCAAATTCCGAACATGGCCTCAACAGCATATAACCCATCGGCTAATGGTCTGGCTGGAGCTTTCAACAAAATCATAACCAAGCTCCTCAAAAAGTTTGTGTCTGCAAATAAATGCGACTGGAATGAAAAGCTTGGCGAGTGCTTATGGGCGTACCGCACCACAATTCGGACGGCTACAGAAAATATACCGTTCTTCTTGGTTTACAAAAGCGAGGCAGTCCTTCCATTGGAGACTTAGATCCCATCACTTCGAGTGGCCCTTACTTACCGGTAACATCGGACGAAAACTATCACCGACGGCTACAAGAGTTGGAAGCATTAAATGAGAAGCGTTTACAAGCTCATCAAAGCATAGAGCTCTACCAAGCGCGCATCTCTCGGGCTTTCAAAAAGAATGTCAAACAGAGAATATTCCAAGTCGGCGATCTTGTCTTGGCCATTCGCAGACCAACGGTTATGACTCACAAGACCTCCGACAAATTTCAGCCAAAATGGGAGGGTCCGTTCTTCATCGAGACCGTATTCTCCAACGGTGTATACCGCCTCGACAAAATAGAGACTTGCTTATGATGCCCATTAATGGCAAGTTTCTTAAGAAATATTATGTCTAAACAACATCTTCCAACTATCTCTCAGATTGTGAGTTATGTACCCTCTGGTATCGCTGAACTTACACTCTGACCTTAAATCTCCCAGATTGTTGAGTTATGTACCCTCAGGTACCACTGAACTTACTCTCTGACCGCTCCGAATGGATTCATATTTCATCTCCTGGTAATATCTATGAACTTCCATATTAATTGCTTTTCTCTACCAGAGTTTGCCTCAAAATCTGTTACCCGCACCACCAGTGCGCAGAAGGGTAATAGGTTCATAAAACTTATCCTAATCTATTACTCGCACCATCAGTGCACAAAAAGGGAAATAGGTCCACAAAATTCCCCAACGAAAAACAACCACGTCCATATTACCTCTGAGTTGTTTTTCCATCCATCACAAACAAATCACCCAATGCATAGAACTTCTATGTTGATAGTACCTCTGAGTTGTTATGTGTACACCTATTATGCCTACTCATACCATATCCTCATTACCTCTGAGTAGGAAGGCTCTGTTTTGATCCATATTTACCACATCCTCATTACCTCTGAGTAAATATGTTGTTTTTCTCTCCACTTATTATCAGTACTCGCATCGCCAGTACACAAAAATGGTAATAAGTCCATAAAAGTTATCCTAATCTATTACTCGCACCAACGGTGTACCAAAGAGTAGTTTCAAATCTATTTACTTGCATTTCCAGATGCACAAAAGGGCAATAGGTCCACAAAAACCTCCAGTAGGATGTCATTTATCAAATACAAATGATGTATTAAGCCCTCTAGTACAAGCACCACAAAATACCACAAATAAAGAATGGTGTGAACATATTTTGTTTATTCAAAAATAGTTACATTTATAGGACTACATCGACAGCAAAAAATAAAAAAGAAAAATCTAGCAATACATAGTTTGTTCAGTTTAGCAGCACTTCGTGTTCATCAAAAAACAGTTTCGTGGCCCTCGAAAGAAGTCTCGTTTTACTGCTGAGAAGCAAACAAGGTTGTTGAGTCCCCAAGGAGCTGCCTGGAGGAGGTCAAATATAGCATGCTATCCTCCCCTCCGTATTGTGGATACCTTAGCCCCGCTCCCCCGAAGGACCATTCCTTCAAAACATCATTCCTGATGGTGGTTTTGCCTACTTGGAGAGCCGTGAAGGCAGGATGTTCATAACGACGCCTGACCACCGTCAAACTCTTCGAGGTATAAAAGCTCTTCCTACCACCTTGGGAAAACTCTTCCGAAGCATGAAGAGTCCTGAGTTGTTTGATGTGTATGCCAAAATGACACGAGAAAAAGTCTTCCAAAGCATAAGGAGTTTTGAGTTGTCTGATGTATGTGTCAGAATGGTGTATTTTCACTCTATCGCCAACACCGATCTTGGAGAAGTTTGCTATTCAGATCCCTACAAAACATGGAAAAAAGGGGCTTAGCACCGAAAAAAAGACAAAGAACTCTGTTTTTTTAGTTATGCGGCCTAGCCAGTTATGTGGCCTAGCCAGTTATGCGGCCTAGCCAAACAGAACTCATGCGGCCCAAAGTCATAAGGCCGGCTTCTCGAAGTACTAATACAGCTCAGTCATGAAGCACTTATGCGGCTCAGTCATGAAGTTTTCATACGGCTCAATTATGAGGCATTTATGCGGCTCAGTCATGTAATACTCATGCGACCCAGTCATAAAGTACTCATGCGGCTCAGTCATGAGGCAATTATGTGGCCCAGTTATACTGTTTCATGCGGTCCCATCATAAAGCGCTCATGCGGCTCAATCATGAGGCACTTACGCGCCTCAGTCATGAAGTGTTCATAGGATCAGTCTTGAGACACGTATGCGGTTCAAGTTCGAATAAGTAGCGGTTATGCGGCCCAGCCCATGCGGCCCTATCATACAGAACACATGTGGTCCAAATGAGATAGGGCATGCAACGACCAGGCTTCAAGCACATAGGCAGTATATGACAGGTCCGCGCATGAAATATGGGATATGGCCATTCAAAATTTCATTCGTCGTCTTATCACAGTCCTTACTCTTGAGTGGAGATTGCACGTCGGGATGATTGGAAGGAGCGTCTGCTGCTCTCGACGGAAAGGCAAGTCCCATCCCTTTGGCCGCTGTACCATTCGACTTGGAAGCTTTTGGAGCCATAGCAGAAAGTATGATGAAGTCAAAGGAGAAGAAGGTGAAAGAGGAAAATCTCTCTCCGAATGAGCCCTATTTATAGAGTTGCTGAAAAGTGCCTCTTCGATTCTCGAGATCATTAAAGATAATAATGACGTTTGCGTACTTTATCCCTAAATAAACCGTCAACTATATCTTAAAGAACGCCTATTCGATTCCCAAGATCATTAAAGATAATGTCGACGTTTGGGGACTTTATCCCTAGTAACCGTCAGCTTTATTTCGATAAGAGATCCACAACCGAATCATGAAAATTAAATACAGCAGTGACAGCTGGCAGGCTGATGGGGTCTCTCTGCGGCTCAAGATTTCCCTACGGCTCGAGATCTCTCTGCGGCTCGAAAAATCCATACGACTTGAAGACTCCCTGCGGCTTGACATATCTCCATGCTTCTTATTCAAAGTATTCTAAATTTGTAATTTAAAAACTTTGAAGGAGGTCTTGTAGAAGCATAAAAATAAGGGGTCATGCGGATCACAATTTGCCGCATATGTACTTTGGGCCAAATCGGTCCGCATAAAGGAAAGTCGCATGACAGATTCACAGCCTGATGTGGCCCGTCGATAACCAGCTACAGAAGAAAGATATACGGCTAAGAGGATCAGTTCGTCTGATAAAGCTGACAAGTTCTGTCGAAACTAACAAAAATGACAGCTCTGACACTTTGACAAAAAGATAAGACGTGGGATGTCACCAAAAGCAGGGTTCATACGCTTTCATGCGGCCAGAAGGAGTGTCACCTAAGCCGCATGAACCTTATGCGGATCAAACATATGCGGCCCCAAAGTCTTCGAACTTCATGCGGCCAAGGGTGACAGTGACCCAAGCCACATGAGCTTTATGCGGACAAAATACAGAACCTATGCGGCATAAATCCTTAAGCTATTGTGGGCTAAGGAAGATTGTGAGCATGCGGCCCCACATGGTCGAAAACTGAGAGACTCATGCGGCTCAAAATGATTCCTACAACAGGACACGTGGCAGGCTGACCAAGTCTTAACTACCCAGATTTGCTGCAACAAAATCCCAATAAATCGACAGATGGCGGCCAAAGAGCGGGTCTTCACGTGCTAATTAGCCACGTGGCCACAGGCCATCTATACGGCTCAACATACCTACCATTATAAATAGCAGGGAGCCACACCCCTACAAAGGGCTGGCAACCTTCGAAAAGCAATTTCTTCAAGAGCTAAGGACTGCGTCAGATAGTCCAAGGAGGAAGGCAGAGTTGATAACACTTTTTTGAGCCTCTACCGTCACGCCCCAGAATCAAAAACTAAACAATTATACTTAGATTGTTTCCTAGGATTTCTTTCTAGGCTTTTCTTTGTACAAGCAAGTTTGTAATCAATTTCAGTGTTTCTGTAATACCTGTCTTTGATTTTTAATGGCAAACACGTACGGCACGGGTCGCAGAACTTTTGGCCGTATGGCCATGTCTAGTGTAATCATATCTTATCTTCTTTTTGTCAGAGTGTCAGAGTTGTCAGAGCTGTTAGTCTTGCCAGAGTTTGTCAGCTTTATCAGACCAGAGTTTTGTCAGCTTTATTAGAAGGATTGATCAGCATGACCACATAAGTAACTATTCTCTCTGCAGCTCAAAAGTCAGTCTGGTGATGATGGGCCACAAGGGGCTTGCTGAGTCTGTCATGTGACTTTTCTTTATGCGGGTTAATCTGTTCCAGAGTACTCATGCGGTCAGTTGTGATTCGCATGAACCCTATATTTTCCATGCTTTTACAGCCTTGCCGCTTCTCTGGCAGCTCCTGTAGGAACCCAATATACCATCACAAAAATGGGTCGGGAGTTGGTTTGCCCGAAGAACAATATACATATGTGTCTGAGTTACTCAGTAAAAAAGACAATAATGTGGACGTTCTGGATTGGCGGTTTCCATTCATAGACTATGCAGTCTATGGGATCCTACCCGATGACCCGACGGAAGCTACTTCTATTAAGAGAAGCTCTCTCCAGTTCTTCTACGACACAGCTACTAAGATGCTGTATCGTCATTCATACGATAGGCTTTTTCTGTGATGTTTATACAAGATAGAAGCACAAGAAGCACACAGAAAGGCGCACGATGGCACATGCGGAGCCCCTCAGCCTGGCCCTAAGTTACAAGATAGATTGCATCGTATGGGCTACTTCTGGCCCACTATGATGATAGATGTCGTAGATTACGTAATGAAGTTTCGGGTATGTTAGTTGCAAGCTAACTTCATCCACCAGCCGTCGGAGTTCCTACACCCCACGACGGCTGCCTGGCTATTTGAAGCATGGGGAATAGGCATCATTGGGTAGATTAGCCCACCATCCTCCGTAGGACACCGGTTCTTACTTGCCATCACTGACTACTTTCCTAAGTAGGCGGAAGCAGTACCACTGGCCGAGGTAAAAATCGTAAATATGATCAACTTTGTCAAACATCATGTCATATACCGCTTCAGCATTCTTCAAAGCATCATCCACGATAATGGTCCTCAGTTTGTGAGCCACGCTTTCTATTGATTCTTCGATAATAATCGAATACAGAATGTGGCATCAACGGCTTACAATTCTGCAGTGAATGGACTAGCCGAAGCGTTCAACAAAACTATTGTCAAGCTACTTAAGAAGGTCGTTTCGTCTAATAAGCGTGACTGGAATGAGAACCTCGGCGAATATCAGTGGGCTTACCATACGTCTATTCGAACACCCACGGAAAACACGCCATTATCTTATGTTTGTAGAAGCGAGGAAGTGCTTCCCCTGGAGATCCAAATCTTGTCCTTACGGATATCTATCACCAACCATCTGACTAACGAAGATAATCAACATTGGTAGCTGCAAGAGTTATAAGCGTTGGATAAAGAACGTCTGCTAGCTCAACAACGAATCAAGCTTTACCAAACTCGGATTTCTAGGGCCTTCAACAAAAAAGTTCGAGAATGAACATTCAAAGTGGGTGACCTTGTCTGGTCAGTTCGAAGACCAATGACAATGACTCACAAAACGACTGGGAAGTTCGAGCCAAAGTAGGAGGGACCATTCGTCATAGAGACGGTCTACTCCAATGGTGCCTACCAACTGGCCCAACCCAACGGCGACTTGCTAATGATGCCAATCAATAGCAAGTTTCCGAAGAAATACTATGTCTGAGTTTCAAACTAGGATATGCTCCCACTTCTCCTCTTGTATTCATGGATTCCGTTAAAGGAATCCACCACTTCTATACTTCACTCTAGTAGAAAAATAATTCACGTTCATATCACCCCTGAGTTGTCTTCCTACACCCTAGCGATGTTTACATCTACCACGTCCATATCACCTATGATAAGTCGTCTCTTCTATGATGACATCGTGTTGTCGTAACTCCCTAGAAAATATTTCACGTCCATAATACCTCTGAATTGTCATTCTATACCCTAGTGAAGACGTGCATACCATTTCCATATTACCTCTGAGTAGACGTCTCTTCCATAAAAACTACCATAATTGTCATATTCATCTATAGAACCTTTCACGTGCATATTACCACTGAGTCGTTCTATACACCCGTAGAGTCTATCCTTGCCACGTCCATATTATCTCTGAGTTAGGAAAAGTCTACCACCAAAGGATTCTATGTTTACCATGTTCATATAACCTCTGAGTAAACACCATATTCCCAACGGAGTTATCTCTATCCCCTTACGACATGCTACCTGTAGGAACGAAGTCGTAAAGCAGAATACTCTAGGGGGTGTATAGAGTAGGCAGTGGAATATTGCTAATTAAAAACTTGTTAGCAGTTAGATCACAAAAATAATATCAATAATCACGAAGTAATAACTGTAAAGAAAATAGATCAGAAGGCAAACGCAAACAAGAGATTTATACTGGTTTTCCTCTTATGAGGACTAGTCCAGTCGGAAGAACTCTAGCTTCCAGTTGAATCCACTATTGGAAATCCCGTAAGTTTTCATACGAAATCCTTGCAACTTATACAGACGCAAGCTTTGATACGAAGAACTCGACCAACTTCAGTTTTAAAGAGTCTTTCTTCAATCAAGGCTCTGATTACAATTTCTCTAAAATCTTCTAGACCGTACCGTACCGACAAATTGACTAGAGAATTGTAACTGGCTTGGGATTTGAAAATGAAAGCTTTTTTTAGAAAAATCTTTGGAAGAAATGTGAGCTTTAGAAGAGAAGAGATGAAAGTGAATGAGTGATTTTAAATGATCAGAATTCCTCTCTCGTTATAGGTTTTCCAAAGACAGAACTCTGGCAAAACGCGGGCAGAATTTGGACAAAATTCTATATAATAATCTGCAACTGAAGGAAGACCAAGTTCAAAAACCAACGTTCACATAATGTTCACCTTAGCCGAACTCTGGCCGTGTTCTGTCAGGGTTGGTCAGAAATATTTGAAGAAAATATTTTTGGGGCTTTTTTAAATCCTTTAGAAGCTTTTGTAAATAAGAGAGATTTTTTCAAAACATAGGTCAATTTTGAAAATGATTTTGGATAGCCTATTTTCCAGTTCGACTCGGTGTATAATGTATCCCTAGACTCATTAAAAATAAAAATTACATTGCATAAAAAAATACAGTCACTAGTGGCAAACATAGCTTCGGCCTTGAACTGAGTAGATATCCAATCTTGGTCAGTATCCAAGTGTCCGAAACATCTTTAGTAAACATCGAAGTTGTTTCGTATATCGAGACAAAGTTTGATCAATTTTTAAAATCAGGTTTGACCATGACTAATATGCCAACAATCTTCCCCATTTTGATAATTGATAAACCTTGACCGATATAACATCTTTGGTCTTTATCAAAACAAAATGTACCGACACAATGTACCCAAAAAAATGTTTCGGTAGATTGTTCATATCCTGTATTCTTACAAATCGAAAATGTTAGATCTTATTTCTCTCCCATTGTCACTTAGCAAAATAATTGCAAAAGAGAAAGCACCCTACGGAATATATGCGTAAGTAACAATCAGTGAAGAAACACAAAAATACGGATATATAAAAACTTTTTTCACAGGCATGGTATGAATGTCATAGACAGTATAAAGAAAACGTGATAAGCAAAAAAAAATTCACAGGCAGTTTAGTTGGAAGAATAATAAAAGATAATACTATGAGAAATGCTAAACTGAATAAAATATGCTAAAGAAAGCATATAACATGTCCATCAGAAATAAAAAATTTAATAGAAATAATAACCAAATAAGAGTACTGATACTAGCTTGGAATGTCGGAGCATTTACAAGTAAATAAAGACAATAACATCAGTCTCAAAAGTATGACAAATCATATATCATCCTCATCTTAATCATCATCATCTGTAGTGCCAGCATGTCCACCATGTCCGGATGGACCAGCTCTAGATGTGCCAGCTCCAGTGGTACATAGAGTAGCACCAAAAGTACGATACCAATCGTAAGCGTTCCCTGGCTGAAACAGAGAGTGGACCGCCTCATCGTCAATATGGTAACGAGATACAGAAGGGTATCTAGGAAGAGAGCTAGCAGAATGACCCGTCTGAGCAAATCGGAGATCGGCAAATGAGTTGGCAATAGCCTGGAACCGAGTCACATCACGAAACTCATGTTCCTTGGAAGTGTCAACAAAAAAGTCTGCAAATTCGAGAGGTGCTGATAAATACCCTCAAAAGTCATAGGGTATGTCTGAGGAGGAACAGGTGCAGTAGGAGCAGGTGCAGGAGGTGGAGGAGCAGTAGCAATGCTACAACGAGAAAGGTTGAGAAACTTGGGCTCAGGGTCCAGAGCGTAAGTGGATAAGTCTATATCAAAATGCCGAAAGATGCGAGGAATAAGCATGGCGTAAGAGAGATTGTGTTCTCTTCCGCGATATCTTCCCATCATCTGGATGATAGTCTTAGGGACAGAAAAAGGAATCCCCTTAAGAATGTGATATATGACAGAATGTTCTAGTACAGTGACATCATATTTTGATGTAGATTTCGGAAGAATAGTAGAATAGATGACGCGATGTAACTCGTAGTTAAACAAGTTCAAGTTATTGGCCTTAAACTTTCCAGGACGAGCACATGCTGGCACACAAAACTTATTCTTGAAACTAACAAGAGTCGTGCCCTTAGGAAAGTCGAAGTCGGTGATGTCATTGAGCGGGACACCTTCGTTTGGAATACCAAGGATTTCTGCTAGCAATACATCATCAAACTTGATATCGATCCCGCCAACACGAGTTCTTACGGTAAAAGTGTCTAATACGAAAATATAATAGAATAGTCTAAGGGCATTAGTAGCTATAGGGAATGGTAGGGTAGCGAGATGGTGTAACCCTAATGCATCAAAGAAAGGACGATGATCTGGAAAAACATTCCAATTAATCGGAGTGCCTGTGCATATAGTACGTATAGCAAAGTCGGTATACCAAAAAAATGCTTCGTCATGAGTTTTGAAGTAAAACTCATCGGACACGCCGTCACCTGATTGGACCGGAAAAAGAGGGAATCCGTGTTCGGATCAGAAGACGATGTCTCTTCACTGGCATTGGTCTAGCATGTGAAGGGCGTTCCACCTAAAAAATAGTTTACAAATGAAACTCTTGGTACCGGGTCCTGACATGTTCGTTTATGGCATCCATGTATAAACATTTAGATCTACTAACTTCCTGATTCTACATGCAGAGGATATATGACCAATGCGGCCACAATAACGATATTTTGCATGTTGAGTGTTAAAAGTTGTGTGAGGTGCGTGATTGGTAGGTTTTGGTTTTCTAGTATAGAAAAATGCATGCCTATTAGTCTTCTTGGGCATAGGTTTGGTATGGTTTGGTCTGACAGTGTTTGGTTTGGGTGTGTTCCGATGATTCGGTAATTGACACGTATTAGAATAGGAAGCAGCAACCTCAGGCCATTTTCCTAAACTAATTTCTAACTTTTTGGAGGTGTCATATAATCTCGTATAGTCAGATGTAAGTGTTTCCATTCTAGCTTTTGCATACTGGAGATTCTTTCTCTCCTTAGATAGGTCTTCCTTTAGCTGGATAAAAGCTTGGTCTTTTTCTTCGAATAACTTGATAGTCTCGTACAACAACAGCATAATAGAGGAAAGCTCACAAGACTGAATAGAAGTACCATTATTTTTAACATCAGCTAGTTGGTCGGTAAGTCTTCTTATCTCACCTTTGTACTCTTTAGGTACCCTCTTAGAGGTTTCATATTTACTACATAGTTTCTTGTAGTTATTTAACAAGTCACTGAAAGCCTCTCCTAGTTGCTCAAAGGTAAAATCACCATAAGGATCAAGCAGAGGATTAGTGGTTAACTGATCGCAAGCCATCAAGCATACATTTGTAGCATCATCCGATTGTTCGTCTTCTGAGTCGTTGGCTTCGCTTTCATGCCATATGCTTGTATTGGCATACTTCCTTGATGTAGATCTCTTCAGGTAACCTTTATCATATTTGCTAATTTTTCTTATTGAAGATGATATTGTTGGACAATCTTTCTTCATATGTCATTTCTTCTTACATCCGTAGCAAATAGGATCTTTCTCGTTGTTGTTGTTATCCTTTGTTCTTCTGTTGAAATCTCATGAAATTTTTGAATTTTCTTACCAGAAGAGCTTGGTCTTCAGAGTTAAGGGTTACTGTCGTCAGAATCATCTTCGACGGTTCTTCTATGTTGAGCCTTGAAAGCGATCGACTTCTCTGACTTCTCCTTTGGTGTAGCATCTTCAAAGTCTTGAAGTTCCAACTCGTGAGTGAGTAGCTTACCCATGAGTGTTTGCAGAGACACTGTTGAGAGGTCGTTTCCTTCAATGATTGTTGTAGCCTTTGGAATCTAGTTCTTTGTGAGATCTCGTAGAAGTTTGCGAATCTTCTCATGGTTACTGTATTCCTTGCCTAATAAAGACAAAGGATTTACAATATCAAGGAATCTCATAAACATCTGAGTGACGGATTCATTTGGCTTCACATTGAACGCCTCGTACGCTTGAGTAAGTCTGCTGATCTTTGACTCCTTGACTAGTATTGTTCCTTCGTGGGTTACTTCGAAAAGTTTCCATACTTTATTTGATGTTGTGCAAGTCGACACCCTGTTAAATTCAGTTATGTCTAAAGCACAAAATAAAGTGTTAATAGCACGTGCGTCAAGACTGGATACCAAATCAAATGCATAGCCACAACATTATTATATATTGATCGTAAAGCCCCAAAATAAATCGTCCACCTTCGAAATTCATACTAACTCAAACAATATGACAGGACTCATACAACTAAGTAAAAATCTAATAATTTTATATCTCATCCATCAGAGTCTCCTAAGAACATACAAAATTTCTTTTATACAACAAGGGATCGGCAAAAACAGTCTCTATGCCACAATATATCCAAGGTTTCATTACTTGTTACTTCGAAACGCATCTAAATTTACAAAGCATATATACATATATGCAAAGACTAACTAGTTGCTCGAGTGCAATCTCTACCTTTGGGTCTTTGACACAATTTTCGACATCCTCTGAATAATTTACCACATCACGATAAACTTCTAATATTACCATCAGTTCATCGGTGTCTTATATGCAAGTTCTATACGATCATTCTTATCATTATTAAATATGTGGTTCCTTTTTTTCTCCAAATAAACTTTTAATAGCAACACCCTGCCATCGATACCAAATCAAAAACCTTTTACCCAACTGATTCAAGTCACGGCCCGAACCTATAATTCATACAACGCTAACCATCAATCTCTCACAACAGTTCAACCAAACTCATTTATCAAGGAACACACGAAGCCATCAAGCATCAAATTCTAATCCTAGCTAGGATTTGACACTACCATTTTCCTTACAGGTAACACATTACTGTTACTATAAACAAGGTTAAGGGATATCTCATCACTAAGAGGGTAGAGACATATACCACTAAGAACTCAAGCCATTCTCGACACAATATTTTCTTTAAGTCTGAAACATAACCAAGTCAAAACACATGCGTCAACTCAAATTTTTGGTGTATCCCCAATAACTAAAGTTTATGTTCAATTCCTTCCCGACATACCATACCATAACCCACTGTCGATTGCATCACAACAATCGACTTCTATGAATCCCGCATATAAGGCATCAATCACACATTAACAACTATTATTGCATCGTATCATTGTTGTTTGCTTTCGTATCATTAAGATTTTAATAATTGTAGAAGCATGAAAAATATGGGGTTCATACGGATTACAAATTGTCGTATAGGTACTTTAGGCCAAACAGGTCCGCATAGGGGAAAGACGCATGACTGGTTCAATGACATATGCGGCCCATCGACAACCAGCTGCAGAAAAAAGATATTCGGCCAAGAGGAGCAGTTCGTCTGATAAAGCTGACAAGTCCTGACAAAACTGACAAAAATGACAGCTCTGACACTTTGACAAAAAGATAAGACGTGAGACGTCGCCCAAAAGCAAGGTTCGTACTCCTTCATACGGCCGGAAGGAGTGTCACCTAAGTGGTTCAGACATATGCGGCCCCAAAGTCTCCGAACTTCATGGCGGCAAACAGTAACTGTGATCCAAGCCGCATTACCTTTATGCGGCCGAAATACAGAATCTATGCTGCTTAAATCCTCAAGCTATGTCTGGGCTAAGGAAGTCTGCGACCTAAGCCGCATGAGTCTCATGTGGCCCCACATGGTCAAAAATTGAGAGATCTATGCAGCTAACAAAATGATCCCTGCGACAGGACACGTGGCAATCTGACCAATTCCTAAACTACCCAAATTTACTGCAACAAAATCCTAACAAATCGACAAATGGCAGGCCAAGAGCGGGTCTTCGCGTGCCAATCAGCCATGTGGCAACAGACCATCTATACGGCTTAACATATATTATTTTATAAATAGTAGGGTGTCATACCCCTGCAAAAGGCTGGCAACCTTCAGGAAAGCAATTTCTTCAAGATCTAAAGACTGCGTCAGATAGTCCACGCAAGTTGATAGCACTTTTCCGATCCTCCACTGTCATCCCAGAATCAAAACTAAACAATCGTACTTAGATTGTTTCCTAGGATTTCTTTCTAGGCTTTTCTTTGTACAAGCGAGTTTATAATTAATTTCAGTGTTCTGTAATACATGTCTTCAATTTTTTTATGGCAAACACGATGGCGAATCTGCTGGGGACGTCCTTCTTGTCTGATGAGAAGCTGGTGATGCAATCTGACGCATCCAAGATTGGCTCTACGCAGCAAATGCTTGTGGTCCGTTTCGACCAACAAGCCTTCGAAGAAATGCTTTCTGAAGGGAGCGTCACCCCATCTCATAAGCGAGCCAACTCAAAGAGGACTCGCAGGACGTCGGCACGCAAAACTGTTGCCCCCGACCAAGTTCTCGAAGAAGCTCCTTCTGTAGCCCAAGACTGTGACCAAAACTCTCCTACGGCTTTGCTTCCGATCGCGGAGGACCCCACTGTCCCCAAATCCAGCAGAGAAAAATACCACGATGCTGGGTTTTTAGAGGCACAAGGGAAAATCATACGGACAAAGAAGAAACCGCATAGAGGAGATCGACAGTCGGTCCATACGGCAGCCGATTCTCACTGCAGGCAGATAATTCATGCGGCACCAAACTCTGGCCGCAGGAAGATGGTCCATGCGACATCCAGCTCTAGCCGCAAGAAGATGGTCCATGCGGCAGCCAATCCTGGCTTCAGATAGGGTGTCTCATGCGGCCCTGCCAGAAGCTATGTGTTTGACCGCCTCTTATGTAGGCCCGACGCCATGCAGCACACTGAGGATGTGGGGTTTATCAATCTGGACTCTTTTTACTATGCGCCTTCTGGCACTAAGTTAAAAAAGTCTAGGGCAGTGTGTCCCCAACCAGCCCAGTCAACTGTCCAAGTTGCTGACTATCAGCGGACCCCATTGACTGTTACACGGGCTCCTGACGGAAAGTTGTACAGAACCACCCGTGTCCAGTCCCGTAGGGCTAACGGACAGTGGGTCTTCAAAGTCTCCCTCTAAAGATCCAGAGCAAGTCCTTTTACTTGCCACGAATTAGGGAGGAAACATTATGCCTAAGCACCCATGCGCTCGGGATACCCGAGTTCACAAGTTTGGTACAAAGGTAGAGCAGCTTCCTACCGACTTACGTGACATGATTACTCACAAATGCAAGACGGCAGCGTCGGCATGCAATGAATCCCTTTCGGGGCGTCGTTGTACCCAAGTCATCATCAACTGCTGCTGCGACAAATCAGCAGCACCTGAAGATCGACAGTCAGTTTTCCAGCGACTACAGCAGCCAGCACCTGTCCGACAACAACTCAAGAAATAGGTGCAAATTCCAGGGGACGAGGAGTTTCCTTTCTCCTCATGTAATTCAATTCAAAAGGTTCCTCCTAGCAAGGGAGGAAAGAAGCTATGCTCTTCCAGCCCGGCCATCTCAGCCAGTATTGCAAGGAGACCATCATCTAGGGAGTTCCTATTGACAACCACAGGGGGTGTCTATTTAGGCACTCGAACCAAAAAGAAGCTTCCGGCACCCGGAGGTGCACCTTCGGCTTCCTTGATAGTAGATAAAGCTGGGGGTAGCGGTCCCCTCAATATATGCGACTATTCGGTGTACCAAGAGCACATAAATGGGGTAGACGTTCCCCCAGAACTATGCAACAGACTTAGAGTTCTCTGAAGGCCACCACCCTCACCAAGATGATGCGGCTTCCTACACAGTGGGTACCGCCCTATCCGATTCAGAGGAAGATGATATTCTGACATTCCCTGACGATTTCTCTATACAAGGGTACGGCATAGAGAGTACATCTGCCACAATCCCTTCCACTTCTACCCACATGAGGACAGTCTTTATGGCCGACGATAATCATGAAGCGCCTTCTGACCGATAACGACTAGAAGTGCTGGAAGTCATGCTCCTGTCCTTAGTCAAGTTCGTGGACGAGATCAAAGCCGCCTTGCCAACTCAACCAGCAAGGACGTCCGGACAAACAAGCCTGGGACTCGCAGTCAACGCGGACTCCAACACGACCGCCACTCCTTTGGGTGATGATCCCTTAGAGGCATCCGTTCCTTCAGTTGTAGATGAAGCCAAGGAGGCACAGAGGGAAGTCAAGGAGCTTCGGGCAATGTTAATGCCTGAGACTACTCTTGGGATCTCAGAATACGGTAGCCATATCCCGTTACATGGAGAGATGTGCCTTTTCCACCATGGTACAAGCCGTTCAATATCGATTCTTATAATGGAAAGATCTCTGCCAGTCGGTACATGACTTCCTTTGAGGTCACAATCGACTATTTGTCGCATAGTGATGCCATCCTCACACGATTATTCATCGGAGCATTGGAGGGGATCGCGTTCGACTGGTACCGCAACCTTTCTGACAACTGTATTTATTCTTTTGATGGCTTCAAACACATATTCCTGGAAAGATTTTAGGAAGTGGGGCATAATGTAACGATGTCATCTCTCATAGACGTCGTTCAGGGAGAGAGGGATCTAACGAGGAACTATATCGAGCGGCTTCGCCAAACCGTAATGAGATTGCCCCAAGGCAATCCCGAGAGCTCCTTGATTGAAATATACCGAAAGAAGATGCTCTCTGCAAATAGCCTCTGGATGGGTGACGATCTGTTCAGGGATCGGACGACCTTCATCATTAGTGCTACCAACACAGAGGAAAAATTAAAGAAGGCTCGCCTGCTGGGATTACACATCCTAGATGGAGAAGATAAGGGCAGACGTCCAGGTTCCACCTCCAGTAACAACAACAGTGGTGCCACCACCAACCGGGACAATAAGGGCAAATAGGCCATGGTCACTGATGCGACTCCGAAGCCCGAACAAAAATAGGTAGAAGGTCCGTGGCCCAAGGTTAATTACTCATTTGAAGATAGTCATGTCAAACCTATCATCGATATGCTCTTGCATGGGGGTAGGATCCTGCTCCCTCCACCAAGGCACGAACCGCGAGTGGCAGAAATAGAGGACCCAAAATATTGTCACTTCCATCGCTATGTCCATCATTCCACTTAGGACTGCTTCCAATTAAAGCGGTACATCCAGAGTCTTATCGACTCTAAAGCTCTATCGATAGACTTTAAAAAGGTTACCGTGGCGGCAAACATGGTATCTATTCAGTTCGGCGACTTTCCTCCAACAAGCACTCCAAACGGGGTCATACCTGTCCCTCGAGCAATGATGGAGATTACTAATCTTTCACCCTTCCGGAGCCAGACATCTGGATTGGTACCCCTCACTACATCGCGAGGAGAGATCATGTGGGTGCATCCAGACTTGGTGCCCAAAGTTACCCAGGGGGTGTCATCTCCTACCAGCAAGAAAAAGGGCAGGAAGTCTAGATCTGCCATACAATTTCAGCCGAGGCTGAGAAAGTTGTAGCCAATGTTACCGGGTCTAAAGCACAAGTCTAGCCTGTACGGAATAGTTCAGCTGAAGATCCTCAGCTGGCGATGTTGCCTCCCCCTGATGTTCCAAGGCCATTTCAGCCACCACTGGCGGATAAGTCCAAGACAAAGAAAATCCGCTTTGATAGGCCACTGCACAATGATGTACATTAGGGACTAGAGAGACCTTACAACTTTGACATATTAGCATAATTGGCTAATACGCCAGCAAAGTTGTCGTTATACGAGCTCCTAAGGCTCTCTAAGGATCTTCGTGTCGCATTAAGAGAAGCACTCCAAAATGCCGACGCCTACTTAGCCAGGTCAAGCCTCAAGGGGAAGACCCGCAAGCAGATCTATAGGGCAACGATAGCACAGATGCAAAGCCCAACATCCTATTTACTCCTCTGGACATGTTGATCAAGTCCAATTTGTATAATCGCCCCTTGTACTACACTGGATACATAGGCGACATCAGGGTGGATCGGATGCATTTCGACCCTGGCTCATCAATAAGCATCATCCCGAAAAGCCTGCTCCAACTTCTTGGCATCCCTATGCACCGGCTAGCAGCGACCAACACTGCCATTTACGGTTTTAACTCGGAAAGGAGCTATCCCCTAGGGAAAATCCGGTTGAAGTGCCAGATTGGTAACCTGAAGACGGAAGTTACTTGCTACGTCATAGATGCAGACACCTCCTACAACATCCTCCTGGGACGTCCGTGGATGCATGACTATGTGATTGTGCCATCTACCCTTTACGAGTGTTTCAAGTATGTCAGTAAGCACGGTTTCGTGAAAACTGAATTCATCGACATTGATCCCTTCAAAGGGGTTGAATCTTATTACTCTTCGGAGGCTTGTCTATATGACGAATCCCGAAAACATATAACTGACAAATTGGAGGTCATCACAAGGCCAAACCCTTGAGAATCTGTCTCCAGGCTTGTAAACCGGGTAAGGTCGTACCCCTCGTCTCAACCTTGCACAAAGAGGTGCTCAGTTCTCCTGCCTCACCTACGCAGTTGGAACCAATGGTCATCCGTCTACCGTGACCCAGCTAGGAGCCAAAACCTGTCGTAGAGCCAATGGTGATCCGACTGCCAAAATCTAATCAAAGGCAACAGGAAGATGCAAGGCCTTCTATAACACCGATGGTAATCCGATTGCCAAAATCTACTCCAAAGCGATCGGAAGACACAAAGTCCCTTGCTGAGCTAATTGTCATCCGTCTTCCCAAGACGAGCCAGCAACAAAGTGTCAATCCAACAGGCAAGTCAATACCTCAGACTGAACCATTGGTGGTCAAGTTGCCCAAGACAGCATCCCGACCTCCAAGCTCGCAAGGGTTAGCTAAGGAGGACGAAGAACTCGCCAAATACTTGGTTACACAGGTAGATAGCCCCTCTTCTGATGATGTAATTCATGTGGATAAAATTCCTTATTTTATCAATAAGAGGCTGCCGTTAGACTATTCTGAGTATGATAAGCCTAATATGATGTATGGCACACGGGACTGTCTAGAAGTTAGCCTGCACATACGAGTGACAATTGTATATACCCCAAATTGACTTGCTCATATAAATAGTGCTTACTTCCCGGTCCCAAACAGAAGAGGATAGGATCATACAATTATCTTTGGCCGAAAAGAAGGTCCTCAATCTTTTACGCCACAAGAGTCCGACCTCGGACCCGACGCTGGAAGACTACCGCTCTACTTGTATAGTCCTCAAGCCAAATACTTCATACAAAAGCAATGATATGACATGGAGGCTACCCCAGGTCTAAATCATGGCAGTGGTCGACGATTGCCTCTAGAGCCGCCGACACCGGCAGGGAAACCTCAGGATCATTATCACAAATCCATACGTGGCCTCGGGTATGTTACTCCACCAACAACGCTCGAAAGCTCTGATAAAGAATGCGAGTGGCACTCTCATTCGTCCGAGTCACCCATTTACGACTCCGATAGCAGTATTAGAGATATATTCAGACAGACATTGTTTGTCAATATGACATCCGCTGATATCGAAGAGGAAGACGAAGACCTACTTGAACCACTTGAATTAGAGCCGTGGGTCCAGCAACTAGATGCACAATGGAAGAAACGCTTTGAACTTCACAATCCTTCCACTGAAGATGAGGTTATGCATGTTAACCTCGACGATGAATCCTCTCCAAAGCCAATCTTCGTCAGTAAAAGTCTGACAAACGACGAACGGGAGTCGTTGTTACAACTTGTCAGAGAATACATCGACATTTTTTCCCTGGAGCTATGAAGACATGCCATGACTAAATCTTGAGATTGCACTTCATAAGCTCAACATTTATCCAGACGCAAAACCAGTCAAACAACAGCAGCGACAGCTTCGTTCGGACATCATGAACTCTATTGAAGCGGAAGTAAACAAGCTCATAGCTAGCGGCTTCATCCGTGAGGAGCAACACCCAGACTGGGTAGCCAACGTAGTGCCAGTCATCAAGAAGAACAAAAAGATACAAATTGTATCGATTTCTGCAATCTGCATGCAGTCTACCCTAAGGATAAATTTCCTCTTTCGATCACTGACATAATGATCGACAATACGTGTGGCTTCGAGCGCATGTCCTTTATGGATGGCTTTTCAGGATACAATCAAATCAAGATGTCTCCTGATGACGAGAAGCATACATCATTCTGAACGTCGATCGGCGTATATTGTGATATGATCATGCCCTTTTACCTGAAGAACGTCGGTGCTACATATCAACGGACTATGAGTGTCATTTTTTGAGATCATTTGTGCAAGACGGTGGAGTGTTATGTTGACGACATTGCCGTCAAAAGCTGCTCCAAAAATGATCACTTATATGATTTGAGAATAATATTTGACCTCATGCAAGTGCACAACCTGAAGATGAATCCCACCAAGTCTTTTCTGGGTTTATCCAGGGGAATATTCTTGGGCTTTGTCATTATTTCCCGGGCATTCACATATATCCTAACAAAACAAAAGCAATCTTGGAGATGAGCCCACCAAGAAACCTCCGTTAACTCCGCGTCCTTCAGGAAAGATTAGCCTGTATCAGGAGGTTTATATCTAATCTCTCAAGGCGATGTCAACCCTTCACTCAACTCATGAGGAAAGGTGTGCCTTTCATAAGGAACGAGGAATGTCAGCGTGCCTTCGATGATATTAAGGAGTACCTGATGAATCCGCCAGTTCTGGTAGCCCCGGTCGCCGGAAAGCCCTTCCTACTCTATGTACGGGCGATGGAACAATCCTTCGGTGCTCTGTTAGCAGAGAAAAATGACGCGGGACATGAACAAGCTATTTACTATCTCACCAGGATGATGGTAGGACCGCAACATATGTACACCGCCGTGGAGAAGGAGTGCCTTGCCCTAGTGTTCGCCATTCAAAAAATATGACACTATATGACAGGGCAGATCATCCATGTTGTTTCACGAGTTAATCCCCTCTGGGTTCTTATGACCAAGCCGGGCGCACTAAGTTCTCGTCTAGCCACCTGGGCGAAACTATAATCCCCATACGACATGGTTTTTGTTTCGTAGAAGTCTATCAAAGGCCAAGCCCTAGCTGACTTCTTAGGAGCCCATCTAGGCTCAAAAATGGCCATAATTTATGAAGAAATTCATGATGAAGTCGTCGCCTCGAACATAACTTCGCACGATGCTATTTGGCGAATGTTCTTCGACGGTGCTTCAAGAATGGGGCCACAAGGTGATATCGTCGCTGGAGTCGGGGTGGTATTAATTTCTGGCTCTAGACTAGTAGTCAATCAGGTGTATTCTATTACAGAACCATGTTTGAACAACGTAGCCGAATATAACGTACTAGTTATCGTACTCCAACTCACAAAAAAAGTAGAGATCAGGTACCTGGAAGCATATGGTGACTCGCAATTGGTTGTTAACCCGATCCGAGGTGCATACGAGGTTCACAACGAGGACCTGATTCCCTATTATCAGACAGCAATTGCCATCATTACAACCTTGGAGGAGTTCTTTATAGAGCACGTTCCTAGGTTCCAAACTATCGAAGCTGATACCCTAGTAGGTCTCGCCGGTTCCTTGGCGCTTCAAAATAACACTCATCTTCTAGTCGACATAACAGGCCATGAGCTGGTCTGCCCCAAGAATAATCTTCAACTGGGTATGAGTTACTCCGCCCAGATAATCAACGACATACAAGATTAGAGACGCCCGCTCATCGACTTTGTAGTCTATGGTATTCTGCCAGAGAATGTGAAGGAAGCAACCTCAATCAGAAGACGCTCCCTCAGATTCTTCTACGATACGAAGACGAAAATGTTAAGTCGACGATCCTACGATAGGCTACTAATAAGATGCTTGTCAAATGCAGAAGCTAAAAGAAGCACTACGTGAAGCTCATGACGGTACTTGTGGGGCTCAACAACCTGGCCGAAAATTGTAAGATCGTCTTCGCTGGATTGGTTATTACTGGCCCACAATGGTTGCAAATACAGTTGATTATACAAAGAAGTACAAGGCTTGCCAGATCCATACAGATTTCATATATCTGCCATCTGAATTCTTGCATCCGATAATAGCCTCTTAGTCATTCGAAGCATGGGGAATGGATATCATTGGGCCCATCACCCCGTCGTTGTCCAGAGGGCATCGGTTCATACTTTCAATCACCGATTACTTCTCCAAATGGGCGGAAGCTATTACGTTGGCAGAGGTTAAGACATCGAACGCGATTAGCTTCATAAAACATCACATCATCTACCATTTTGGACAGCCCTAGACAATTATTCACGACAATGGTCCACAGTTCGTAAGCCACGCTTTCTATCGATTTTGTGGCAAAAATCGGATTCAGAACATGGCCTCGACAACATATAACCCATCGGACAACGGTCTGGCTGAAGCTTTCAACAAAACCATAATCAAGCTCATCAAAAATTTCGTGTCTGCAAATAAATAAGACTGGAATAAAAAGCTTGGTGAGTACTTTTGGGCGTATCACATGATAATTCGGGTAGCTATAGGAAATACATCATTCTCCTTAGTTTACGGGAGCGAGGCAGTCCTCCCATTGGAGACTAAGATCCTCTCACTTCGAGTGGCCCTTACCTACCGGTTAACGGTAGACGATAACTACCATCGACGGCTGCAAGGGTTGGAAGCATTAGATAAAAAGCGTTTACAAGCTCAACAAAGCATAGATTTCTACCAAGCGCATCTCTCGGGCTTTCAACAAGAAAGTCAAACAGAGAATATTCTAAGTTGGCGATCTTGTCTTGGCCATTCGCAGACCAATGGTCATGACTCACAAGACCACCGACAAATTCTAGCATAAATGGGAGGGTCCGTTCATCATCGAGACCGTATTCTCCAACGGCGCGTACCATCTCACAAAACAAAATGGAGACTTGCTCATGATGCCCATCAATGACAAGTTTCTCAAGAAATACTATGTCGAAACGACACCTTCCAACTATCCCTCAGATTGTGAGTTATATATACCCTCTGGTATCGCTGAACTTACACTCCGACATCAAATCTCCCAGATTTTTGAGTTATGTACCCTTAGGTACCACTGAACTTACTCTCTGACTACTCTGAATGAATTCATATCTCATCCCTTGGTCATATCTATGAACTTTCTGGTCATAGCTTTTCTCTACCAGGAATTTGTCTAAAAATCTATTACCCGCACCACTAGTGCGCAGAAGGGTAATAAGTCCATAAAACTTATCCTGATATATTACTCGCACGGTCAGTGCAAAAAAGGGTAATAGGTCCACAAAATTCCCTAACAGAGAAAAATAACCATGTCCATATTACCTTTGAGATATTTTCCCGTCCATCACAAACAAATCACCCAATGTATATAATTTCCACGTTGATAACACCTCTGAGTTGTTCTGTGTAACCATATTTGGCCTCCTACTACTATGTCTTCATTACCTCTGAGTAAGAAGGCTCTGTTTTGACCCATATTTACTACGTCCTCATTACCTCTAAGTAAATATGTTGGTTTTCTCCCCTCTTATTATCAGTACTCGCATTGCCAGTACACAAAAATGGTGATAAGTCCATAATAATTATCCTAATCTATTACTCGCACCACTGGTGTACCAAAGAGTAGTAGGTCCACAAAATATCATTCTGAGTAAATATTTTGGTTTTATTCCTACTTATTATCAGTACTGGTATCGTCAGTACACAAAAATGGTAATAAGTCCATAAAAATTATCATAATCTATTACTCACACCACCGGTGTACCAAAGAGTAGTAGGTCCACAAAATATCATTCAAATCTATTTGCTCGCATTTTCAGATGCACAAATAGGCAATAGGTCCACAAAAGTTCCCGAGTAGGATGTTCTTTATCAAATACAAATGTTGTATTAGGCCCTCTAGTACAAGCACCATAAAATAATACAAATAAAGAATGGAGTGAATGTATTCTGTTTATTCAAAATTAGTTACATTCATAGGACTATACCTCCAGTAAAGGATTGTAATGAAGTCTACGGACAGACAAAACACAAAGACAGATACGAACATTCATTTTTTTGTATTCCTATAATCACAAAGCAACCCACGGATCCCTATAGTCAAGGATCATAGTTATGCTGAGGTATATACCATTCTCTTAGCCATTTCGCATACGAAAGATTTATTTGACTGAGATCTTCGGCGGGGGCAGGAGGGTCAGAACTCTCAATACCACTGCCCTCAGACTTGGGCTCCTCCTTTACAGCAGCCTCAATCTTGGAAGCAATCCCCTCCCCGATAGACGCCAGTTTATCTTTTACATCAACTTTTGTTATCACCTCCACCTTAACAAATGGTGATTCTTGTTTGACGAAAGGGGGCAGCATCTCCTCCTTTACAATGGTCTCAACCTACGACATCGACATGGATGCTGAAAAAAAATAAAAAAAATTTGTCAGAGAAAGGAGGCAATCATATAAAGTGAATGGGCTCCTTTTTTCAGTTATGCGGCCTTTTCAGCTATGCCGCCCAGCCATACAGTATTCATGCGGACTGATCACAAAGTGCTCATGCGGCATCTATACTGCTCAGTCATAAAATGTTCATCAAATTTTGAGGCACTTATGCGGTTTAAGTTCGGATGAGCAGTGGTCATGCGCCTCAGTCCATGCGGCACTATCATCTAGAACACATGTGGTCCAAATGAGATAGGGCATGCACCGACCAGACTTGAAAGCAGAAGCTGTATATGATGGGCCCGCGTATGAAAATATGTGCTATGGCCATTCAAAATTTTAGTCATCGTCTGCTCACCATCCTTACTCTTGAGAGGAGGTTGCACGTCGGAATGAATGGAAAGAGCGTCTGCCGCTCTCGATGGAGAAGCAAGTCTCTTTCCTTTAGCCGTCGCACCAGTCGATCTAGAAGCTTTTGAAGCCATAGCAGAAAATATAATGAAGTAGAAGGAGGAGAAGGTGAAAGAGGAAAATCTCTCTCTGAATGACTCATATTTATAGAGTTGCTGAAAAGAGACTCTGCGATTCCTGAGATCATTAAGGATAAGGACGACATTTGGGGACTTTATCCCTAGTAACCGTCGAGCGTCTCTTTGGTTCTCAAGATCATTAAAGATAATGTCAAACGTTTGGAGACTTTATCCCAGTAACCGTCGGCTTTATCTCGAAAAGAGATCCTGTAACACCCAGTTTTCCAGAAAAGGGTAATTTTGAAATTTTATAATTATAATTATTATTTAATTATATTTATTCATATTATGATTTTTAGTGATTTTTAATTATTTTTAAACTATTTAAATTCATAACTTGTGATTTTTGGTGTTTCGCTAGTGAACAGTAGAGACTGCCTACCCTAGAGCCTAGCCATGTGATTAGGGTATTTTTGACATTTTTAGGGTTATTTGGATTTATTATAATTTATTTAAATTTATGGGGAATTTTTAGAATTTATTTTGGAATTGTTTGAATGAGGGTTGACTAGGTTGACTTTGACTAGCAATGACCTTGGTAGGCTAACCTAGAAGCTAACCCTAGTTGTGTTTGGACTTGTTTAGGTCATGTAACCCTAGTTAGACTAGAGTTGACCCATGGTATGGTTATTTGACTTAAGTTAGATTTAAGTCATAAGCCATGACTTGTGATTAAACCTTAAATCAATAACTAGCCTTAAAGCCCATAGGCCCACACCATGAACCAACCCTAACACTAATCAGCCCATGGCAGCCAACCTAGGGTTTCCTACCCTATTTAATGCCTCTTCTATTTGTTCTTGCCTCTTTTATTATTTTTTCGCTCAAGCTTTGAAGAAAGAGGTATAGCCATCTTCCCCAATCCATAACTTTCCCATTTTAATTCCTTTTTGGCTCAAACCACTTGCATTAGATTCTAATTTTCTTCCTCTTGCTGTTCATGGAGAGTACTTTTAGGCTTGGGGCAATTTGGAGAGTTTGGCTAACAAGAAGAAACCCCTTTTTAGAGCTTTTCATTAGAAATTGAACATATAGGTAACTTCCTATTCCTTCCATAGATTTTCAATTTCTTTGAATGAATAGGGAGCCCTAAGTGTCCCCTAGCTGTAGGTATTGGTTTCGTGTCGAGTCGTATCCATTTTGTATCCATTTTGGACACGTATCATTGTGTTTATGCATATGTTTGATAAAATATCACAAAGGGAATTTATTTGCTATTTTTGAAAAGTAATTGAATGAAAATATTGATTTATATGTGTTTACTAATTTCTCCATGGATTGAGTTAATTTTTGAGCCGTGTCCGTGTCCAAACAGGACACGAACACGCTCGCAGCACACACGGGCAGTGCCCTGCTGCTCGGGGGGCTTTCCTCCTTGCACGTACCACGTGGCAGGCTGCCACTTGGCATGGAGGTGGGGGCACACACTGACGTGCCACCCATCGAGTTTGACACGGCCTTGTGTCGTGTCGAGGGAGCACGGACACGTGTACTGGATTTACACTGTACAGTATCAGCCGAGAAATTGACACTGATACACACTGTTTTCTCTTGACACGACACTTGTGGACACGGTGCAGGGTGACACATGTGTAGCCCTATGCTAGGCGTACACGTGGACGTGACTACGTGGCATGAAGTGTCATGTGTCGTGTCCACGAGGCGACAGCATCGCAGCACGATGCAGTCTGTGCACAGATTTATGTCTGTGATATGTGTTTGACTTGGACACGTTCGTGTCCACCTTGTTGGACACGAACACCCTCCCTATGACACGTACACATGTGCTGCCATATTTATCAACCACTAAATTGATATATTAACATGATCTTGATTATCGATTTGCATGTTTTTCCAATTCCTGATACACTAAGCACTGTTCACGAATTCTGAAATTAGATTCTATTTAAGCTAAATTTCTTTAATGTTTAACTACCATATTAATTCGTATACATGTATAATAGTAAGCTGCAATGTTGGTTTGTGATTGTATAGGAAATTGGATAATTTGGGTTCGAATTGTATTTGGTTTTGAACTTTGAATCCCTATTTTTCCTAGTTTAATGAACTGTCATTTACTTGTAGACCTAAGGTTCAATCACCCCTATGTAAATTTGAGAATTTTAACCTATCAAACTAAATTCTTGTAACATGCCACCTTGTTTATCACATCACTCACTACTTTGTTTTCCTCCCATATTGAATCTAAAATGGGGTTTATGATAGGGAGTTTGGTTTGGGGATATCTGTCAAATTCAGGAAGAAAAAATGAACTGAATTTGATGTGAAGTCTCATATTTTGTTGAGTTGTTGATTTGGAGTGATATTTGGGCTGGAAACATGGAACCTGAATTTGTTTCCTTTCTTTTCTTCACTGCTCACTAATTTTTCCTAATTGAGAGAAACCTGAGTTTATACACAGGTTCACACACATTTCCTAAGAACTCTAACACTCACCCTTACATGAACACACACCATAAACTAACTGTCACATATTGACATGTGCACACATGGACTGATAGGTCCTGAGATCAATGGATGCATGACTGTGTAATGTATGTATGCATTGTTCCCTGGAAAAAACTGAATGTATATACACCACACACATTTTTGCATTGAAACTTGAAAACCAAGTTACTGATTTCCTGGTTAGTTTGATTTCACTTTTCCTGTTTTACTGATGCTTAATTGAGTAGGTTAGTTCACTCACAAATTGTTAACTGATAAGTTAACTTAATATGTTATTTTGATATTAACTAGGATTTAATATCGGGTTCAACTGAAACGAGAATTGATTATAGGTTTGCATATCATATTTTGATTATGGGCATTGAATTTCTGAATTGGAACATGGAAGACTGAGTTTAGACTGAATCTATTGACACATTGGTTGGCATAATGCACACTCTCTATACACACACACATACACAAGTTCACATGTATGCTAACACTCATTTCCTGTCACCTGGACACACAAACACAGTCACACATGATCTTAACACACAAGCCAAGATGACAGTCCCTATAGCACCTTGCTGTCATGTGTTGACTTTCCACATAACATACCCATAGTTGCCCTTGGTTCAGTCCTTACACAGCACATTTCAGTCCCTCCTAACCTGTGATGCCTGTCCATATAGCAGTCCAATTTAGCCCCTTGACCACCCTACATTTGAGTCCTTATTTTCCACACATACCAGTCCCTGATGGACAGCACAAATCAGCCACCATTAGCTCTTAATATCTGTCCTTAACCATGCCCATTGGCAGTCCAAAACCAATCCATGTTAGCCCACACAGGGACAGTCCCCAGCCAATCCTTAACATACCCAAACCCAATCCTTAACATACCCAAACCCAATCCTTAACATACCCAAACCCAGTCCTTAACATACCCAAACCAGTCCTTGCTCACTCACCCAAAAATCTGAGTTACACACACACACCTTCGTGTAACTTTCACACTCACATGTGCCTAAAATCTGAGAACCTATGTTATTATATAGACACACACATGTATAAGCCCTCATTTCTATTCTCTATTATACACCATGTACACACACATATAACATGACACCCCATCTTCACATGTGCCTTATACTAATTGAGACACACATTTCACCCTTTCTTTTTTTTACTCCTATATATGTGGTATATATATACACACACAAGCATGATGGTATGCATAATGTATAGATGCCCTGTGTATTGATTGGGATATAGGAATGCCTATGTGCATGCATGTGTGATGAGAAATGCAATATACATATTTGTATTATATAGTGCTATGTATTTATATATGTATGCTTGTGTGGTCCTTGATCTTGTATTTTTGTGTGAATGCTAGCCTAGCTTGATTTGATTTGTGTTTGTATTTGGTTTCTAGACTAGGTTGGTTAGGCCTAGTGAGACTTGTTAGACTTGTTTGGGCTAGAACTTGACCTAGTTTGACTAATGTGGTTGACTAGAGTTGACCAAGGGTTGACTATTAGTCTAGTTTGACCTAGACAACATGCAGATGCATTATAGATTACTATTATCATCCCCTGTATACATTTTGACTTGTGTTGCTCTAACTAGGAGCCAGGTATCTCATCTCGGATGGTACATTTACTTCAGACATTCAGATACGAGGCGAGTACATTCTCTGATCATTTCATATCCTGCTTAGAATTATTTCCTGCATTAAATTACTTTACTTGATACTGTCACGTTTGTCACACGGATTAGTACTATATGGATCCCTTCTTGAGATGTTATCCCTTCAGGGAGCATCGGGTACTCTATTTTCTGTGCGTTTCACTTACATGGTGTATCATATGCTTCCTTGGTTCTTTGATCACTTGTGACATATACCCATATGATCACAGAGTCTTCTCTGAATCCTTATCCCATTTATTGGGTCTATCAGAATCCCCATTTATGGGACTACTATGTACCACCCTTCGGGGGCTTATCATCCTTTGGGGGCTTATCACCCTTCGGGGGCATATCACCCTTTGGGGGCTTACCACCCTTCGGGGGCTGTTACATAGAATCATAACATAACCTGGTTGGATCATTGTGTATTAATTGGGGGTACAGGGCAGTATAAATAGCCATGTGAACAATTCCAAAGTAGAATAGCCATGTACGCCTCTTTAGTATAGCCATGTGCAAATCAAGCCGTTCACATATCCATTTTGTACTCTAAATCACTGGTCACTGGTAGCTCTCTACTTATAGTAGATATTTCTATTACAGTTCTCTCTCTGTTTACATACTGCATTTCCTTCAGTATCTATATCTTACTTTACTGTATGATTATATTTTCTAACCTGCTATGAACTGTTGAGATGTACTGTGCTCGCTCCCGTCCTGACTGGACCTGTTAAAAATTTTACAGAGGATGATGAGGAACCCTGCACCCCTTACTTTGGAGCTTGCCTAGATGACACTCGCGACCTGGACCCCTGGGGAGGTTCAGGCAGCTGCTGAGGATGATACCCTTGTTTAGTGTAGATAGCTTAGACTATTTTTTTCCATGTTTTAGCTGTTGTCTTTATTTTCAGAGTTGTATATTTTAGATGTTGAGACTGGTAATTGGTGAGACTTGTTATTTCATTTCTGTTGTACCTCAGTTGAGGATTTCTTTATCTATTTCATTGTGCCATATTCTATCTATAGATTGTGATTAAGTTATACCACTGTGTTGGCCTCCTTATGGAGAGTATTCATATTATGTTAGTTATAGTTCATGACCTAGAACAGCGTTCTACCGCCGATACTGTGGCGTAGGCTAGGCGCTGTTACGTTTCTCGTACCCTCACAGTGGGTGCGGGTCGTGACACGTTTTTAAGTGGTGGCCCATGCAGGTCGAGTTTGTGTAGTGTTATTCGAACTAGAGTACCACTACAGCCTGCAGTAGGATTAGGATTATTTTTTTGAGGTACTCAATCACATTAGGAAAAACTCTTAACAGAATTCCTGCCATATAAATTCCTATTGAAGATTGCTTCATTGAATAACTGTCCTCCCTTGAATTATCGTTTCTATCTCAGTATTGATTTCTTGTTTGATCTGTCTCCAGGACGGTGATCGAGACACGATCGCATCGCTCTGGCCCAGCAGACGCTGGTGAGAGGCCTACCACCCCTTGCCTAATTGTGGACGCTGGGACCACGGTACCCCTTATTTCTGCACATATAGGAGCTTCTGTAGCTTTTGGAAGCGCACATCCACCTGTTCGGAGGTCTTCCCCCGTCATTCCAGATATGTACCAGCAGCAGTTACCTTCAGGGACAGTAGATGCGGCTCATATGTTTATCCTCTTCCAGCGATTCATAGAGTTTCAGCAACAGATACAGCAGAGCCAGTCTGCTGATATCCGATAGAGCATACAAGATACTCACCAGTTGGTTAGGACGACAGTGGAGCTAGTGGCTGCTCAGCCACATGGAGGCCAGATGCAGCCGTATCAGCCGAGGACTCCAAACATCCACTCCTTCAAGAAGATGGGACCTCGAGACTTCAAAGGTACAGAGGGCATCATATATGCTGACGATTGGATAGAGCACATTGAGGAGATATTTCGATTGGCACAGATACCAACAGGATTACAGATCGAGGCAGCCGCCAGTCAGATATAGGACTTGGCCCGTACCTGGTACCAGACGGACCCGAGGGTTGGTACAGTCGGTCAGACTTGGGCAGCATTCAAGAAACTATTCAAGGAGAAATTTTTTCCCGATACAGCACTCCGTGCTTTGGAGGCGCAGTTTGAGAGTTTGGTTCAGGGGAACCAGACCGTTGAGGACTACGCTGGAGAGTTCAGCCTTTTGAGCAGTTCATCGAGGATCTTACCGAGGTCGGAAAGGCGAGGAGGTTCCGCAGGGGTTTGATCGGAGAGATCAAGTCATATACCAAGAGCGATCGCGACGCCACTTTCGAGCAGATTCTGGTAGGAGCCATGACAGCGGAGGACAATCTTGGGCTAAAGGAGAAGAGGATACAAGACACTCAAGGAGCTAGTGGCAGTGCGGGCCCGGCCAAGAGGCCCCACCTGCAGATTCAGCAGCCGTATCCGCATTAGATGCCCCACTTGCAGATTCAGCCACAGTATCCACAACAGATGCCACCCCTACAGTTTCAGCAGATGTTACTTCTACAGTTTCAGTAGCAGTACCAGCAGCCGATGGTCTACCTTCAGCAGCGGCAGTTTCAAGACCGTGTACCCTTTCAGCAGGCGCAACAGCCGTAGAGGCAGCAGCAGACCCCGGAACAACAGCTTGTTATCATTTGCCTTTTTTGCAAGAGACTAGGGCACGATTGGGGCGAATGATGGAAGAGGCTGGGCAGATGTTTGCTTTACGGAGGATCCGATCATCGTCTGAGGGAGTGTTCCGAGTCATCGGGACAGACAGTTCAGGGAACAGAAGCTAGGGCCCCGGTAGGCCAGTAGAGAGGATTACCCTTACCGACTCAGCAGCAGAGGCACATGCAGCATCAGCAGGAGGCGAGGGAAGGCCAGCAAGGGCGATCTTTCGCCAGGGCAGTCGAGGATGCTCAGGCCATTGGAGATCTAGTTGCAGGTTCCATTCTTTTGACTCAAATTCTGCAATTGCCTCTTATAACTGCCTTGAAATTTTGATTCCTTCTATTCCTTATTGATTTATCAATTTTGTCCTGTGTTCTTGTGTTATGTTTGATTTCTTCTGAGATAAATCATATGGTCTAGGTCACCCACTTATGTAATCTAGAATCTTCGATAGTCGTGTTTAGCTGGCATAGTGAGGACATATAGTCAGATTTAGGACGTATTTCTCGGGTGTGGGAATTTAAGATTTTCGTTGCCAAGCATGCGACAATGCGAAAATTTTAAATATCATAATTCTAGAGGTATGTGCCTTAGTCGAGGACTCTGTGATTATCGTAGCCTTGCTCACTAGCACGACGAAGATTCTGAGTATCATGATTTTGGACAGACGCATATGATTATCTGACGGTATGTTTGAGACTTTGATTGTGGGGTGTTTGACCTAGAAGGCCTGCTACCATCTTAATTTCGAGGACGAAATTTTTATAAGGTGGGTAGGATTGTAACACCCAGTTTTCCAGAAGAGGGTAATTTTGAAATTTTGTAATTATAATTATTATTTAATGATATTTATTCATATTATGATTTTTAGTGATTTTTAATTATTTTTAAACTATTTAAATTCATGACTTGTGATTTTTGGTGTTTTGCTAGTGAACAGTAGAGACTGCCTACCCTAGAGCCTAGCCATGTAATTAGGGTATTTTTGACATTTTTAGGGTTATATGGATTTATTATAGTTTATTTGAATTTATGTGAATTTTTTAGAATTTATTTTGGAATTGTTTGAATGAGGGTTGACTAGGTTAACTTTGACTAGAAATGACCTTGGTAGGCTAACCTAGAAGCTAACCCTAGTTGTGTTTGGACTTGGTTAGGTCATGTACCCTAGTTGGACTAGAGTTGACCCATGGCATGGTTATTTGACTTAAGTTAGATTTAAGTCATAAGCCATGACTTGTGATTAAACCTTAAATCAACAACTAGCCTTAAAGCCCATAGGCCCACACCATAAACCAACCCTAACCCTAATCAGCCCATGGCAGCCAACCTAGGGTTTCCTACCCTATTTAATGCTTCTTCCATTTATTCTTGCCTCTTTTATTATTTTTTCTCTCAAGCTTTGAAGAATGAGGTATAGCCATCTTCTCCAACCCATAACTTTCCTATTTTAACTCCTTCTTGGCTCAAACCACTTGCATTAGATTCTAATTGTCTCCCTCTTGCTATTCATGGAGAGTATTTTTAGGCTTGGGGCAATTTGGAGAGTTTGGCTAACAAGGAGAAACCCCCTTTTTGGAGCTTTTTATTGGAAATTGAACATATAGGGAAACTTCCTATTCCTTCCATAGATTTTTGATTTCTTTGCATGAATAGGGAGCCCTAAGTGTCCCCTAGCTGTAGGTATTGGTTTTGTGTCGAGTCGTGTCCATTTCGTATCCGTTTCGGACACGTATCATTGTGTTTATGCATGTGTTTGATGAAATGTCACAAAGAGAATTTATTTGCTATTTTTGAAAAGTAATTGAATGAAAATATTGATTTATATGTGTTTACTAATTTCCCTATGGACTGAGTTGATTTTCGAGCCGTGTCCGTGTCCAAACAGGACACGAACACGCTCGCAGCACAAACGGGCAGTGCCCTGCTGCTCGGGGGGCTTTCTTCCTTGCACGCGCCACATGGCGGGCGGCCACTTGGCATAGAGGTGGGGGCACACACTGACGTACCACCCATCGAGTTTAATACGGCCTTGTGTCGTGTCGAGGGAGCACGGACACGTGCACTAGATTTATACTGCACAGTATCAGCCGAGAAATTGACACTGATACACACTGTTTTCTCTTGACACGATACTTATGGACACGGTGCAGGGTGACACACGTGTATCCCTATGCTAGGCGTACACGTGGACATGACTACGTGGCATGAAGTGTCACGTGTCGTGTCCACGAGACGACTGCATTGCAGCACGATGCAGTCTGTGCACAGATTTGTGTCTGTTATATGTGTTTGACTTGGACACGTTCGTGTCCACCTTGTTGGACATGAACACCCTCCCTATGACACGTACACATGTGCTGCCATATTTATCAACCACTAAATTGATCTATTAACATGATCTTGATTGTCGATTTGCATATTTTTCTAATTCCTGATACACTAAGCACTGTTCACGAATTCTGAAATTAGATTCTATTTAAGCTGAATTTCTTTAATGTTTAACTACCATATTAATTCGTATACATGTTTAATAGTAAGCTGCAATGTTGGTTTGTGATTGTATGGGAAATTGGATGATTTGGGTTCGAATTGTATTTGGTTTTGAACTTTGAATGCTATTTTTCCTAGTTTAATGAACTGTGATTTACTTGTAGACCTGAGGTTCAATCACCCCTATGTAAATCTGAGAATTTTAACCTATCAAACTGAATTCTTGTAACATGCCACCTTGTTTATCACATCACTCACTGCTTTGTTTTTCTGTCACATTGAATCTGAAATGGGGTTTATGATAGGGAGTTTGGTTTGGGGATATCTGTCAAATTTAGGAAGAAAAACTGAACTTAATTTGATGTGAAGTCTCATTTTTTGTTGAGTTGTTGATTTGAAGTGATATTTGGGCTGGAAACATGGAACCTGAATTTGTTTCCTTTCTTTTCTTCACTGCTCACTGATTTTTCCTAATTGACAGAAACCTGAGTTTATACACAGGTTCACACACATTTCCTGAGAACTCTAACACTCACCCTTACATGAACACACACCATAAACTAAATGTCACACATTGACATGTGCACACATGGACTGATAGGTCCTGAGATCAATGGATGCATGACTGTGTAATATATGTATGCATTGTTCCTTGGAAAAAATTGAATATATACACCACACACATTTTTGCATTGAAACTTGAAAACCAAGTTACTGATTTCCTAGTTAGTTTGATTTCACTTTTCTTGTTTTACTGATGCTTAATTGAGTAGGTTAGTTCACTCACAAATTGTTAACTGATAGGTTAACTTAATATGTTATTTTGATATTAACTAGGATTTAATATCGGGTTCAACTGAAACGAAAATTGATTATAGGTTTGCATATCACATTTTGATTATGGGCATTAAATTTCTGAATTGGAACATGGAAGACCGAGTTTAGACTGAATCTATTGACACATTGGTTGGCACAATGCACACTCTCTATACACACACACATACACAAGTTCACATGTATGCTAACACTCATTTTCTGTCACCTGGACACACACACACTGTCACACATGATCTTAACACACAAGCCTAGATGACAGTCCCTATAGCACCTTGCTATTATGTGTTGACTGTCCTGACAACATGCCCATAGTTGCCCTTGGTTCAGTCCTTACACAGTCCATTTCAGTCCCTCCTAACCTGTGATGCCTGTCCATATAGCAGTCCAATTTAGCCCCTTGACCACCCTACATTTCAGTCCTTATTTTCCCCATATACCAGTCCTTAATGGACAGCACAAATCAGCCATCATTAGCTCTTAATATATGTCCTTAACCATGCCCATTGGCAGTCCAAAACCAATCCATGTTAGCCCACACAGGGACAGCCCCCAACCAATCCTTAACATACCCAAACCCAATCCTTAACATATCCAAACCCAATCCTTAACTTACCCAAACCTAGTCCTTAACATACCCAAACCAGTCCTTGCTCACTCACCCAAAAATCTGAGTTACACACACACCTTCGTGTAACTTTCACACTCACATGTGCCTAAAATCTGAGAACCTATGTGATTATATTGACACACACACATGTATAAGCCCTCATTCCTATTCCCTATTACACACCATGTACACACACACATATAACATGACACCCCATCTTCACATGTGCCCTATACTAATTGACTCACACATTTTTCCCTTTCTTTTTTTCACTCCTATATATGTGGTATATATATACACACACAAGCATGATGGTATGCATAATGTATAGATGCCTTGTGTATTGATTGGGATATAGGAATGCCTATGTGCATGCATGTGTGATGAGAAATGCAATATACATATATGTATTATAGAGTTCTATGTATTTATATATGTATGCTTGTGTGGTCCTTGATCTTGTGTTTGTGTGTGAATGCTAGCCTAGCTTGATTTGATTTGTATTTGTATTTGTATTTGGTTTCTAGACTATGTTGGTTAGGCCTAGTGAGACTTGTTAGACTTGTTTGGGCTAGAACTTGACCTAGTTTGACTAATGTGGTTGACTAGAGTTGACCAAGGGTTGACTATTAGTCTAGTTTGACCGAGACAGCATGCAGATGCATTGTAGATTACTATTATCATCCCTTGTATACATCTTGACTTGTGTTTCTCTAACTAGGAGTCAGGTATCTCATCTCGGACAGTACATTTACTTCAGACATTCAGATACGAGGCGAGTACATTCTCTGATCATTTCATATCCTGCTTAAAATTATTTCCTGCATTAAATTACTTTACTTAATACTGTCACGTTGGTCACACGGATTAATACTATATGGATCCCTTCTTGAGATGTTATTCCTTCAGGGAGCATCGGGTACTCTATGTTCTGTGCGTTTCACTTATATGGCGTATCATATGCTTCCTTGGTTCTTTGATCACTTGTGACATATACCCATATGATCACAGAGTCTTCTCTGAATCATTATCCCATTTATTGGGTCTATCAAAATCCCCATTTATGGGACTACTATGTACCACCCTTCGGGGGCTTATCACCCTTTGGGGGCATATCACCCTTCGGGGGCTTATCACCCTTTGGAGGCATATCACCCTTCGGAGGCTTATCACCCTTCGGGGGCATATCACCCTTTTGGGGCTTACCACCCTTCGGGGGCTGTTACATAGAATCATAACATAACCTGGTTGGATCCTTGTGTATTAATTGGGGGTACAGGGGAGTATAAATAGCCATGCGAACAATTCCAAAGTAGAATAGCCATTTACGCTTCTTTAGTATAGCCATGTGCAAATCAAGCCGTTCACATGTCGACTTTGTACTCTAAATCACTGGTCACTGGTAGCTCTCAACTTATAGTAGATATTTCTATTACAGTTCTCTCTCTGTTTACATACTGCATTTCCTTCAGTATCTATATCTTACTTTACTGCATGATTATATTTTCTAACCTGCTATGAACTGTTGAGATGTACTGTGCTCTCTCCCGTCCTGACTGGACCTGTTGAAAATTTTACAGAGGATGATGAGAAACCCTGCACCCCTTACTTTGGAGCTTGCCTTGATGACACTAGCGACCTGGACCACTGGGAGGTTCAGGCAGCTGTTGAGGATGATACCCTTGTTTAGTGTAGATAGCTTAGACTATTTCTTTCCATGTTTTAGTTGTTGTCTTTATTTTCAGAGTTGTATATTTTAGATGTTGAGACTGGTAGTTGGTGAGACTTGTTATTTCATTTCTGTTGTACCTCAGTTGAGGATTTCTTTATCTATTTCATCGTGGCATATTCTATCTATAGATTGTGATTGAGTTATACCTTTGTGTTGGCCTCCTTATGGAGAGTATTCATATTATGTTAGTTATAGTTCATGACCTAGAACAGCGTTCTACCGCCGATACTGCGGCGTAGGCTGGGCGTTGTTACGTTTCTCGTACCCTCATAGTAGGTGCAGGTCGTGACAGATCCACAATCGAATTAAGAAAATTAAATGTAGCAGAGACAGCTGGCAGGCTCTCTGCGGCTCGAAGTGTCCCTGCGGCTCAAGATTTTTTCTGCGGCTCAAAATTTCCCTGCGACTCAAGATCTCTCTACAGTTCAAAAAATTTCTTGCGACTTGATGACTCCCTGCGGTTTGACATATTTTTATGCTTCTTATTCACAGTATTCCAAATTTGCAGTTTGAAAACTTTGAAGGGGGTCTTGTAGAAGCCTAAAAAACATGGGGTTCATGCAGATTACAAATTGCCGCATATGTACATTGGG
>JANAVB010030050.1:0-22173 GCA_029216955.1 Iris pallida | reverse complement strand
AAGTTCTAATGTTGTCTCCATGTCCTAATCTAGCTAATGAACAAATAAAAGAGGGCTTATTTAATGGCAAGATGCACTTGCCTATGGGTGTTGGTGGAGGAAGAAGAAGAAGAAGAAGAAATTAATGGAGAAATTATGGAGGAGAGAAAAGTAGGTGGGTTATAATGAGGGTTGTGGTGTAATGGAGGTGGTGTGTAGGCTATGGTGTTCCATCATGACAAACCAAACCAAACCAATCCCCAAAATAAAACCAAGCCATGGTTTAAAACCCAACTACAAGAATTCAAAAATCCGCAAGTCGAGAATAATAAAATACGTGCCAAAATCCAAATACGACATATACAAAATACGAAAATGAGGGTGACATATTTCTTTTGTCCTCAGTTATTTCCCCATGTGCAATCTTTTATCTTAAGGGTTGACTGGTAGGACAAATGCTTACGCTTTATTTCATAGGCAATTTGTTTGAATCTCTAGGAGCTCATAGTTTTTTTTTTACGGATGTAGTTAAGAGAATATTAGTTGACTCATGATGGCAGGACAGCAGCGCACTGTCGCCATTATTTGAATTATAGAGACCATAGATTTACTGCAGCCAGCAGCGCACTGGCGAGACACGACTCCTAGAATTGAAATTAGTCTAAGAAAATATAGGATTATAGAATATTTCTAAAACTATGGCTAGTGGTCCTCTTTGATCGTAGTTACCCTTGTGACAGGTAGAGTATCTGATAGGATATCACATCTGAGCCACGGAACCAAGGGTTTACCATCGTACGATTTTACGGACGAGGCGTAGTCCTCGGTGAAACAACTTCAGACGTGATTACAAATTAGGGATACCATAGAGGATATAGGACAGTGCCCTGTATGTTCTATAAGACCCGAAGCCAATAGTAGTGGAAGTTTTGTAAGTTGGGTAGCATGTCTCCCTACCTAGCGTCCTGAAGTCCTTGTGACTTATTGACGAGGAAATTGATTAACGCTAATAGGTTTACCTGGAAAATAGAAATAAAGGTCCATAACCCATTAGTCAACCAAGTCTTTGTGGATAAGAAGATAGTAGGAAGACCGTATAAGCAAGACCACCGGGTAAGGTTTGATTCTCACAAAACTCGAAATACTTGTGACTTCTTTCAAAAATCTCGCATAATTGTATTCGACTAACTTAACAAACGCTACTGTTACAGCTTAGTTTTGCAAGCTTACTCTTTTATCGAGCTTGATCCAAGACATATGTTTATTGGGGACGCCCACTAACATATCGTCTAATCAGAATTGATATATTACGGTCTGATCAGCCGTAGTACACTCAGTTCGCTCTCCCTCTTATTAACCTACGTAGATTGAGATGTAGATGTCTATAGGATCTCATCCGCGACTGCTTTGACAATTCTCTTGAATTATACATTCGCCTTTGAATCACGAATTTGTATTCAGTGATATCTTTATTGAACTCTTTATTCGTTTTTGTCTTTCACTAATTTGGAAAGACGGAAGCTCGTGAGTGGCAGAAAGATACCGAGTATCCCATGGCTATGGTAGTTGTATATACAAGGGTAGTTATCGTCAGCCAGCCATATGATCGAGTTACTCGTTCTCCTCTCGACCCCAAACTGTTATCGGACTTTCTAGCTACCTGAATTTGAGAATGATTAGGGTTTTACCCTTAGTCAAAATGCCAACCCAAGAGACCATCTATCCTCAAGGAACCAATTGTTGTGAGCCTCTAACTATTTGCTGGAAGCTTGCACTAACTAGCAATCCTTAAACCTTAACCCAACCTTTCCTCGACCAAGCCCACAGTTTAGACATAAGATGAATAGACAAGAATAGGGACAATTATTTACCGTGACTATGGTAGATGCTCATCCCGAGATTGGATTCCAACAATATTACCCTAGTTATGTAAAATTTTATTAAGACCTAACTAGTGTTGGAACACCACAGTCACTAGCTTAGCCAATACCATGGCTTATATACCCTATCATAGTATGATCTAGCAGTGGTCAACAGCCCATACCACTAGAACCCTTGTGAAAATAGTCTGACAGGCTTGACACAGATAGAAATTCACGACTCAGTCGATAGAATTCCCTTCATGCGACGTGACTTAGAGTTGGTTACCCCGTCGACAACTCTTGTACACTGTGGACAAGCATGTCATTCTATTTTCCCGACCATGTGTCATTGTGTACACTCATTTTCCAATTATTGAGAAAGGATCTTCGACTTGATTTATATCTACCATATTCCGTTACGTCGTACCTTATTCTTTATTACCGAGAATCGATGTACGATATCCTGACATTGAAATCCTTCTAACCTCATTATACCTAAAACTATATCCTAGCTTCTAAGGTGGGTAGACTGTAAGCCTCCTAAAATTTTTGGGATATACAAGGATTACCGATGGATTTGAATAACTTCCATTAGGATGATGATTAGTGCTCTTGGACTCCCACTTTCCATCTAGATCATATTATGTTCTCGACCGTGTCACTAACAATCGGAGCACGAGACCAGCTGTTACCTTCCAACAAAGTTCATATGTAAGATCTAGACGAGTCCACCTTCATCTAGGCATATCATGTCCCACTCAAGCATGTCCCTTTGTACCCTATTTTTATGGTACGACTTTCAGGTTAAAAAGGACTAGCGGTAACCCTTACCCTAGCACCTACCCGTTATACTTTTCGACTTTAATTAGAGACTCAACCTTGACTCGAATCTTTCGACTCAATATATGTTGGTGATCGACTCGAAGCCCACTACGCACCTGTCACCAGTATGCCACTCAATCGTGCCTTCTCGTGCTACTTAAACACAAAAGACACTGAAGACGCATCTTGGACTGACTGACCCACTAGTTCAACCACTTGGGTAGAAACCTACTCTAGGTTACCCTAACCTAGTAGAAGTAGTTTAATATTAGGATCTTGTCCAGTCCATGTAGATTGAAGTCCAAGGTTCATCCAACCGCCGATTGAGGTACAATTGAGGAACCCAATAAGACCCAGTAAAATCCATCCATACGTACCACTATTTTTGGACTGTAAGCCGAACTATTTAAAATAGGATCCCATACCTATTATGTAGTCTCCACCTCTTAGAATGCGAAGTCATCTGTAACATTTATTTTCAACTACCTGGAAATTGCGATCCGATCTTGTATTGCAGTTATATCCCTTGCTCGTGTGTTTAATTAAGCACGAAAAAGGTCATAATCTTGATTTCTTAAATTCTATTCCATTATAAAATCTTGTGCAGATAAAATTTTGAGAACGAAATTTATGTATTACATGGATTGCAAGCCCTCTAAGAGCGAAGGGTTCTTCGATGTAGCAAGTGACTGGACTAGAGTAGCCCAATCTAGCGAATAAGACTATAGGTTCATAATACTCTTTCTACCTGTGTTATTGTATATCTCTACCGTCCTTTAAACTTCATAATTGCTCTTGATTATTCTTCCTTATCCTCCTGTCCTCTCTTTTGCAGATAGACGAAGGTCATACTTATTAGAATTCACCAATATTTCTTAGCTACTTGTGTAAATTACTGCTTGCTAAGTTCGGGTTGCTTGATAGATACGAGAGGATTATAGATACCATATGCCTAGATATTTGTTGGTAGGATTATTAGCAACCAGTTAGAAGATTGTAATATTCTAGTATGAGGGAGTAGTGTGACCCAAAGTGGGTAGAAGTCCTCAAGGACTCGTAGTTACGAAATGGCTAGGAGGAGGTTATAAAAATTTTGGGGAATTAAATTGGAGGAGATTAAGGGAATCCTAGACCTTGAAATCTTAAGGAATGGTTACAAATTAGAATTTCGAGGACGAAATTATTTTAAGGTGGGTAGATTGTAGCTCCCCTTCCCGAAAAATTAGAAATAGTTTATTTTTTAATTATTTTATTCGAATGGTGATTTTTAGATTTTTTTGTAAATAAATATTGTTTCGTGTACACAATTTTACGTGAAAGACCTACTTTAGAAATGATGATTTTATTAAGTTCATTGAGAAGTTACAAATAGAAATGTTTATAGGTTATATATATATATATTGGATTATATATATGCGGATGTGGGGACATACGCTTAGTGTATATATATATATCTATAATATGTGAAGAGGAATATAATATTTTATTGATGAATATATATATAGGAAAATATAGGGGTATATAATTGGTGTGGATATTTATATATGTGTGTGTATAAATATTAATTGGCGAATATATACGTTATATGTGTATATATATATATGGAGTATGTATATATATTGATATGTATATATTTAATATTGTTTTCTTTAAATACTATAAATAAGTATAAGTAACTATAAATGATTATATATATAGATATATAAATGTACGTGCATATAGTATAAAATATACATTGTATATAGGTAAGTGTGTATATATGTATATACAGAAATATAGGTATATAATATATATATGCGTGTATTGATATTATAAATGAATACGTATTTGTGTATAAGATGTATATATGATATATGTATGGAAGTATATATACATGTGTAATATATATATACATGTGTAAAGTATATATAAATATATACATGTAACTAGTATAAAAAGAAAAAGAGAATGAATGAATAGAAATCCCAGCCAAGCTACTAATCCTAAACACCCCAAACCAGCCCACGTTGGCTCATCCTTCCCAAGTGGCGTTCAACAAGCCCCAGCAGAGAATTCAAACCGAGGCAAACCGACCCGAGAGCTTGGCCCAAGCAGGGGCTCAGCTCGAGCAGCCTTCCCAAACCGAACGCCTACAACCCCAGACCCGAGCTCCCTTTGAAACCCGTACACAACAGGTTATATATCGAGAGAGAGCGAGTAAGAAGGGAAACAAAACTCCCAAACCCTAACTCGAACACACACCTGTCACCAACGCCGCCACCACCCTGTGCACCTTCCCCAGGGCCGCGCGCCGCGATGGGCCACCGCGCGCCACCGCGCGGGTCGCCGGAGGCGCGGACACGCGCACGCGAGACGAAGATGGCAACAGCAGCAGTAGCTGCGGGAAGCCGACTTCACGGGCAGATTTCCGCCTCCGTGTTCGACCGTTTTGCGTGCCGATTCCTCTGGTATGTTCACAACATGACCCTCTTTAATCCCTATTAGATAGTTTAATTTCTAATGATCCGAGGCTCGAGAGAAATCGAGTGAAAGTTGACGAAAAACCTGTTAAAACAGGACACTGGTTTCAGTCCCAAACACCCAACTTCACGTCGATTTTTCCACCAATGTATCCTTCGAATCAGAAAACTTTCTAAACAGAAGTTAAACCCACATAGGGCTAGAAATTTCCAGTAGGAAGTTTGTAGAAATTTACTTTGTACAGAGAAATAAACATATGTAAACTTCGTCAAAAACCTGTTTTAAAAACTAGAAAATCGCTCCACATGATGTGCGTCACGCCAATCCGGACGACGTGGTCGCGCACCGAAAGTATCGAAAGCTTCGTAACAGCTTCGTGGTCGTGTGGGCTTTGACAGAATTCAAATTGGTTGCGTGTGCGCGACGAATTTGATGCGTATCCGTCGAAATTCTCCGTGTCGTGCACGTTACAAATTTCTAATTACGTTGTGCACGTTCGTCGGATCGAGACGAAACTTACGCCAACAGGACCGTATCGTTTTTCTGGTCCTGTATGCCAAGTTTGGTCCAATTCTGAGCCTGTTGACAAAATTACCGTTTTGCGGGCCCCACGGTCCCACTCAACGGGCGATTTTGTGCACGGCCCGCCGGAATCCAACTATGGACATACGGTTGGGTTCGTATCGGAAAACCGGATCCGTAGACATATAGTTTGACGACTTTAGAGACCGTTGACTCTGGCACGCTTTTCGGTGCAAAGCGGGTCCAACGGCGGACATCGTTTTTGCCCGAAATTACCGTTTTGCCCCGTGTCCAGAATTGGACGTAAGGACAGGCAATCCTAGCTAATTGGACTATTCTGAGATCATTGGTATTGTTTATTTCAGCTTTCGGGGAATGTTGTACGGGTTTTGACTATAGTGGCACATTGAGTAGTTCAGATTGTCGGTTACACCAGCACAGGACCACAGGCGAGTACAGTTTATTGTTTGCATTTCGATATTGATCTTTACTATATTTCATTGATTAGTCATTAGTTATGTGATTATTTTCTATTATAAATTGTTGAGTCGGGAATGAGAAGTACCAAGGATGTGTGATCTGACCTTAGACCGTGTAGACCGTGTAGACCGTGTTGCATTTATTTCTTGTAGACCGTGTAGACAGTGTTTTATTATTTCTTGTAGACAGTATAGACAGTGTTTTATTTATTGCATTTAAACTGTGTAGTTAATTATTATTCTGTAGATAGTGTTTCTTTACTGTAATATTAACTGTAGACCGTGTAACTTTAGACCGTGTAACTGTAGACCGTGTAACTTTAGACCGTGTAGACCGTGTCGCATAATTGTCCCGAGACCGATCACATATCAAAGGTACTTCTAACAGTCGGGGAGAGTATTTTGTGTCTATTTACGTACTATTGATTTTTATATTTCATGTTTATTTTCAAACCCATGATTGATGTCTAACCTTTGTTTTATAGTCATTTTCTTTATTTGAAATTGCATTCAGTGGATTGTGCTCGTTCCATTCCTGACTGGAAACCAACATTTTCAGGTTAGCCGTGGATTCACTTAGCTTGGGGAGTGACGGGATCACTTGCAGACAAAGCCTAGAAACTAGCTAGATAGCGGAGTTGTAGTCATTCCAATAGTTGTACAAGTTTATATTTTTCCGCAAATGTAAATCTTGTGATTATTGTAAGTTAAATTAATTTTTGTGATTGAGCAGTATTTGTGATTTTGATCTTCATGGCCGTGACAGCGTTCTACCCCGCCGACACTGCGGCGTAGGCTGGCTTGGACACGTCTCGTATCCGTTTAAAAAAAAAACGGGTGCGGGTCGTGACAAGGAGGAGAAGTAACATGAGAGCAGTTTCTGCCGTAACATCTCCTGGCTCTGCTGGCAACTGAAGTCCAGATGCTACAAAGGACGATCCTTCGCTGAAATCGACTACAACACCCATCAGTTCAAGTTCATTCCTAGATGAGTATATTCCAATGCCATAGAGGAAGGTCAACAAACTGATGGCTTCTATGGCATTGGAATCTACTCATATAGGAATGAACTTGAACTGATGGGTGTTGTAGTCGATTTCAGCGAAGGATCGTCCTTTGTAGCATCTGGACTTCAGTTGCCAGCAGAGCCACAGGAGATGTTACGACGGAAACTGCTCTCATATTACTTCTCCTCCTCCACCATGGCTCTGGACCCATCTGCTCCTCCCTTCTTCCCTTCTTCTCATTCGACTATCTTGGCCTCCTATTCGGCCTACTATTCCGATACCGATACTTTGAACCTTGATCTTAACACAAACCTATATACTGATCGATACTAATCCACTACGCCCGATACTAAGTATATACGGTCGATACTGATAGCGATAGTCCGATACCGATAGCGATAGTCCGATACCGATAGTTCGATCGATACCGATAGTTCGATACCGATAGCGATAGTCCGATACCGATAGCGATAGTTCGATACCGATAGCGATAGTCCGATACAGATACACATGGACCTACATATCTATATATCACTAGTAGCCATACTCCTCTACTACTCTACACTAGGATCTAGTAACCATATACTAAGTCAAAATCTAGGGTTTGACTGAATATGGGTTAACTTTCTGGTCAAACTAAGTCAAAATCTAGGGTTTGGTCAAACCTAGACTAGTCAACAAGGTCACTTAGACTATTAAGTCAATTCTATGATATACTAACTCATAACTAACTATAGGCCAATATAACTAGGATATCCTAGGATACCATAATACTTATCATATATACATATCAAGGTATATACCCAATGTCTATAGTCTAAACATATATCCCTTACAAGGACTCTCAAACACATTACATAGTGTAGCATCTCATTAGCCATATACCTATACTCTAATCCATTACCTACTCTATAACTCAACTTTTACCCACCATACTCTAAGAGCATCTCCAACCCTATTGTCTTGTTATATGTTGTGAATCATATGTGGCATTAGGCACAAGACAATGTCTTGTCTAGGTGGCAAGATTATATTGACAAATGACAATGAAGTAAGAAAATCTTCTCCAATGCAAAATGTTTACTTTTTTCAACTTGGAAGATAAAGTATTAAGATATTTACTTCTTTTCCAACTTTCAAGACAACTACTATTCTTTCTTTTTCCTAATATTTTTTATTCATAATTGATGACATGGAGAACAAGACATTGTCAAGTGCATTATCTAGAACTAGACAACCAACTTCACAATGTCTTGTTTAATTTTTGCCACATAAGCTTCACAATTGACTTGACAATTGCATTGGAGAAGAACTTTTGAATAAAATTTTGTCATTCCTATGTGGCAACAACTTTTTTCCAAAGTCACAATAGGGTTGGAGATGCTCTAACTATCTACTTGCATTCACACACATTTATAGCAATATGTATAATATACTCACTAACATCTAACCCTCTCTTCCATTTGTTCCTTTAAATCAACACATATCTATATAGATAGCCCAAATCTGTAAGGTATACAACCGGTTAGGGTTAGGGTTTACCTGACCGTCACGGCGAGGGGGAGCGACGACGGCGAAGGGGAGCGGCGATGGAGGTGGCTGCCGGGAAGGAGTAGGAGGAGGAACGGCGGTGGAGGTGCTCTGGCGAACGGCGGCGGTAGGGGGTCGGGTTCGGCGGGGGCTGCCGGGAAGGAGAGGAGGAGGAGGAGGTGCTCTGGCGAACGGCGGCGGTAGGGGGTCGGGTTCGGCGGGGGCTGCTGGGAAGGAGGAGGAGGAGGAGGAGGAGGTGGAGGAGGAGGAGGAGGTCGGAGAGGCGGTGGAGGAGGAGGCTGGGCGGTGGAGGAGGAGGCTGGACGGGGTCGGTGCTCGCGGCGGTCGGTGGGGGTCGCCGAGGGCGTGATCGGACGGGGGTCGAGGGGACAGGGGTGCTCGGGGTCGGGAAATAATGGGGGGAAGGAAATATTGGGGGGGGAATGGGGGAAGTGAAATCGAAACTGACCCATATTCGCACATTAGCGACGTAACATAAGCGCGTCGGTAACCGTCGCAACTTTATTGATATTAACGACGCCATAGTAAAAACGTCGCCAAACGTCGCTAATATCAATGATATTAGCGACGTTCACCGACATATCCGCGACGTGAGTTTTTCAATACGCAAACGTAGTTACTATACGACGCTGAACGTCGCTGAACGTCGCTAGTAGTGACGTCTTGCGACGTCATAAGAAAACGTCGGTAAATTGTTTTTTATCTGCGACGTTTTCGGAAAACGTCGCAAATTACGTCGGTAATATGACTTATTTTGGTAGTGGAAGACTACTGTTAAAGGGCCTTCCAGACAAAGAGCCTTTACTCCAGAAAGCGAAACTCCTGTTGAAGAGCCTCAAAATACATCTTCTTCAGCTCATCCTGGAGAAGGGTCTTCAGCATCCCAGCCAGCAGCAGCAACAGAAGTTATAGGAGTCCTATCTTCTGGATGCCTCAGCACTTCACTACATCTAACTTCGCCACAAAAGGCGAAAGCTGTTGAAGACACCGCCACCACTCATACTGTTGATCCGGAACCCATCCCCTCGGATGAACCGGCTCTTGAATTAGAAGATGATGACTGGAATATGGATTATGACGCACTCTTGTCGCATCCTGCACCCGCTCCAGGTAAAGATAAATTACACAAAATTTATACAAAAATATATTATGATTTTGTATATTAACTATTTTGCTTAATCTTTGTAGGTATCATCAATGTAGCAAAATCCGTTGCTCATCCTCCTTCTCAAGAGCCTATCCATGAAGAGGGAATAGAGTCTGAAGAAGAAAGCTCTTCTTCAAAAGAAGATTCTGCTTCTAAAGAATGTTCTTCATCTATAGAGATACAACCAGAGCCTGAAGTAGAGGCACACCAGGAATTGCCTTCTCTTGCCGAAGGAAGAGAAAAAACCAGCAGTAGAAGAAGAACCAGTTGCAGTCGAAGAACCAGCTGCTAATGAATCAATTGCTGTTCAAGAACAAATTGCTGAGGCAACATCAATTGCTGCTACCAGTGCAGATCAAGTTCCTGAGACAGCTGTGTTCGAGTCTGAGTCGAACATAGGAAGCAGCACCTCTATGATACAATCTTCTACCACCGGAGCTCATCCTCCTGAGGTAGCAGAAAAAGTTGCTGAAGATACAGTCCCGAAACTCCCTGAAAATCAATTGGCTATATAACGATAACAAATAGATAGTTGACTCAGCTTGCTACCACAGCAACGACAGCATCTGTCTCCAGCTTTCAAGAAAAGAGATTAATAGATATCGTTGATACACCAAGCTCCAATGCTGATATGAATCTGTTAGTAGAGATTCATACTGAAACTTTTAATAAAACTTTAGCAGCATTGATCAAGATGGTTTTGAAGAAGGGCCTCAATTATGAGAGCTTGAAAAGTGTTGTTTCTACTACCATAGACAACATAGCGATGTTCAATGATACTGAAAGGGCAGACGCTTTGCGAAAAATAGTCCAGGGACTTGAACAACCCATCAAAGATTATCTGAGGTTGTCAAGTGGGACTATAGAAAGCCTCATCCAATTCGAGTATGATGCTCTCACCAATGAGTACACAACTCGAGAAACCATCTTCAAGGAATCTCTTCAAGATTACAGCAATAAGGTTGCCGTGGAGAGGACTTTCTTGAAAGAAAATAAACCCTTGAAGCAGCATCAGCGAGCTTATGACTCCATGAATATCAAAATTTATGAGCAAAATGATAAAATTCATAAAGTTGAGGCTGAGCTGGCACGTTTAAAGGAGGAGCAAAACCGGATGACGGCAGATAGAGATTAATTCTTAAGGCAAAGTTCCATTTTGGAGGAACAGATCTTTGGTTCTGAAACAAAAATAAAAACCCTTGAAGATGCCAAAGACAAAATGATATCTGCCTTTGCCGAACTCTCTCACCTCTGTACTGCAGAAGCCCGAAGATATATAGCATACACAACTGTAGTGGGCTCTCGTGAAAAATATTTGGCAGAGTTACAGAAGATGATTGAAGATCTGTCTACTCCACCTTAGGAATTTTTTGTAATCAATAAAGAAAATTTTTATCTTCTGTCATTTCTTTCATTTTACTGATGTACTATTTCCAATCATGAAATAAATGAAATATATTTTAAAATATGTGTGAGATAGAAAACAATTATCAGAGGTAATATGGACATGATAAGTCTTCCAAACTCAACGAAGTAGATTATATCTATCCAGAGGTAACGTGGACATGATAGATAATAAATTTTGTTTTCTTTTTAGAGTATACAATACTATTAGAGGTAATATGAACATAATAGATCGTAATGACTCAAAGAAAATAGATTAATATCTATTCAGAGGTAATATGGACATGATAGAAAATAATGAAAAGAAGTAGATTTAATATTTATTCAAAGGTAATGAGAATATGATAAAAAATCTTTTTCTTTCTGAAATCAGCTGGTAAGACAGAAAATCAAAAATTCTCTTTTAGGAGAATAAATAATCAGCTTAACCAAACCTTGGTAGCTGGAGAATAAAGAAAAATTCAAACGTAGTATTTTTTCAAGAATTTACCGTTAATTGGCATCATGAACAAATCTCCATTAGGTTTAGATAACCTATAAGCACCATTGGAGAATACGGTTTCGACTACATATGGACCCTCCCATTTAGCTTAGAACTCGCCTTTACTCTTATGAGTCATAACCATAGGTCTTCGGACAGCTAGAACTAGCTCTCCTACTTTAAACACCCTTTCTTTAACTTTGTGATTGAAAGCTCGAGATATGCGGACTTGATACAGCTCAATGTGCTGTTGTGCTTGAAGACACTTCTCATCCAAACCTTCAAGTTCTTGGAGTCTTAAGTGGTCATTATTCTCTGTAGTTAGCTCATTAGCAATGGCTATTCTAAGAGATGGTATCTGGATCTCCAGTGGAAGAACAACTTCACATCCGTAAACGAATAAAAATGGTGTAAAACCAGTTGGAGTTCGGACTATTGTTCGATAAGCCCATAAACATTTTCCAAGTTTCTCGTTCCAATCACGTTTATTAGAGGAGATAAACTTTTTGAGAAGTTTAATAATTATTTTGTTGAAAGCTTCTGCTAAACCATTAGCAGCTAGATTGTAAGCTGTAGAAGCTAAGTTCTGGATCCGATTCTTGTCACAAAATCGATAAAACGTCTGACTGGCAAATTGAGGCCCGTTATCATGGATTATCCTTCGGAGAATCCCAAAACGATAAATGATATGATGTTTGATGAAGTTAATCACATTAGACGTTTTTACTTCAACAAGAGGAATTGCTTCTGCCTATTTAGAAAAATAATCAGATATAGCCAGGATAAACCGATGTCCTTTGACAGAAGGGGGATTAATCGGACCAATAATATCCATATCCTAAGATTCGAAAGGCCAAGAAGCTGCTGTAGGATATAAAAATTTAGAAGGTTGGTGAATAAAATCAGCATGAATCTGGCATGATTTACACCGTCTGGCATAATCCATAGCGTCTGCTATCATAGAAGGCCAATAATATCCATTCTTCGAATACGGTCTTGTAATTTCGGACCTGGTTGATGCGCACCACAAACTCCATCATGAGCTTTACGAAGTGTTTGCTTGGCTTCACTTTCTGAAAGACAACGCAATAAAAGTCCGTCATAAGAACGACGATACAACATATGCATTGACGAATCATAATAGAATCGAAATGATCGTCTTTTGATTGATGCAGCTTCTTTTAGATCTTCAGGTAAAATCCCATAAATCGCATAATCAATAAATGAACTTCTCCAATCCCTTTGCTAAGAATTTGATTCGGTAGCATAACTTTGTTCAATATGCAAATTATTCTTGACACAGAATAGATCTCTATCCAACAAAGTGATGGTATTTTGTCTTCTGATGGGAACTGCTAAGTCTGCAGCTAGACTAGCGAGAGCGTCGGCTTCCAAATTTTAATAACGTGGTACGAATTCAATGAAGAACCCTTTGAATGAAAGAGCCAATTCGATTACCACTTGATGATAGAGAATGAGGTCAGGATTTCTGACTTCATATGTCCCTCTGACCTAATTGACAATCAATTGAGAGTCTCCATAAACTTCCAAAAACTCAATGTCCAATTGTTTTGCTACTTGAAGACCAATTAACAGAGCATTATATTCTGCCACATTATTGGAACATGGTTTATTGAGAGAATAAGCACGGTATATGACCATTTTATCAGGAGAAACCAAGACAATACCTACTCCAGAGACAATATTGCCTTTAGGCCCAACTCGTAATGCTCCATCAAAGTATAATTGCCAAATGTCATCCTTCAAAGTCATGTTGTAATCTATGACTTCATCTGGAATGTCATCATATAGCTTGGAACTTTCAGATATAGGGTGAGCTGCTAAGAAGTCAGCTAATGCTTGACCCTTTACTAATTTTTGAGGTATGTAGACCATATCATAGAAGGGTAAGTAACATTGCCCAGGTAGCTAACCGGGAGTTAAGAATACTCGGATTTTTCACTAATACCAGAATAAGATTTATTCTGGATATGACATGAATAGTCTGTCCCGATACATAATATCGCGTCTTTTGAATGGCAAAAACCAAGGCTAAACATTCTTTTTCCACAGGAGTATACCTGTGTTCAGCCCCAACCATCATCCGGCTAAGATAGTAAATTGCCTGTTCATGACCCTTATCACTTTTTTGTGCAAGAAGAGCACCAAGAGAATGATCTAATGCTCGAACATACAGCAAAAATGGTCTTTCCACCACTGGAGGTACTAAAATAGGTGGATTTGTAAGGTATTGCTTAATGTCATTGAATGCTTTTTGACATGCTTCATCCCAAACAAATGACACACCCTTCTTCAATAAACGAGAGAAAGGTTGACATATCCCAGAAAGATTGGATATAAATCTCCTGATATAGGCAATGCGACCTTAAAAGCCACGGAGTTCTTTCAGATTACGGAAAGGACGTATTTCAAGAATTGATTTGACCTTATCAGGATCAACATGAATACCTTGAGAAGTAATGACAAATCCCAAAAACTTGCCACTGGAAACCCCTAAGAAAGACTTTGTGGGATTCATCTTTAATTGATGTCGACACATCAACTCAAACACTGTCTTTAAATCTTGAATGTGATCATCCTTTAATCGACTTTTGACAGCAATATCATCCACATAATATTCAACTATTTTTCGTAGATATTTTTGAAAGATATTGCTCATGGCCCTTTGATATGTAGCACCGACATTTTTCAAACCAAAAGGCATAACTGTGTAACAATAAACTCCAAGAGGTGTACGGAAAGCAGTATACTTTTCATCTCCTGGATGCATCTTAATTTAGTTATATCCTGAAAATCCGTCCATGAAAGACATGCGTTCAAAACCACATGTATTGTCTATCATGGCTTCAGTGATCGGAAGTAGAAATTCATCTTTTGGACAAGCTGCATTAAGATCTCGAAAATCTATGCAAACTCGAACTTTTCCATTCTTCTTCATGACAGGAACAATATTGGCAACCCAATCTGGGTGTTGTTCTTCACGAAAAAATCACATGTGATCAGCTTCTTAACTTCTGCTTCAATTGCATCCATCATATCCGATCGAAAATGTCGCTGCTGTTGTTTTACAGGTTTGGCATTAGGAAGGATATTGAGCTTATGGTAGCTATTTTAGGATCCAAACCTGGAATATCCTCAAAGCTCCATGCAAAGATATCAATATTCTTTTATCAGCTTTATTAACTCTTCTTTTTCATCTTCGTAGAGATTTTTGCTGATAAATATGGGTTTTGATGTGGTTTTATCTCCAACATCAATCTGGACGATTTCATATTCTGTGGGTGGCTGTCGCTGTTCAAACCGAAGCTCCCACTGAGTGTCCATTTGTTGTGCCCATGGGTCATTTTCAAATAGTTCAGACTCATCATCGGTTTGAACCATATTAACTGAAAAGACGTGCTCAGATTCAACATACTGGACTCCTTCAGAATATGAGGATTGTAAAGAACTGAAGAAATTTTTTCTTCCATATCTTTATTAAACATGTGGGATGGATCGTATCCCAAACCATGACGAGTTCGTTGATAAAACGGATCACCACATAACGGTAATCGTCTACCTTTGCCTTGATTAAGACCTAGCATGGTTTTCAAATCATATCCCATATTTTGGATAATCTTAAGAGATTGTTGACTATATTTGTCAATTCTAATTTTTCCTTTATCTTTCTCTTCGAGATTATCTGTCTGAATAGTAGGGATATTTCTAGCCAAGCCAAACACAATTTGACGCTTATTTTCTTATTAGACGGGATCACAAAATAAGATTCTTCGTGACGTCTATAAGTTACACAAGCTTGTGATGATGAGGTTACAGGTAAAAAATAAGGAGAAGATGTTAGGAACCTCTGAGCATAGGGTCCAACATCGACATGAGGAGGAAAATAATTCTCTTTATGATTAATATTAAGGTTTCCTCTGTATTTATTAGTTTTATGTTGATGACTTTGATTATCAGCAGATAAAGTCATTCTTTCAATAAATTTGACAGCCATATACTCCAAAAGGAAATCTTCATTAAAATGAGAGAATACAGAGTGATCAATATTTACATCATTGACAGACTGACTACTACTCTTTGGATTAATCATTAATGGACCATCATCCGTCTTCAGCGTAGACTTACCAAGGTTGATAACCAGTGGTTCTGGATCAGTTGGACGAGAAGTACGTCCTTTGACCTTGATCATAAGAGGCTGATCATTAGAGTTGGCTTGAACTCGACTTCTGACTGGAACCCTCATAGCTTCATCAGACATAACTTGAGTTTTTCCTTTGACTTTAATCATCAAAGGTTCATCATTGACAGGTTGGGGTTGAATTCGACCTTTAACCTTAATCATCAAAGGTTGATCTTCTGAAGGCGATTGATCTTCTGCCGATCGATCTTCAGCCATATCAATATTTCCTTCACATGCTCCTGTGTATAAAGTATTGAATCCGAGAAATAAGCTTTAACACCTTTAAAATTGAGATCTGCAAATTCAGTCTTTACAGTCCCCTGAGAATCTATACACTTGAAGCATTGATGGAGAGTTGAAGGTACAATGTTATGCTCATGTATCCATGGTCTTCCGAGGAGGATGTTATAAGATACATCTGAGTTGATAACATAAAAGTTCGTCATAGTTCGAAGATCACCTATTTGAATTTTTAGACGAATTTTTCCAATGGTTTACTTCTTCCAGAATTGAAACCAACAATTGTCGTACTAGTGTAAGTCAACTCACTAGTAGGAATCCTCAAGGGTCTTAGCATACTCTGAAGAATAATGCTAATAGAAGACCCAGGATCAATATAAATCCTGTCAATTTCAGTAGAGTCAATATACCATGTATAACACAAAGGCATGTCATGTCGATTATGCTTCAACAGCATATCTTCCTGTGTGAAAGTAATGTTAAGAATTGATTCCATCACACTGTGGCATTGGAGACATGACACCGGTGTATTGTCGGGACTTTTGAGCTGAGCTAAGTATGAATCTGCCTGTAGTAATGCTTCACTCAAAGTTTCTCGACTTTCTTTAGAAAGACGGAGCACCTCAAAGATAGAAAGCCTAGCCGAAGTATTGGCTAATTGGGCTAGAATGTCAAACTTATAGGGTTTCATCAACCCTTGATTTGAACTAGACTTCAGCGGAACGTCAAAATGTACTGCCTTCTGTTTCCCTTTTTCAACCACTAGTGGTTTAGAAGGTCTTACTTCGATAGGAATAGAAGATGATTGAGTCGGCAGTGTTTCAACGGCATCATCCGTTTCTTTGAAAGTTTTCTTATAATCTTTGTGATAGTCTTTTCTAGATCTTGTACCAGCAAAAGACTCTTCCTCAGGCTCGGAAGAATGAAGTACCATATTACAGGATTTAATCTTATTTCCCTTAGTCTTCTTCTTATGGGGATTTTTATGAGGAACCTCAAAGCCCAATCCAACGGAGGATTTTTTACCTTGAATTTGTAAAGGAACTCGCATACCTTTACCATTGTTCAAGCCTTCCACTTTTTGAAAGTCATAGCCCATCTTTTTCATGAGATGGACTGATTGTTGACTGTACATGTGAGTAGGTAGCGGACTTTCAATACTCGATTCAACAGATGAGGAAGGAATAGAGACCTCTGTATTAATAAGGATGGAAACTTTCGGTGCAGGAGGTAAAATCCCAACCAGAGCTTTCTCGTAGGCAGCAAAAACTTGTTGTGCTCTCTACAAAGGGATACTATTCATTGCTAACCACTGCTGATGAGTGAGCTTTAGTTTGGTAGGAGGAGCAAAACTCGGAGGGCATATGTTCAGACCTCTTAGCCTATCTTCCAAAGGGATGTCACCCCACAAATGATCAGAATTATCATAATCTGAGGTAACAACATGAGTAATTATATTGCAGGTTCTGACTTTTTGACCTTTCTTGGATTTTGAAATTTTACTTCTATGTTCCATTTCAGGTACTAAATCAGGGTGTGCCCACATGATTTCGCCATTTTTCAAGGTGAGAGGCACTAATTCTTCACTTTGATCTCTGGATGGTGGAAGATTCACAATCTTCATTGTCGCCTTCGAAATTAGGACAATCCCATCAGGAACTTGCTGTGGAGGAAAAACTTCAAATTGAAGAGAAATCATATTGGTTGTAACTGTATGCTCATCATTAGTTAAAGCGATGGCTTTAGCATTTATCTACTCTTGAATTTTCTTCTTCAAGATATAGCAAGCTTTCGTGGGATGATTTATGTATCTATGATAGATACAATACTTGGGATTATCAACCAAATCCACTTTATTATGTCATTTTGGCTCTGGAATCTGGAGTTTACCACTCTTCACGAGACATTGAAATATCCCAGGAATATCACTGTCGTCGAAAGAGTATTCTTCTTTCGGCTTAGAAGATTCCGGATTACTTGGGGTAGTTTTAGATTTCGAAAGGTTCACCACTAGGGTTTCCTTTCCTTTCCCATTGCGATTACCAGAGTTGTTACCTGAAGAGGCTTTCTTTCCTTAATCTTCTGAGGCGAAGATCATTCGTTCACGAGCCAATCTTCCATTGGTCTCAACTGAAACTGCTGCTATAATAAACGAAGCCCAATCTGTGAATTGAGAGCCTTTAAAAACAGCGATGGTTGGTCGCAGATTCATTTTGCATGTATCAATCAATGCTGAATCTGGCATACCAGGAGGCATTTTCAAAGTAGCCTGTCGGAAACGTTCTATAAACGTCCGAGTATCCACTTTCTCTTTTTGTTTAATTTATATTAAGGAAGACATATTCATGTCCATCCCTCCTTCATAGAAACGAGAGAGAAACATTGCTTTGAATTCATTAAAAGACGATATGCAATTATCGGGTAGACTACGATACCATCGTATGCTGTACCCGTCAAACACCCAATGAAGACTCGGGTGAGAAGAGCATCATTCTTCTGTAGATGCATAGTCATAATATCAAAATAATTGATATATTAACTTGGAGAAGCCTTTCCATCAAATAATACCATTGGTTGTGGCTTAAATTTGGGAGAAAAGGGTACATCATTCCAGTGGGGAGGAAAAGGTTGCTTAATCCCCAACTTCTGAAGCTGATCTTTGTGCTTGAGGACTTCAAATTGTGCTCTTAACTCCCGAACTGCTTGAATAGCTTCATTAGTTTGAGGGAGTATGTTTGATTGAATAGTGGTTGGATGTACCGTAACCCCCACTGGAGGTGATACATCTTCTGGAATGAGAGGATCAGGAGACGCGGAGTTTTGATTGATAACAGGCTCTTGACTCAGATTATTCAAAGGTATATCAACCCCTTGACTATCTTGAGTTTGTGCAGCTGCCTGTATTGGTGTTATCACTGCAGGTTGGACTGTTTGCTGAGTCGTTATTATCTGATGCACATTTTGAATCATTGCAAGCATATCCTTTATTGATTGTTCTACCGCAGAAAGACGCTGTTCTGTATGAGAAGTAGACGTCTCTTGTTCTTCTCCGATAACATAAGATTCAACTTCTCTTGAACACACAGAGGGACCGGTGTAGAGATAAGAATCAATGCTATCAATTTCTGACTCCTAATACTGGGTACCCCCAGCTTCTGAATCTGAAGAATACATACTTAAAGGTTGTTGACTTCTTGATCGAGTATGCTGATACACTCCTTCAAAAGTGTCAAGAATTCGGTTGGACCGTTGTTGACTTGGAGTTCGGGATGAGTTGCATTTTGGATGTCGTCCACTATTAATATGAGATGCCATGTTGACAGATGCATAAGACAACTCATGTTCTTGATCATCAATTTGTTGCTGATGTACATTATAGCTTAATCGGTCAAAAACTGACCATTTAGTAGCAGAACAGCAACATTTGATCACAATTTGGTGACACTCATAATGATGATTTTCTTGAGAGAATATCACAAGAGATTTTCTATTTTTACGCTTTTGTACAAGTAACTCACGTAAATCAGAAGAATTGGAAGGTAATATCTTTTTTTTATATTTGGGACAGAGAAATATCCAGTCCCTTGCGTAAAAAGAATATTACTAGCTTCATTGCAGAAGAAAGTTGTACGCTTTTACGTGCTTGAAGTTGTGTGCGTAAATCCTGAGTTGATTTTTGTGCACTGAGAATTCCATCAGCATTGCGCGTAATCCTAAGATTAGGCATTTTGCGTAAAGCAGCATTAGAAGATTGTTGGCGTAAAACAGAAGCTTTGCCAAAAAATTTATTCTCCTTGGATAAACCAAAGGAATTGTCTGTTATAGTAACAGAAGACTTATTTTTACGCTGCACGCGTGTAGGAAAGTTCACTTTAGGTGCAAAAGCACCATTGTGACATAATTGTCTACCACGTCACAGACGGGAGACTAAATTTTACGCCCTGGGCGCAAAACTGAAGTAGGAACTGCCTCGTCACCGAACAACAGGAGTGGGAAGAATTCTCTTGCCTTCAGAGAGCAGAGGGATCAGAGGGTGCTTTGGACTTAGGAATCCAAACTTTTTGCACCTTTCGTAATTTTTGCACATTGGAGCAGCGAGCACTACCCCCAGTTCGGAGCATTTCTTCATAAGCAGTCTGGTCGAATTGAACGACCGGAGTCTTCTTCGTCGATCCAATCGACACATTATCGTATTGAGCAATTGCCTTTTCGTCAGAGGAGAAAGTCGTCCCCAGCAGAGTCGCCATTTTGTTTTACTTAACAAAATGCCCTTAAAAGGCTTTTGAAAGAAAACGAGAAAAAAGTACAAAAGTACAAGTAGATTCTGGGAAGTATTGCTATAGAAGTCTGATCTGAGAGCGATCACTTTGTTTCTTGGACCACGATGGTGATGAAGAGAACTGCTTGAAGAAGAACAACCGGAAGAACTAAGTCACCAGAAAGGTATCGACACAATTGGCACTGATGGCACAGTCGAATGCTTTTCTGCTTTGCTTCACTCTGTTCTTGAAAAAAAGTTGAAGAGAAACACTCTGGAAAATCACTTTGCTCTGAAAGTCTCTGGGCTCCAAAATCTTGTACCTCTTTCTTAAAAAAGAAGTCTTTATATAGGCTTATCTTCTGTGCGTAAAAAACATCAATATTGAGTCTCTACGCAAGCTATTAGGATAACTGTCACCCACGTACAGAAATTAGCCTCTACGTATGTTGACACGTGTCCCATTACTTCAACAAAACAAGGAAAACACGTTCCCACATCCTCGAAAAATATTGCATGAAAGCCGCGTATACAAGCCACGTTCACACATAATCAGAAAAAGCCGAGCGTAAAATAGCTCAAAGTAAGCTTCCTACGTAAAGTGGCTAAGAAATAGCCTTGAGCGTATAGTTAGCTCAAATAAACTCTACGCATACAAAAAAAGTAGCTAAGACAGCCTTGAGCGTAAAAAGCTCAAATAACTTTATGCGTAAAGGAAGTTGTTTCTCGAGCGTAAAGTAGCCCGTTTACACAAATAATCCTGGGTTAGTGTGAAACAGTCTTCTTGGCTTCTGTGCAAATCTTTGTCAGAAAATTAATCTGTCAGAGCATTTAATGCGATGTAGACAACCTGTCTTCTGCGTAAAGTCTGAGGATGACTCTTGCGTAGACCAACTTGCGTAGAGTCTGAGGATGGCTCTTGCGTAGAATTTGAATTAGATTCTATTTGACCACTGCGTAGAGCTTGAGTTTGACTCTTGCGTAGAATTTGAACTTCTTTGACTTGGTCTTTTTTATAAAATATGATAAAAATATATCATAATTTATTTTTGCTTCTACACCCAGTACCCACAGATAGTCTCATTGCTATCCTATGGAAAGGGTCAACATACATCTCGTTCTGAGGTAGTAGAGGCAATATACCACTCAGAAACGAAGCCATCCTTAAACAATACCAACCCAAATCTATTCCGAATATCCGTGATTTATAATGATTACAACACTTAGCCAACATCTCGGGTCTCAATATTAGAAGCCAACATTCTTAGGGTCTCGAAAGCACTAGCCAGCACACATGAGTCAATTCACCAGTTCCGTTGAACTCATCCATCAATTACCCCATTCACAATTTCTTCCCAACATCTTATTCAATTCTCACATAGCCACTTTTCTTTATTCCCACAATTCCAAACAGCATTCACAATATAGCATACTATGGCATCGAGTCATTATTGGGTTATTTGTGTCCAAACCAACAACAATCATTCATTCAGGGGCATCACAATGTATATAGACTTATTGTGTGGAACATCCAGTGAGCAGCCAAGAGGGTCAATGAACTTTCAGACACGAACAACATAATATGATTACAGAACAACAACAGCATAATCGCGGAAGCAATCTTTTATTTACTCGTGGAAGCAACGTTGAGTGATCACTGAAGCAACTTTGGTTAATCGTTGATGCAACTTTGATTTGAAACGAATCAAAGAAAAGGCCAAGTACGTAAAGCCGTGTTCTAATACCAATTTGTCATGCCC
>JANAVB010030049.1:0-77166 GCA_029216955.1 Iris pallida | reverse complement strand
GGAGAAGATCCTTAAGCTTCAGAGGAACTTAACTTTCGTTGAGTCTGAGATTGAGGCTGCCCGGATCGATAGGAGGCTAATTATCCAGGAGGCTGACAAAGTCAATCAAGCTTCGGCTGACCTGGAAATGGCTCTGAAGAAGTTGGACGACGACTGGCGCATATATGCACATGGATGATGCAGAGCAGTTGTCCCAGGAAGCCGAGCGTAGAGCTAGACAGCGGCTTGAGCGGGGTACTGTCTTGGTGAGAAACCGCCTTTTGGAGTTGGTAATACCGAACTATAGTCGGCCTTTCCTTCTTTTGTTTCTGTTTTCCTTTTCTTTTCTTTTTGAGAGGGACATGGTCCCCACCATATGTAATGCTTTTTCGTCTTTCAAATCAAGAGTACTTTCCATTCTACCCTTCATTTGTATTGCTTGTTTGTGCCTGTGGTATTATGGGAGAGTTTGCCCCGTATGAGGGACTTGTTTGTGGACCTGTTATCCCTGGCATACCTTGGTTTTAGGTACGGGTAACAAGTTTGATTGGGGATACCTAGAACAGTTCCACGGTAAGGTGGTCGTGGGTGTTCGAGGTATCGGGAGATAGAATGCCATGGAGCAGCTGGGTTCCCGGGGCATGATGAGGAATGGTGGGCCTGTACTAAAAGACTTAGCAAAGGACATTTGTGGGCCTATTATCCTTGGCGTACCCCAACTTAGGATACGGATAATAGGATGAAGGGGAACCAACATACTTACTCAGAGGTAATGAGGACAAGGCAAGTATGATGGTTTTACCGTAGAGTCTTCCTACTCAGAGGTAATGAGGACATGGCAGGAGTGGACTCAACGGAGGATATTTGTGGTCAACAGAGGACATTTGTGAGCTCATTACCCTTGGCATACCCTAGTTCAGGGTACGAATAATAAGACGAGAGAGCCAACATACTTACTCAGAGGTAATGAGGATATGGCAAGTACGAAGGTTTTACCGCGGAGTCTTCCTACTCAGAGGTAATGAGGACATGGTAGGAGTGGACTCAGCGGAGAATGTTTGTGGACCTATTATCCTTGGCGTACTCTGGTTGTGGGTATGAATAATAAATCGAAAGGGAATCATCATACTTACTCAGAGATAATGAGGACATGGCAAGCATGAAGGTTTCTTCGACGGAGCCTTCCCACTCAGAGGTAATAAGAACATGGCCGGAGTGGGCTCAATGAAGGAGGGCACGTAGAATGACTCAGAGGTAATGAGGACATGGAAGCTCTATGTAAAGGGGTGATTTATTTTTGGCAGAAGTAAAATGACTCAGAGGTAATGAGGACATAGCCGTTTTGGAAATTTGTGGATCTGTTACCCTTTTTGTGCCCTGGGAGTGCGGGTAGTGGATCATGAGGGAGGATCTCTTCCAGGAAGAAAGTTTAGAGGTATGGTCATACATGACTTACTATCTAAAAGAGTGACCGGAATGTGAGTTCAGAGGCACCTTCGGGTACATAACTCGATAATCTGGGAGATTGTGAGTTCAGCGGTACGAGCGGGTATATACTCGATAATCTGAAATTTGGAAATGTGAGTTCAGCGGCACCAGTGGGTACATAATTCGATAATTTGGAATATTATGGATATGAGTTCAGCGGTACCAGCGGGTACATAACTCAAGGATCTGGAATGTTGTGAATGTGAGTTCAGCGGTACCAGCGGGTACATAACTCAAGATTGTGGATCTGAGTTCAGCGGTACCAGCGGGTACATAACTCAAGGATCTGGGAAATGTTGTTTAGACATAATATTTCTTCAGGAACTTGCCATTGACGGACAACATGAGCAAGTCTCCATTTTGTTTTGCAAGGCGGTAAGTACCGTTGGAGAATACTGCCTCAATGATAAATGGACCTTCCCATTTTGGCTGGAACTTGCCGACGGTTTTGTGAGTCATGACCATCGGCCTCCGGACTGCCAGAACAAGATCGCCCACTTGGAATGTTCTGATTTTAACCATCTTGTTGATGGCTCCGGAGATGCGTGCTTGGTATAGCTCGATCCGTTGCTGAGCTAGGAGGCACTTTTCATCTAAGGCCTCCAATTCTTGTAGTCGACGACGGTAGTTATCATCCGTCGTCAATTGATAGGTGAGAGCGACGCGAAGCGAGGGTATTTGAGTCTCCAATGGGAAACTGCCTCACTTCCGTACACCAGAGAAAATGGTGTGTTCCCTGTGGCTGTTCGGACCATGGTATGGTATGCCCATAAGCATTCACCAAGCTTCTCGTTCCAATCGTGTTTGTTAGACGATACGAACTTCTCGAGTAACTTGATGATGGTTTTGTTGAATGCTTCTGCCAACCCATTTGCTGCCGGATTATATGGTGTTGAAGCGATATTCTGGATGCGGTGCTTGTCGCAGAAGCGATAGAAGGCGTGGCTTGCAAACTGTGGACCATTATCGTGGATGATCCTTCGGGGCTGTCCAAAGCGGTAGATGACATGATGCTTGAGGAAGCTGATCACATTTGAAGTCTTTACTTCTGCAAGTGGGACAGCTTTCGCCCATTTGGAGAAGTAATCTATGATGGCAAGTATAAATCGATATCCTCGGGAAGAAGGCGGAGTGATTGGATCGATGATATCCATTCCCCATGCTTCGAATGGCCAGGACGCTACTGTCGGATGTAGAAATTCGGATGGTTGGTGGATGAAGTCCGCGTGGACTTGGCAGGCTTTGCACTTTCTTGCATAGTCAATCGCATCTGCTACCATCGTGGGCCAGTAGTAGCCCATTCGACGAAGACGATCTTGTAATTTAGGGCCAGGCTGATGGGCCCCGCAGACACCATCATGAGCTTCGCGTACGGCTTCTTCTTCTGCGTTTGACAGACACCGAAGCAATAATCTGTCGTAGGATCGACGATACAACATCTTCGTTTCTGTATCGTAGAAGAATCTGAGAGAACGCCTTCTGATGGAAGTAGCTTCCTTTGGGTTCTCGGGCAGGATGTCGTAGACTACGAAGTCAATGAATAGTTGTCTCCTGTCCGGGACTTCGTCAATCGTCTGGGCGGAATAACTCGCCACGAATTGCACATTGTTCTTAGGACAGACCAGTTCATGGCCTATCACATCCACTGATTGGTGAGCATAGTTCGGAACTGCTAGGGAAGCGGCAAGGCCAGCTAGGGCATCGGCTTCGATATTTCGGAGTCTGGGAACGTGTTCGATGAAGAACCCCTCGAACGACGAGATAATGTTGATTACTATTTGGTGATAGGGGATCATGTCTTCATGGCGGACTTCGTATGAGCCCCGGATCTGATTGACGATTAACTGCGAATTGCCGTATGCTTCAAGATATTCTACCCCATCTCTCTTATAAGTTGGAGGCCAATGACCAAAGCGTTGTACTCGGCCACATTATTAGAGCAGGGTTCTGTGAGGGAATAAGCGCGATTGATCACCAATCCAGAGGAAGAAACCAGCACCACCCCAACTTCGACGACGATGTTGCCCTTAGGTCCAGTCCTTGAGGCGCCGTCGAAGAACATTTGCCATATATCATCATGAGAGGTTGCATGCGAGTCAGCGACCTCATCTGGGATTTCTTCATATATTTTGGACGACTCCGAGCCTGGGTGGGCTGCTAAAAAGTCTGTCAGAACTTGACCTTTAACAGCCTTTTGCGGGACAATGATCATATGATAGGGGGACAGCAATATTGCCCATGTAGCGAGGCGAGAGCTGAGTGCCCCTGGTTTCGTCATGAGGACCCTGAGGGGGTTAACTCGTGAGATCATATGTATGGTTTGTCCTGTGACATAGTGCCGTGTCTTTTGAATGGCGAATACCAGGGCGAGGTATTCTTTCTCCACGACGGTATATCGGTGCTCTGGCCCGATTATCATTCGGCTGAGGTATATGGCTTGTGCATGGCCTGTATTGTTATTTGTGCTAGCAGAGTGCCAATGGAATGCTCCATTGCTCGTACATAGAGCATGAATAGTTTTCCAGCAACCGGGGCCACCAGGACTGGAGGATTCGACAAATATTCTTTGATGCTGTCGAAGGCACGCTGACATTTTTTGTCCCATATGAATGAGACGCCCTTCTTCATGAGATGGGTGAATGGCCGACATCGCCCGAAGAGGTTAGAAATGAACCTCCTGATGTAAGCTAGCCTCCCTTGGAGGCCTCAAAGTTCTCGGAGATTTTTCGGAGGACCCATCTCCATGATTGCCTTCGTCTTCTCAGGGTCTACATGGATACCCCGGGCAGTGATGATGAAACCCAAGAAATTTCCGCTGGATATGCCCAAGAAGGATTTTGTGGGATTCATCTTCAGGTTGTGTGCGCGCATCAGGTCGAATACCGTCCTCAGATCCTGGAGATGGTCTCCCTTACAGCGACTCTTGACGGCAATGTCATCAACATAGCACTCCACCGTCTTGCGCAAGTGATCCCTGAAGATAGTACTCATGGCTCTTTGATACGTGGCTCCAGCATTCTTTAAACTGAAAGGCATGACTGTGTAGCAGTATGTGCCAATCGGTGTTCGGAATGATGTATACTTTTTGTCGTCAGGAGACATCTTGATTTGGTTGTACCCCGAGAAGCCATCCATGAATGACATACATTCAAAGTCGCAGGTATTGTCAATCATGATATCCGTGATAGGGAGGGGGAATTCATCTTTGGGACATGCCTCATTCAGATTGCGGAAGTCGATGCAGATTTGAATCTTCCCATTCTTCTTGAGGACCGGTACTATATTGGCCATCCAGTCTGGAAGTTGCACTTCGCGTATGAAGTCGCTGGCTATGAGTTTGTTGACTTCGGCTTTGATCGCATCCATGATGCCCGGGCGGAAGCGTCGTTGTTGTTGCTTAACTAGCTTTGCATCTGGCCGAATGTTGAGCTTGTGAAGAGCAATATCGAGATTTAACCCTGGCATGCCTTCATAGCTCCAGGCGAACACATCAATATATTTTTTGACAAAATTCCAGTAGTGACTCTCGCTCTTCGTCTGTTAGGCTTTTACTGACGAAGATTGGTTTTGGAGAAGATTCGCTGCCGAGATCCACTTGTATGACCTCATCTTCAGTCGGAGGATCTCTCTGTTCGAACCATTTTTCCTATTGTGCATCCAATTGTTGGGCCCACGGCTCTAACTAGAGGATTTCAGGCATGTCTTTATCTTCTTCGTAAGCGTCGGCGAATGCCATGTTGACTGATAGGACTTGTCTGAATACGTCTCCGATGCTGGTATCCGAATCAGAAGTTGGTAACCCGGTTGAATGTGAATGCCAGTCACATTCCTCATCTGAATTTTCAGGGGTCGTTGTAGGCGTAACATACCCTAATCCATACCGGGTCTTGCTGTAGTAGTCCCGTGGTTTACCAGCCGGGACCGGAGGCTTCAAAGGTAATCGTCGCCCAGTGCTGTAGTTCAAGCCTAGTGTAGTTGTCAGATCATACCCCTGTTTTTGCATGAGATATTTGGATTAGGGGCTATAAAGATACAGAGGCAGTCTCCCGGCATCTGATTCAAGATCGACTTCTTCTATGGTGAAGGGCTGCGGATCGTCCTTTCGGCCGAAGATGATTGGATGGTCCCCTCCCTCGATTATGCGGTAAGCATCTTCTACTGGAGTAAGCCGGTTTGCGGTGTAAACATTCGTCACCTGTGTGTGTAGGTGAGTACATATACCGTGTTCTAGCATACATTGTACAAAGCTTATCAAGCTCGAGGTAATTCAAAGATAGCCCTTTATTGATAAAGTAAGGTATTTTTTTTAGCGGGATTACATCATCTGCGAAGGAAACATCAGTATGGGCAGCCACATACTTGGCTAGCTCCGGTTCCTCTTCGGCTACCCCCTGTATAAATGAAAACTAAGAGGACGACCTGGGCAGCTTGATCGTTAGAGGTTCAGCTGGTGGGACCGAGCGCAGAGTTGTTGGCAAACTAGCGACCCCCAGTTTGGTACTCGATGCTGGGCGGGGAGTGGTTGGTTCGCTAGAAACCCCAGATTTTGTATCGGGGTGACGATTCTTTCTGGAAAGGTGTATCGTCATTGGCTTGTCGGAGGGATTGAGCTTCTCCATTTGTGGCTGGCCGACTCTTGGCAGTCTAATTGTCAGTGGCTCTGTTGTGGGTCTTGGCACTTGGCCAGACCTTGGCAGCCGGATTATCATTTGCTCATCTTGTGCTGATAGGCTGATTGTGTCCTTACGTAGAGTGGCTGTAAGGGGTACGGACTTGCCAAGTTTGCGAGCTTGGAGGTGGATCGTCAGAGGTTCTTTTAATCCTGTGGCTGTCTCTGTACGAGCTTGCACATCTCCTTCACCAAGGTGCCTCTTTGACTTTTTGTAGGCAGGAGTCTGAGTAGTAGGATTCGACCCCTTTGAAGGGATCGATATCGGCAAATTCTGTCCTCACGAAGCCGTATTTGTCGACATACTTGAAGCACTAGTGCAGGATGGAAGGCACGATTATATAATCGTGTATCCAAGGGCGCCCCAGGAGGATGTTGTAAGAAGTGTCTGCATCTATGACGTAACAGGTAACTTCTGACTGGAGATCGCCAATTTGACACTTCAAGCGAATCTTCCCAATCGGGTAGCTCCTGTCCGAATTGAAACTGCTGATGGCGGTGCTTGTCGGCGTCAGATGTATAGGGATGCGGAGATGATGTAACAGACCCTTCGGGATAATACTTTTTGAAGAACCGGGATCAATGTGCATCCGATCCACCTTTACGTCGCCGATGTATCCAGTGTAATATAACGGGCGATCTTGCAGGTTGGTTTTGATGAGCATATCCTGCGGAGTGAAGACAATGTTGCGCATCGCTCCCGTGCAAGCGCTGTCTTAGAAATCTGCAGGCGGGCTCTCTCCCGTGAGGTTGACCTGAGCCAGGTAGGCGTCAGTATTCTGGAGTGCATTGCTCAAAGCCGCGCGAACATCCTTCGAGAGTCTCAGGAGCTCGTATAATGACAGTTTGGCCGATGTATTGGCCAATTGTGCCAAGATGTCGAAGTTGTAGGGCCTCTACAGCCCCTGAGGTACCTCTTTTCGGAGGGATTTATCAAAGCGAGTCTCCTTCGGCCTAGGCTTGTCGTCGGAGGCTGGGAAGGTCCCGGCGTATCAGTTATAGCGGGCTGATGATCCTCAGTCGAGTTATCAGCCACAGGTTGGGATTGTGCCCCAGACCCAGTGACGACGACTGTGACTTCTACGATATCTGTCGAGATTGTGCGGCATGATCTGACTTTTCCACTCTTGCTCTTGCGAATGGAAGATGGTGTGGACTGAGTCACTTCAGATACTAAGTCTGGATGGACCCATATGACCTCCTCTCGTGGTGTGGTGACGGGCACTAGACCAGTAGCCTGATCCCGGGGAGGCAGAAGATTAGTAATTTCTATTATCATCAGAGGGATGGGTACCATACTGTCTTGAGTTTTTGTTGGAGGGAAACTGCTAAATTGCACTGACACCATATTGGCTGCCACAGTTACCTCCTCAAAATTGATGGCCAGAGCGTTCGAATCGATAAGATTTTGGATGTACCATTTTAGTTGGTAGCAGTCGTGTGTAGCATGGTGGACGTAGCGGTGGTAATGGCAGTACTTTGGGTTCTCCATTTCTGCCGGTCGAGGTTCTCGTCTTGGTGGAGGGAGCTGAATTCTGTCTCCTTGTATGAGCATGTCCAAGATGGGCTTGACGTGGCTGTCTTCGAAGGAGTAGGTCATTTGTGGCCATTGCTTGTCCGCCGGCTTTGACTCGGGTTTCTGGGCTGTGTCGGCCACCATAGCCTGCTTGCCCTTATTGTTCCCATTGTTGGAGGAGCTACACCCATTGTTGTTATTGGCGTTGGGATGCCTGCTCTTGTCTTCTCCCTCTGAAATGTGTAATCCCAGTTGGCGAGCCTTCTTCAATCGTTCTTCGGCGCTAGTGGCACTGATGATAAACGTCTTCCAGTCCTTGAATTGACTTTCGTCCATCCAGAGGCTGATTGTTGGAAGCAGCCTCTTTTGGCAAATTTCAATTAAGGAGGAATCCGGGTTACCAGACGGTAGCTTCATCGCGGTTTGGCGAAACTGCTCAATATAGTTTTTTGTCAGCTCTTTCTCCCCTTAGATGACGTCCATGAGGGTAGACTTCGTGATGTCCTATCATACTTCATAAAATCTATCCAAAAACATGCACTTGAAGCTGGCGAAGGAGTGGATGCAGTTGTCCGGCAGGTTGCGATACCAGTCGAAGGCGACTCCTTCCAATGCCCCGATGAATAATCGTGTAAGGATGGCATCATCATGGGCAGATGGTCGGTGGTGACCTCGAAGTAAGTGATATACCGACTGGCGGAGGTCTTTCCATCATAGGGATTGATATTGAACAGCTTATATCTTGGTGGAAAGGGGACATCCTTCCATGCAGCAGGGTATGGTTGTCGTATTCTGAGGTCTTGAGAGGTTTCTTTAGCGTGAAATATGGCTCGGAGCTCCTGGACCTCCCTTCTTGCTTCCGTAGCCTCATCCACAGTGGTGGGGGCCGTCACTTCAGGAGGATTGTTGCCCGGGTTTGATGTCGCTGAGTTCGAGTCCGCATTGACCGCGGGACCCGTACTTGTTTGGCCAGGCGTTCCTTGGAGAGTTGGAAGGGCCGCTTTGATCTCGTCCAGAGAATTGACTAAGGCATGCAGTATGGCCTCCAAAGTGTCGATGCATTGGCGATCACTGGAACCACCTTGGTTGCTGTCCGTCATGAACACCGTCTTTACATAAGGAGAGATAGAAGGAACGGTGGAGGACGAGCTCTCCGAATCATACCCCTGTAGTGAGAAGTCATTGGGGTACATGGGAATGTTCTCCTCTGGTTCGGACTCAGAAGGGATAGTACCCCCAGCTTCAGAGTTTGCTTCATCTTGGGAGTCGTGGACGTCCTCGGGGACGTCGGCTCTTGCTGTATCTGATGGAAGAGTTGTTTCATCTGGCTCATCTTCTTGGAACATCGGATTATCGTGGATGTTCTGAGGAGTGCTACCCCCAGTCCCAGTAAACCCTAGTGTTATGGATGATGAATCTCCCACTGTAGCAGATTTTGTCTTTGAACGGGTACCTTGGAAAGCTCCGGTGGTGGGCATCCGTTTAGATGATAGTCTCTTAGTCATAGTAGTTAAAATCTTCGGGCTGGGAGCATTGGTCTTCTTTCCTCTCCTATCGGCAGGGATTTTCTGAGTAGAGTTGCATGAGACGACGGGAGGTGCCTCATCTTCTGAACATGTTTGTTGCAGTCTTTGGAAGACGGACTACCGGTCTTCTCGTACCGTCGCGTTATTACAATAGCAGTTGACGATGATCTGGGTGCAGTGACGTCCGTAAGAGGACTCTTTGCACCCCGAGGCACCTTCTCTTTCCTTGCGTTTGTGGAGGATGTCCTCACGCAAGTCAGATGGGTCCGGATCGACCATGTTTGCTCCCTGGATTTTGGGAGACTTTCGGGAACCTCTCTGTCTGTTTGCCGCCGGGGGCTGGACTCGAGTGGTTCTGTACAACTTCCCATCAGAGGCCCGCATAACAGTACGTGGGATGCTCGGATGGTCAGAGGCCGGATCAGCGGACCGAGCTTGCCAAGCTCGTGCTGCCCTAGACTTCTTCACTCTAGTGCGTGAGGGCACATAGTAGGAAGAGTCTAGGTCATGCTGGAGAGAGTCAGACATGTCTTCTTGGGAGCACAAGAGATCAGGACCATAGGAGAGATGGTCGAAGACAGAGCCGCGTGGAGTAGGCGTCATGCGGCTGGCATCAATAATCTTCATGCGGCTGGCAGGCGTAGCCGCATCGGTCTTCTCTATGCGGCTGGAAATCCTGGCCGCATGATTGTTCTCCATACGGCTGGAAATCCTGGCCGCATGAGTATTATGCATTTGGTTAGCAGTCTCAGCCGCATGGTCATTATTCATGCGGCTGGCAATCTTGGCCGCATGAGTCTTCGTCTTGCGGCTAGTGCCCTTGTTCGATTTCTTCCTAGAACACATAGGATCGCTCTTTGCCCCTGCAAGTCCAGCATCGTAGTGCTTTCCTTTGCCGGACTTGGGGACAGCAGAGTCCTCTATGGCTCGAAGTGGGGCCGCGCGAGAGTCGTCTTCGCCGTCTTGGGCAGCAGAGAGTGCTCCGTCCAGAGCATGGGGAGGAGTAAATGATTTTGGCCTCCACTTGCTGCGAGCTTTCTTTGTACGGGTTCGCTTCTGGACAGGGCCAGCGCTTCCCTCAGAGAGCATTTTTTCAAACGCCTGTTGGTCGAAGCGGACGACCATCTTTTGTTGCATGGAGCCAAGTTTGGCTGCATCCGATTGCGTCACCAACTCCTCAGCCATGGAGAAGTTTGTCCCCAGCAGAGTCGCCATCGTGTTTGCCATGAAATATAAAAGAGCAGAACAATTATCGGAGGACTGGACTTTTACTTTATAATACAAACTCGCTTGTACAAAGAAAGTCTAGGGACGAAAACCTAGGTACAGCAATCTAAGTACAATTGTTTATTTTCGATTCTGGGGGGTGACGATAGAGGCTCGAAAAAGCGACGGCCGCTCTGCCTTACTCCTTGGACGATCGGGTGCAGCTTTGGCTCTGTAGAAGAACTGCTTGGCGTTGATGAAGAAATGCTCTCCTTCTGATCTCTGTATATTCTCTCTAGCTCTCTGGCTCTCTATGTCTCTTTTTTTTATCCGAGAGTCTCTCTTTTCACAAGAAAATAGCACCTTGCTATTTATAAGAGTGGAAGGCATCATTAGGGTTTGCAATCATTGTCTATTCTTAAAAGTCGGTGGCTAAGGATCACTGGATCTGTGCCATTCATCTTGAATATACGAGATTTGAGCAATAAATGTGATTGCATCAAATCTTTTGTGGGTAATTAATGATGATTGACATAAATCCTCCTGATTTGTCATGTCAACCTCGGATTTCCCGACACGTGTCATTAATTTGCTTGATTGCAAATGATCTGATTTGATCCCAATATTTTTAGGATTTGTTGAAGGATTTCGATCGATTTGATGCCACATGTCCCGCTATCATGCCACGTGTCTTAACCGCGAACCACTGCAGAAATCTGAACCGTAGGAAGGTTGCTCCTCATTGAGCCGCATAAGGCTGGCCACATGTCAAGGCTGCTTGAGAGTGGCCCCCTGAATATTTGAATCGCATGGTGATGATCTGAGCCGCATGAGTGTAGGTGACCGCATGACGGGTGTCTTCTTCGTGAACCGCATGGAGATAGTCCTCGTGAGCCGTATGAGGGTTGTCTTCGTGAGCCGCATAGGGATAGTCTTCGTGAGCCGCATAAGACAGCTTCGGCCTGATCCGCATGGGACAGCTTTGGCCTGAACCGCATGGGGTGGTCTCTGCTCGAGCCACATGCGACTGTCCACGTGTCAAGGCCGCATGACAGTTTCTATATCTCGGGGGATCGTGTCAGAGATTTCCTTCATTTTCCTAGGAGTCTGCCATTATGACAGAGTCATTATTGCATCTTTCTGTCATTGGTCAGAGCTGTCAGCCGTCAAGACATTAAATGCAGTAGAAGACAAAGGGCAGAGCTGTTGAGGGCCACGTGGCTCCTCTCTGGGCCGCATATGACTATTCGAGCCGTATGAGCTCTCTGAGCCGCATGGGCTCTCTGAGCCGCATGGGGATCCTTGGCCGCATGGATCTTTTTTAATCTTTTCCATGCTTCTACAATGGCAAGTACGAAGGTTTTACCGCGGAGTCTTCCTACTCAGAGGTAATGAGGACATGGTAGGAGTGGACTCAACGGAGAATGTTTGTGGACCTATTATCTTTGGCGTACTCCGGTTGTGGGTACGGATAATAAATCGAAAGGGAATCATCATACTTACTCAGAGGTAATGAGGACATGGCAAGCTTGAAGGTTTCTTCGACGGAGCCTTCCCACTCAGAGGTAATGAGGACACGGCAAGAGTGGGCTCAATGAAGGAGGGCACAAAGAATGACTCAGAGGTAATGAGGACATGGAAGCTCTATGTAAAGGGGTGATTTGTTTTTGGCAAAAGTGAAACGACTCAGAGATAATGAGGACATGGCCATTTTAGAAATTTGTGGATCTGTTACCCTTTTTGTGCACTGAGAGTGCGGGTAGTAGATCATGAGGGAGGATCTCTTCCAGGAAGAAAGTTCAGAGGTATGGTCATACATGACTTACTATCTGAAAGAGTGACCGGAATGTGAGTTCAGAGATACCTGCGGGTACATAACTCGATAATCTGGGAGATTGTGAGTTCAGCGGTACGAGCGGGTACATAACTCGATAATCTGGAATTTGAAAATATGAGTTCAGCGGCACCAGTGGGTACATAACTCGATAATCTGGAATGTTGTGGATGTGAGTTCAGCGGTACCAGCGGGTACATAACTCAAGGATCTAGAATGTTGTGGATGTGAGTTCAGCGATACTAGCGGGTACATAACTCAAGATTGTGGATCTGAGTTCAGCGGTACCAGCGGGTACATAACTCAAGGATCTAGAAAATATTGTTTAGACATAATATTTCTTCAGGAACTTGTCGTTGACGGGCAACATGAGCAAGTCTCCATTTTGTTTTGCGAGGCGGTAAGCACCGTTGGAGAATACGGCCTCAATGATAAACGGACCTTCCTATTTTGGCTGGAACTTGCCGGCGGTCTTGTGAGTCATGACCATCGGCCTCCGGACTGCCAGAACGAGATCGCCCACTTGGAATATTCTGATTTTAACCTTCTTGTTGAAGGCTCCGGAGATGCGTGCTTGGTATAGCTCGATCCGTTGCTGAGCTAGGAGGCGCTTTTCATCTAAGGCCTCCAATTCTTGTAGTCAACGACGGTAGTTATCGTCCGTCGTCAATTGATAGGTGAGAGCGACGCGGAGCGATGGTATTTGAGTCTCCAATGGGAGAACTGCCTCACTACCGTACACCAGAGAAAATGGTGTGTTCCCTGTGGCTGTTCGGACCGTGGTACGGTACGCCCATAAGCATTCACCAAGCTTCTCGTTCCAATCACGTTTGTTGGACGATACGAACTTCTTGAGTAACTTGATGATGGTTTTGTTGAATGCTTCTGCCAACCCATTCCCTGCCGGATTATATGGCATTGAAGCGATATTCTGGATGCGGTGCTTGTCGCAGAAGCGATAGAAGGCGTGGCTTGCAAACTGCGGACCATTATCGTGGATGATCATTCGGGGCAGTCCAAAGCGGTAGATGACATGATGCTTGAGGAAGCTGATCATGTTTGAAGTCTTTACTTCTGCAAGCGGGACAGCTTCCGCCTATTTGGAGAAGTAATCTGTGATGGCAAGTATAAAGCGATGTCCTCGGGAAGAAGGCGGATTGATTGGATCGATGATATCCATTCCCCATGCTTCGAATGGCAAGGACACAACTGTCGGATGTAGAAATTTGGATGGTTGGTAGATGAAGTCTGTGTGAACTTGGCAGGCTTTGTACTTTCTTGCATAGTCTATCGCATCTGATACCATGGTGGGCTAGTAGTAGCCCATTCGATAAAGACGATCTTGTAATTTAGGGCCAGGCTGATGGGCCCCGCAGACACCGCCATGAGCTTTGCGTACGGCTTCTTTGGCTTCTGCGTTTGACAGACATCGAAGCAATAATCCGTCGTAGGATCGGCGATACAGCATCTTCGTCTCTGTATCGTAGAAGAATCTGAGAGAACGCCTTCTGATGGAAGTGGCTTCCTTTGGGTTCTCGGGCAGTGTCGTAGACTACGAAGTCAATGAATGGTTGTCTCCAGTTCGGGACTTCGTCAATATCTGGGCGGAATAACTCGCCACGAATTGCACATTGTTCTTGGGACAGACCAGTTCATGGCCTATCACATCCACTGATTGGTGAGCATAGTTCGAAACTGCTAGGGAAGCGGCAAGGCCAGCTAGGGCATCGGCTTCGATATTTCGGAGTCTGGGAACGTGTTCGATGAAGAACCCCTCGAATGACGAGATAATATTGATCGCTATTTGGTGATAGGGGATCATGTCTTCGTGGCAGACTTCGTATGAGCCCCAGATCTGATTGACGATTAATTGCGAATCGTCGTATGCTTCAAGATATTCTACCCCCAGCTCTCTTGCAAGTTGGAGGCCAATGACCAAAGCATTGTACTTGGCCACATTGTTAGAGCAGGGTTTTGTTAGGGAATAAGCGCAATTGATCACCAATCCGGAGGGAGAAACCAGCACCACCCCAACTCCGACGATAATGTTGCCCTTAGATCTGGTCCTTGAGGCGCCGTCGAAGAACATTCGCCAAATATCATCGTGAGAGGTTGTATGCGAGTCAGCGACCTCATCTGGGATTTCTTCATATATTCTGGACGACTCCGAGCCTGGGTGGGCTGCTAAAAAGTCTGCCAGAGCTTGACATTTAACAGCCTTTTGCGGGACGAAGATCATATGATAGGGGGACAGCAATATTGCCCATGTAGCGAGGCGAGAGTTGAGTGCCCCTGGTTTCGTCATGAGGACCCTGAGGGGGTTGACTCGTGAGATCACATGTATGGTTTGTCCTGTGACATAGTGCCGCATCTTTTGAATGGCGAACACCAGGACGAGGCATTCTTTCTCTACGATGGTATATCGGTGCTCTGGTCCGATCATCATTCAGCTGAGGTAGTATATGGCTTGTTCATGGCCTGCATCGTTATTTTGTGCTAGCAGAGCGTCGAAGGAATGCTCCATTGCTCGTACATAGAGCAGGAATAGTTTTCCAGCAACCGGGGCCACCAGGACTGGAGGGTTCGACAAATATTCTTTGATCTTGTCGAAGGCACGCTGACATTCTTCGTCCCATATGAATGAGACGCCCTTCTTCATGAGATGGGTGAATGACCGACATCGCCCGGAGAAGTTAGAAATGAACCTCCTGATGTAAGCTAGCCTCCCTTGGAGGCCTCGAAGTTCTCGGAGATTTCTCGGAGGAACCATCTCCATGATTGCCTTCGTCTTCTTAGGGTCTACATGGATACCCCAGGCGGTGATGATAAAACCCAAGAACTTTCCGCTGGATACGCCCAAGAAGGATTTTGTGGGATTCATCTTCAGGTTGTGTGCTCGTATCAGGTCGAATACCGTCCTCAGATCCTGGAGATGGTCTCCCTTACGGCGACTCTTGACGGTAATGTCATCAACTCAGCACTCCACCGTCTTGCGTAAGTGATCCCTGAAGATAGTACTCATGGCTCTTTGATACGTGGCTCCAGCATTCTTTAAACCGAAAGGTATGACTGTGTAGCAGTATGTGCCAATCGGTGTTCGGAATGATGTATGCTTTTCGTCGTCAGGAGACATCTTGATTTGGTTGTACCCCGAGAAGCCATCCATGAATGACATGCGTTCGAAGTCGCTGGTGTTGTCAATCATGATGTCCGTGATAGGGAGGGGGAATTCGTCTTTGGAACATGCCTCGTTCAGATTGCGAAAGTCGATACAGATACGAATTTTTCCATTCTTCTTGAGGACCGATACTATGTTGGCCACCCAGTCTGAATGTTGCTCTTCGCGTATGCAGCCGCTGGCTATGAGTTTGTTGACTTCGGCTTCGATCGCATCCATGATGCCCGGGCGGAAGCGTCGTTGTTGTTGCTTGACTGGCTTTGCATCTGGCCGAATGTTGAGCTTGTGAAGAGCAATATCGAGATTTAACCCTGGCATGCCTTCATAGCTCCAGGCGAACACAGCAATATATTCTTTGACAAGTTCCAGTAGTAACTCTCGCTCTTCGTCTGTTAGGCTTTTACTGACGAAGATTGGTTTTGGAGAAGATTCGCTGTCGAGATCCACTTGTATGACCTCATCTTCAGTCGAAGGTTCTCTCTGTTCGAACCGTTTTTCCTATTGTACATCCAACTATTGGGCCCACGGCTCTAACTCGAGGATTTCAGGCATGTCTTTATCTTCTTCGTAAGCGTCGGCGAATGCTATGTTGACTGATAGGACTTGTCTGAATACGTCTCCGATGCTGGTATCCGAATCAGAAGTTGGTGACCCGGTTGGATGTAAATGCCAGTCGCATTCCTCATCACATTTTTAGGGGTCATTGTAGGCGTAACATACCCTAATCGACACCGGGTCTTGCTGTAGTAGTCCTGTGGTTTGCCAGCCGGGACCGGTGGCTTCAAAGGTAATCGTCGCCCAGTACCGTAGTTCAAGCCTGGTGTTGTTGTCAGATCATACCCCTATTTTTGCATGAGATATTTGGATTGGGGGCTATAAATATACAGAGGCAGTCTCCCAACATCTGATTCAAGATCGACTTCTTCTATGGTGAAGGGCTGCGGATCGTCCTTCCGGTCGAAGATGATTGGATGGTCCCCTCCCTCGATTATGCGGTAAGCGTCTTCCACTGGAGTAAGCTGGTTTGCGGTGTAAACATTCGTCACCTGTGTGTGTAGGTGAGTGCCTATACCGTGTTCCATAGCATACATTGTACAAAGCTTATCAAGCTCGAGGTAATTCAAAGATAGTCCTTTATTGATGAAGTAAGGTATCTTTTCTAGCGGGATTACATCATCTGCGGAGGGAACATCAGTGTAGGCAGCCACATACTTGGCTAGCTCCGGTTCTTCTTCGGCTACCCCCTGTATAAATGAAGACTGAGAGGACGAACTGGGCAGCTTGATCGTCAGAGGTTCAGCTGGTGGGGACAGAGCGGGAGTTGTTGGCAAACTAGCGACCCCCAGTTTGGTACTCGATGCTGGACGGGGAGTGGTTGGTTCGCTAGAAGCCCCAGACTTTGTATCGGGGTAACGATTCCTTCTGGGAAGGCGTATCGTCATTGGCTTGTCGGAGGGATTGAGCTTCTCCATTTGTGGCTGGCCGACTCTTGGCAGTTTAATTGTCAGCGGCTCTGTTGTGGGTCTTGGCACTTGGCCAGACCTTGGCAGCCGGATTATCATTTGCTCTTCTTGTGCTGATAGGCTGATTGCGTCCTTACGTAGAGTGGCTGTAAGGGGTGCGAACTTGCCAGGTTTGCGAGCTTGGAGGTGGATCATCAGAGGTTCTTCTGATCCTGTGGCTGTCTCGGTACGAACTTGCACATCTCCTTCACCAAGGTGCCTCTTTGACTTTTCGTATAGGCAGGAGTCTGAGTAGTTGGATTCGACCCCTTTGAAGGGATCGATGTCGACAAATTCTGTCCTCACGAAGCCGTATTTGTCGACATACTTGAAGCACTGGTGCAGGATGGAAGGCACGATCATATAATCGTGTATCCAAGGACGCCCCAGGAGGATATTATAAGAAGTGTCTGCATCTATCACGTAACATGTGACTTCTGGCTGGAGATCGCCGATTTGACACTTCAAGCGAATCTTCCCAATCGGGTAGCTCCTGCCCGAATTGAAACCGCTGATGGCGGTGCTGTTGTCGGCGTCAGCCGATGCATAGGGATGCAGAGATGATATCACAGACCCTTCGGGATGATGCTTATGGAAGAACCAGGATCAATGTGCATCCGATCCACCTTTACATTGCCGATGTATCCAGTTTAATAACGGGCGATCGTGCAGGTTAGTTTGATGAGCATATCCTGCGGACTGAAGACAATATTGGGCATCGCTTCTGTGCAAGCGCTGTCTTGGAAATCTGCAGGCGGGCTCTCTCCCGTGAGGTTGACCTGAGCCAGGTAGGCGTCAGCATTCTGGAGTGCATTGCTCAAAGCCGTGCGAACATCCTTCGAGAGTCTCAGGAGCTCGTATAATGATAGTTTGGCCAGTGTGTTAGCCAATTGTGCCAAGATGTCGAAGTTGTAGGTCCTCTCCAGCTCCTGAGGTGCCTCTTTTCGGAAGGATTTATCAAAGAGAGTCTCCTTCGGCCTAGGCTTGTCGGTCGTCGGAGGCTGAGAAGGTCCCGGTGCGTCAGTTGTAGCGGGCTGATGATCCTCAGCCGAGTTATCAGCCACAGGTTAGGATTGTGCCCCAGACCGAGTGACGTCGGCTGTGACTTCTTCGATATCTGTCGAGATTGTGCGGCATGATCTGACTTTTCCACTCTTGCTCTTGCGAATGGAAGATGGTATGGACTGAGTCACTTCAGATACTAAGTCTGGATGGACCCATATGACCTTCTCTCGTGGTGTGGTGACGGGCACTAGACCAGTAGCCTGATCCCGGGGAGGCAGAAGATTAGCAATTTCCATTATCGTCAGAGGATGGGTACCATACTGTCTTGAGTTTTTGTTGGAGGGAAACTGCTAAATTGCACTGACACCATATTGGCTGCCACAGTTACCTCCTCAAAATTGATGGCCAGAGCGTTCGAATCGATAAGATTTTGGATGTACCATTTTAGTTGGTAGCAGTCGTGTGTAGCATGGTGGACGTAGCGGTGGTAATGGCAGTACTTTGGTTCTCCATTTCTGCCGGCCGAGGTTCTCGTCTTGGTGGAGGGAGCTGAATTCTGTCTCCTTGTATGAGCATGTCCAAGATGGGCTTGACGTGGCCGTCTTCGAAGGAGTAGGTCATTTGTGGCCATTGCTTGTCCGCCGGCTTTGACTCGGGTTTCTGGGCTGTGTCGGCCACCATAGCCTGCTTGCCCTTGTTGTCCCGATTGTTGGAGGAGCTACTCCCATTGTTGTTGTTGGCGTTGGGATGCCTGCTCTTGTCTTCTCCCTCTGAAATGTGCAATCCCAGTTGGCGAGCCTTCTTCAAACGTTCTTCGGCACTAGTGGCACTGATGATAAACGTCTTCCAGTCCTTGAATTGACTTACGCCCATCCAGAGGCTGATTGTTGGAAGCAGCCTCTTTGGCAAATTTCAATTAAGGAGGAATCCAGGTTACCAGACGGTAGCTTCATCGCGGTTTGGCAAAACCGCTCTATATAGTTCCTTGTCAGCTCTTTCTTCCCTTGGATGACATCCATGAGGGTGGACATCGTGATGTCCTGTCCTACTTCGTAAAATCTCTCTAAGAACATGCGCTTGAAGCTGGCGAAGGAGTGGATGCAGTTGTCCGGCAGGTTGCGATACCAGTCGAAGGCGACTCCTTCCAATACCCCGATGAATAATCGTGTAAGGATGGCATCATCATGGGGCAGATGGTCGATGGTGACCTCGAAGTAAGTGATATACTGACTGGCAGAGGTCTTGCCATCATAGGGATTGATATTGAACGGCTTATATCTTGGTGGGAAGGGGACGTCCCCCATGCAGCAGGGTATGGTTGCCGTATTCTGAGGTCTTGAGAGGTTTCTCTAGCGTGAAACATGGCTCGGAGCTCCTGGACCTCTCGTCTTGCTTCCCTGGCCTCATCCACAGCGGTGGGGGCCGTCACTTCAGGAGGATTGTTGCCCGGGTTTGGTGCCACTGAGTTCGAGTCCGCATTGATCGTAGGACCCGTACTTGTTTGGCCAGGCGTCCCTCTTTGGAGAGTTGGAAGGGCCGCTTTGATCTCGTCCACAGACTTGACTAAGGCATGCAGTATGGCCTCCAAAGTGTCGATGCGTTGGCGATCACTGGAACCACCTTGGTTGCTGTCCGTCATGAACATCGTCTTTATATGAGGAGAGATAGAAGGAACGGTGGAGGACGAGCCCTCCGAATCATACCCCTGTAGTAAGAAGTCATCGGGGTACGTGGGAATGTTCTCCTCTGGTTCGGACTCAGAAGGGATAGTACCCCCAGCTTCAGAGTATGCTTCATCTTGGGAGTCGTGGACGTCCTCGGGGACGTCGGCTCTTGCTGTATCTGATGGGAGAGTTGTTTCCTATGGCTCATCTCCTTGGAACATCGGATTATCGTGGATGTTCTGAGGAGTACTACCCCCAGTCCCAGCAACCCCTAGTGTTGTGGATGATGAATCTCCTACTGTAGCAGATTTCATCTTTGAACGGGTACCTTGGAAAGCTCCGGTGGTGGGCATCCGTTTAGATGATAGTCTCTTAGTCATAGTAGTTGAAATCTTAGGGCTGGGAGCATTGGCCTTCTTTCCTCTCCTATCGGCAGAGATTTTCTGAGTAGAGTTGCAGGAGACGACGGGAGGTGCCTCATCTTCTGAACATGTTTGTTGCAGTCTTTGGAAGACGGACTGCTGGTCTTCTCGTACCGTTGTATTATTGCAACAGCAGTTGACGATGATCTGGGTGCAGTGACGTCCGTGAGAGGACTCTTTGCACCCCAAGGCACCCTCTCTTTCCTTGCGTTTGTGGAGGATGGCCTCACGCAAGTCAGATGGGTCCGGATCGACCATGTTTGCTCCCTGGATTTTGGGAGACTTTCGGGAACCTCTCTGTCCGTTTGCCACCGGGGGCTGGACTCGAGTGGTTCTGTACAACTTCCCATCAGAGGCCCGCATAACAGTACGTGGGACGCTCGGATGGTCAGAGGCCGGATCAACGGACCGAGCTTACCAAGCTCGTGCTGTCCTAGACTTCTTCACTCTTGTGCGTGAGGGCACATAGTAGGAAGAGTCTAGGTGGTGCTGGAGAGAGTCAGACATGTCTTCTTGGGAGCACAAGAGATCAGGACCATAGGAGAGACGGTCGAAGACAGAGCCGCGTGGAGTAGGCGTCATGCGGCTGGCATTAATAATCTTCATGCGGCTGGCAGGCGTAGCCGCATAGGTCTTCTCTATGCGACTGGAAATCCTGGCCACATGAGTGTTCTCCATGAGGCTGGAAATCCTGGCCGCATGAGTATTATGCATTTGGTTAGCAGTCTCAGCCGCATGGTCATCATTCATGCGGCTGGCATCTTGGCCGCATGAGTCTTCGTCTTGCGGCTAGTGCCCTTGTTCGATTTCTTCCTAGAACACATAGGATCGCTCTTTGCCCCTGCAAGTCCAGCATCGTAGTGCTTTCCTCTGTCGAACTTGGGGACAGCAGAGTCCTCTATGGCTCGAAGTGGGGCCGCGCGAGAGTCGCCTTTGCCGTATTGGACAGCAGAGAGTGCTCCGTCCAGAGCTTGGGAAGGAGCAAATGATTTTGGCCTCCACTCGCTGCGAGCTTTGTTTGTGCGGGTTCGCTTCTGGACCGGGCCAGCGCTTCCCTCAGAGAGCATTTCTTCAAACGCCTGTTGGTCGAAGCGAACGACCGTCTTCTGTTGCGTGGAGCCAAGTTTGGCTGCATCCGATTGCGTCACCAGCTCCTCAGCCGTGGAGAAGTTTGTCCCCAGCAGAGTCGCCATCGTGTTTGCCATGAAATATAAAAGAGCAGAATAATTATCGGAGGACTGGACTTTTACTTCACAATACAAACTCTCTTGTACAAAGAAAGCCTAGGGACGAAAATCTAGGTACAGCAATTTAAGTATAATTATTTATTTTAGATTCTGGGGGGTGACGATAGAGGCTCGGGAAAGCGACGGCCGCTCTGCCTTACTCCTTGGACGATCGGGTGCAGCTTTGGCTCTGTAGAAGAACTGCTTGGCGTTGATGAAGAAATGCTCTCCTTTTGATCTCTGTATATTCTCTCTCTAGCTCTCTAGCTCTCTATGTCTCTTTTTTTTTATCCGAGAGTCTCTATTTTCACAAGGAAATGGCACCTTGCTATTTATAAGAGTGGGGGGACATCATTAGGGTTTGCAATGATTGCCCATTCTTAAAAGTCGACGGCTAAGGATCACTGGATCTGGGCCGTTCATCTTGAATATACGAGATTTGAGCAATAAATGTGATTGCATCAAATCTTTTGTGGGTAATTAATGATGTGATATAAATCCTCCTGATTTGTCATGTCAACCTAGGATTTCCCGACACGTGTCATTAATTTGCTTGATTGCAAATGATCTAATTTGATCCTAATATTTTATTGGGATTTGTTGAGGGATTTCGATCGATTTGATGCCACGTGTCTCGCTATCATGGCACATGTCTTAACCACGAACCACTGTAGAAATCTGAGCCGCAGGAAGGTTGCTCTCATTGAGCCGCATAAGGCTGGCCACGTGTCACGGCTGCTTGAGAGTGGCCCCCTGAACATTTGAACCGCATGGTGATGATCTGAGCCGCATGAGTGTAGGTGACCGCATGATGGGTGTCTTCTTCATGAACCGTATGGAGATAGTTCTCGTGAGCCACATGGGGGTAGTCTTCGTGAGCCGCATGGGGATAGTCTTCGTGAGCCGCATAAGACAGCTTCGGCCTGAGCCGCATGGGACAGCTTCGGCCTGAACCGCATGGGGTGGTCTCTGCTCGAGCCGCATGCGATTGTCCATGTGTCAAGGCCGCATGACAATTTCTGGATCTCGGGGGATTATGTCAGAGATTTCCTTCATTTCCCTAGGAGTCTGCCATTATGACAGAGTCATTATTGCATCTTTCTGTCATTGGTCAGAGCTGTCAGCCGTCAAGGCATTAAATACAGTAGAAGACAAAGGGCAGAGCTGTTGAGGGCCACGTGGCTCCTCTCTGGGCCGCATAGGACTATTCTAGCCGCATGAGCTCTCTGAGCCGTATGGGCTCTCTGAGTCGCATGAGGATCCTTGGCCGCATGGATCTTTCTTTAATCTTTTCCATGCTTCTACACACAAGTTCTCCGTGTGGGGTCCATTGATAATAATTCGACATGAAATCCTTTGAGTATAAATGATATGTCACGTCCACTTCTGGATTTTATTTTAAGTTGTAATATCTCACACATAGACACTTAATTTTTGTGTCATCCATATACTGTAGGAACGCCTTGACAAACTGCAAGAACTGTTTTACCCCTGTATAAATTCATTCCACACCGTACATGTCATTAGGATGACGATTGTACATCCATGAATGATGTAGCAAGTAGTATTCATATCCATTTGAAGATAATTCTGCAAATATGGATACACATTAGTTGAGTATATTGTCCAAATGGATGCAAAGATGGATACACCTGTTTATCAAAGTAAAAACTCTAATTGATGTCTGAGTATCCGAGTCGTGATATGTGACTATCCATATCTTGATTCATAAATATTCATTTTATACTTCATGACTATCTGAAAACTAGTAGATATATTGACGAACCGGTCCAAGTCTTGGAGTGTAAGGACAAGCTACTTCGCAATTGTGCGATCCCCCTCGTTTGTATTCTCTGGAGGAACCATTCAGTCGAAGAGTCGACCTGGGAACTCGAATCAGAGATGAAGAAAAAGTTTTCTTCTCTATTTTTCTAGTGGTAGGTTCTTTTCTTAAGTTTCGATGAAGAAACATTTTTTAGTTGGTTATGGTATAGTGTCTTGTCCCTACATCGTGTCCCATTTTTTGCGATAAAGGAACAATATCGCTATCAATTTGGTCAGAACCGATTGATCGGGATCGATTGAACATGATTGATTATTTTAAGTTTTTTCTCGTTATGGAATGGCTTCTTCGAAATCAAGTCCCATATTCAGCTGGTTGCACCTCGAGGATGGACTCTGTAGACGAGTCGGGAGAGACCTTCCGTTGCTCTGCTTTTTATGCCGCATTTGCTTCTTCGACTTTGGTTTTTCGAATACATTTTTGTGAATATTTTCGATGATTTTTATGTCTAGTGTTCTTCGATTTTGCATTTCATATCAAACTCATTGAATAGGGCAGTGTTCTGATCAGTTGCTTATGCGATTTCAGGTGATCGCGTAGGTGTCATCTAAGCGCAACCAATCGGTCTCTCGTCTCAAACAAAATCAAAGTGAGTGGCTGACTCTCCTTCCCTCGACCCTCTGGTTTTTAATCTATCATAAACACAAAAGAGAAATGCTTGTCTTTATAGTGTTAAATCAATAAATTATGGCACTATTCCTCACAAACACTTGTTATATAACTGCTATAACATGAAACTGATGCATGCTTTCTTATGACATATTTACTATAAATATGTGCAAAATGAAGATTGAATCGATTAATGAGTATCTCAATGATAAGGCAAAGTACGTTAAAATAGGCTAAGTTCTAATGAACAAAGAATAATAGTACGGTCATTGGACAACTTATGTATAAGGAGTAGTTTCCTCGAGCGGTTGCCTTGGCCATGGAACCGATTCGGCCGGAGAAGGAACAAGTATAGCAGTGCTAGCTGAACTAGAACGGGTGATTCAGGAACTTTCGAATAGGGTTCGCTATCCGCCATGAAAGGATCGTCGTCTAACTCAGCTATAGTCCAAGATGGCTTGACATTGCAAGTGACCTTCACACCCTTACACTGCTTTATTTGATCATTGTGACACGGGATGAATATGGTTTGTTTTGTTTAGGTGTAGCGACTATGCCACAGATAATTATAAATGCTTGTAGTTTCTATATACTTGCCTCATAAAATGTTCATATAAAATCCATCAGGACGGTTAGAAAGATCACCAAGTATATAACATGTTTTACAAAATTTCTTGAACAATAAAAGCTTGGATTTAGGTAGACACCCACAAGTACTTATGAACATACTGATCCTCGCCCTTCACAGGTGCTACGAATCAAGTTGAACGTACTAGCTAGCAAGACGACGTTCATATTGTGATGCTTCGTCCGCTTATCGAAGGCTTTTGTTGAACCCTTTTGAAGACTCTCTACATTAGTCCAAGAATGATGGCACGACTCCCTACCATTATAGGTGATTTGTAAATGCTAGTTGCATGAAAAAGGGATGTAATGTATGGAACGACTACCTCATTATCGTTCATTTTGAGTCAAATTGTAAGCCTGCAAGGCATCAAGATGTAATCGAGTCATGTAAATGATGTCCTTTATCAATAAAGTAATGTTTTTTCTATGTCACATGTATTGTTCAATTTCTCGGCATACTTTCTGTTTCATTGTGCTTTGGGAACCTTAAACCTTATGACTTGCCTTGTGGAGTCGCAACTTAGGTTCGCATGGCATCACGCCCAGGGGACGACTATCGATTCTACAGAATCGGGACATGACATATAGTAAAACCCTATTAAATAAATGTCATAACGTGTTCAATGTCAACCCTTCTGTTCAAATTTTTTTTACTTCTGTAAGCCTTTTAAGACTTTCAGAGTTCTACAAGATTTCTGAAAAATACAAGAAAAGGCTAAGTATTATAAATTCTTTTCTAGGATTTTTCGTTCTTTGTTTCTTAATAATTTTTTACTCCTTTCGTTCTTTGTCTTTTCTCATATTTTTGAATAGTTGTAGAGCTCTAAAAGCTTAAAAAGGCTTAGAGATATAAATTTACTCCTTTCGTTCTTTGTCTTTTCTCATATTTTTGAATAGTTGTAGAGCTCTAAAAGGCTTAGAGATGTAAATACTACAGAATCGGGATATGACATATAGTAAAACCCTATTAAATAAGTGTCATAACGTGTTCAATGTCAACCCTTCTGTTCAATTTTTTTTTACTTCTGTAATCCTTTTAAATTTTCAGAGTTCTACAAGATTTCTGAAAATTACAAGAAAAGGCTAAGTATTATAAATTCTTTTCTGGGATTTTTCGTTCTTTGTTTTTTAATAATTTTTTACTCCTTTCGTTCTTTGTCTTTTCTCATATTTTTGAATAGTTGTAGAGCTTTAAAAGCTTAAAAAGGCTTAGAGATATAAATTTACTTTAGAGAAGGGCTGATATGAACACTTGACTTCAGGCTGACACAAATAGTTAACATAAGAGATAATGATATCTGTGTCGTCATGTGTTACTTGTGAGCCCACAAGGAACACTTGACCTCGGAATGTCCAATATAAATACCGGTGTTGATAACACTTTAGGTATTTTTGGTAGAAACTGTAATAGCCTCATAAGGTTTGCAGAAATAGTTTTTTTAAGAGATATGACTTATAAGGAACACGTGGACACTCATATAGTCAATATACTTACTTGTATCTTGGCACTATACCAATCATACCTACACTTGACACCATACCATATCTTGTAGGACATTCACTCTATACACTCTAGAAACTTTCATATAAATTCTAGACTTACCTTGACAATTATCCAATTCCTAAAATATCTTATATACTTCTAGGATATAATAGGGGAAATGAAAACATAAACGTCAAACCCTAATATTAACTTATTAGCGATATCATAAATAGGCGTCGCTGAAGGTCGCTAAAATTTTAGTCGAATGTGACGGCTGTAGAACATGCATCGCAAAACGTAGCTAATCAAAAAATAGTAGCGACGTTATAGAAGCGTAAAACGACTATGCTTTCAAGAAAACCAAGTACAGTCGCTACTAGTCGCTATTTGTCACCAAAAGCGGTTATAGCGACGTCCTCTATTGGAGTCACTAAACTCATTAATATTAGCGACGTTTACTTATGACGTTGTTATAAATGTCGCTAAATCATCATATTTTGGTAGTGCACCACAAGCCATCTTTGACCGTAGCTTAGTTAGACGATGATCCTTTCAGAACGGATAGTGAGTCCTACTGAAAGTTCTTGAATCATCCATGCTAGTACATCAGTATAGCTACCATGGTACCTCCTAGGCCGACACAATCTGGTGCCCCGATCAATCGTTTGAGAAGCTATAAACCTTGTATACAAGTTGTCCATGACCATGCAAATGTATGAACAGTTAACTCAAAAACATATACATGACATATTTCTATAAATCTGCATTAAATATATTAATCTCTACTCAATATTTATCATATGCATCGAGCCATCGGTCGAGTCATTCTTTCCGATCCAGGAATACTACATTGGCGAGCCAATGGTCCCAAGCCATCCCTATTTCTATCTACTTTGAAACAAATCATATGATACATAAATCAACTATTTATTCTGCATGAAAACATAATCGTCGAGATATTCTCTATGTGATAGCATAATCACAACAATACATAAATTCATATATATAAAGCAGTAATAAAAAATCTACATCTAGCACAACATGTTAATATTCTATGTTATATTCAACAATTAACATAAATGAGATTATTCTCTTTATCTATCTTCGTTCTTCTCTTTTATTAATATGCGACAATTATAGCATAAAAACTAAGCAGACATCATTCCATTTCATTAGTGTGAATTTAAAGGAACGAAGGATCATCGAAACCACCCGCTGGAAGAAACGCCAATCTGACTCGATCGGGCAGATCTCTGAAACATCCTCTGCAATGAACCCAAGTCCAAACGGCTCTTCTAGCCAACGAACCAACTTAATGCCCCACACGGAGAATGGCATTACACTAGTAACGACATCCAAAAATTGTATATTCAATTTTTCAAAACTACCAAACTGACAAGGTAGCTGAACGTTATAACATCCATTATGAGGGTGTATATCTTCTTGTAATAAATCCATGGTCAGTAAAGAAAACGTTGCAGCACAAGGCGTGATATGTACTATATTATTTTATTCTTCTTATTATGCTTCCTTACGAAGATCTATTTGTATACAACAAGTTTAACCATGGGTGGTGTTGGAACGATAGGCCTAAAGCACTTTCCTAGTTAAGGATTCTAACTCGACCTGGATTGCTTTTTTTTTTGATCCCAATCAGTTTTAGTCGACATTCTTTGACAAAACCCAATTCAATATCGTTATAATAGCTAGCATATGCAAAGATATAATCGATTACTTTAATTTCTATTCCATAACTTGTCTAAGCTAGCATGCTGGACGAATATTTGTTCATTCTCGAAAATAGAAATTTTGGTACTAGTCTCTTCTAGGGGACTTATATAATCCAAAATAATCTGATGAGTTGAAAAGGTCGAAATAACGACATGAGCCAGGGGTTTCAAGTTGCTTATCTTATATGGTTGGGAATCCTTTAAATACATCATTTGATACTGTTCATATAGGATATGATTATGTTCAATTATATTTTGAAAGTACTTGAAAACATCTTAGAAAATAGCCTTCGTAATTAGGGTTTTTAATTAAGAATTACCAACATGTAACTATAGGCTTCAGTCAATTTTTCGAGATTTACAAAGATTTTTTACATTGATTTAAACATATTTTTCTTCCTTAGGTTATATATTTACAAACTGGTTTAACTAGAATTTAACTAGGATTAAATAGAACATAAATTGATCGAGTGAATCTTGAGAAAATTGAGTGGGAAGATGGGTACCTCGGTTGCAATAAGAACAAAGCAGGGAACGGTATCGTCGACGATCCTTTGGCGTATACAGGCGGTTCAGAGGGTCAAGAGACCGTTTGAGGTTGGGGGTCGTCTGGAATTTGAGAAAATCGAGAATGAGGGGGTGATTTGGTTGCAGGAAGGAAAATAGGTTTTGGAGTTTTCGAGTATATATACCCTATTTTAACTCCAATTTTCTATCGATTTAGACATCGATTTAATCCTAGATTTGGTTTAATCAAAGGAGAATGGGATAGTAATTATGTAGAAAGATATTTGGGGAGATATTATTAGATTTGAAGGAGTTTCGATCACTCAAAAAATTAGAGTTTTAAACTATGTTTCCAAAGGAGCTCAACTCGGGCTAGGGATTAGTGAACAATGTGGAGCACTGTTGACAATTTTTTTATTAACCTATTTTTTAATTTTTAAAACTCTGAAACTAATTTTCTTAAGAATATTAATTCTAAAGAAATCATTAAAAAATTCTTAAAAATTCTTAAAATTTTTTAAGACTTTATATATATATATATATATATATATATATATATATATATATATATATATATGTTGCTTAAAGTAAGATTCCTCTACCGCGATCTGCTCCCAGGAACTAGCAAGTTCGAAAGAACTTCTAGAACGCTCGTTAGTCAACTTTTTGTGACTCGAACGGACTCACTGGACTCAACGGGCTCCTTTTGCTTTCTTCTTGGTACCTCTCACAAAGAAGGCTAGGGGCTCTATTTATAGAGTGGAGTAAGACTTCACCTTTTATCCTATCCGATATGGGACTAAAATTCCAATACTCTAAAATAGGGTTTGATATTTTAGATCACCCCATAATTATTGATAGTCGTGTGTCAGTCCACGTCTACCCCCGAGCACACCCGTGCATGTATGAGACATCCTAGAGTCCAAGTCCGAACGACAAGAATCAACTTGCTTTCTTGTCGGAATTAATCATTTTTTTCTTCTAGGAAATACTCCCGTATGCCACCCACTTGTGCCCCACCATACTTCATGTACATACCTCAACACAAGCAAAGCATTATATTGAGATACTTACCATTTGGTGTAGCCAATGTGGGACTATCTTTCCTAGTCTAAAGGCAAAACACCGATAATCCCCTACATATCTCAATATATGGGTTGGGCGTTCCCCACAGTGACTGTCCATCATGCATTAGGAGAGATATCGCTACGACTTGTATCTTCCCACATTGATTAAATAACATGATACAACAATGGACTAAGTCTTAAATTCTGTACCATAACTGCAATTTTTTCCACTCACATAATAATATCAACTGTGCTTCTGACTGCACATTAAAGGTCTTGTGTCAGCCTGGTTTCGGTGTATGTATCTTGGGTGTCTATAAGGTTTTCCTCAAGAGATGGCTTACATCTCTATGCATACACTCTAGGTGAGTTCTTTTAAAGAGTCTTGGCATGAAGTCTTTCGCTTCCTTGTGGTGTTGTGCCATTATGACATAGCCCGAAGTCGAGGCAATGTCTTATGTGATGTCATACTATTGTAGCATGAGGCCCAATCTCTTTGTAGTGCCAAACTACCCTGCATGAAGCCTTTCGCTTCCTTGCGGTGTTACGCCGCCGTGACATGGCTCACAAATCTAAGGCAATGCCTCATGTGGTGTCACACCACTGTAACATGAGGTCGAGCCTCTTTGTAGTACTACATACCACTCTTCATTCAACAACATTAGGCCCTGTTGCCCATGTGCGGTGCTATGCTGTTGTGACTTTGCCCGAAGCCGAGGCTTTATCCATATTAGGACCTCATATGGTGTCACCCTACTGTAGCATGATATACTATGCTCCTTTGTAGTGTTGTGCTACCCGTGTTTCCTATAAAGTACGTCGGACATCCCAAATGCTCGAGAACTCATTAATACTTCCAAGTCATCCTCTCACAGGACTTTGTTCTATTTAAAGAACAAACAGTAGACGACAGTGGTTCTGGGTCCATAACCCCGCAGAATCCTAAAAGTCGTCCACTTACAGTGGTTCTGGATTTGAAACCTCGCAATATAGTAAATTACTGTCCACTAACAGTGGTTCTCGGTCTAAGACCCCGCAATATCTAAAGAAATTGTATACTAACAACGATTTTCAGTCTAAGACCCCACAATATCCAAAGGATTGCCCACTAACAATGCTTCTGGGTCCGTGACCCCGCAATATCCAAAGGATTGTCGACTACACTTGATATTCTTCCAATCAATGGTCATTTTTTAAACTAAAAGCTAGATGCCTAGTAGATTTCTCTTTAAACTAATAGCATAAAGCTTTATAGCAGAATTACAAAGACACAATATCAGAGTATCTGCAAGCCCAATTTACGTGCTGTATCTTCAACCAGCTGGCGCTTGAGCCCTTTGGTGAATGGATATACTAGATTCTTCTAGCTTCGAACATCAACTACGGTAGTGACTCCTCTCTTAATGAGATCATTCATCGACCTGTGCCTTAATCGCACAGTTATTTTCTTGCCATTGAAAAGATCATTCGAGGCTACTGCTGCAGCCATCCGGTTGTCGTAATACATCGGCATCACCCAAATTTGCATTTAAACAAGATTATGTTCGATTGTTGCAATATATCAGCATCACCTGAATTTGTGCATCAACCACATAAAGATCCTTCCTGATCTTTCGAAGCCATTCTACTTCATACTCGAAGCAATTTCGCTCCATCCACTGCAGCTAACAGAACTCAGATTCCATAGTGAGAGAAATATCTGCTTCTTTGACTTTCTCGATATAGCACCACTACCCATGGATCTGCTTTTTTGACTTCCTCGATATAGCATCATTATCCATGTAGTAGATATAACCTTTTCTTTCTCTCTTTTTGAGCACCAACTGACATCGTTGAAGCCTTCTACCCTTGTAGGGTAATCGATGTATTGCATCTTTTTGAGTCCCTGAGAGATATCTAATTACTCTTTTTACAGCTTTCCAAACATTAACACGTGGCTTGCTCGTGAATTGACTCGTTATACCTACATCAAAAGCTATGTCAAGCATGGTGGTACTTATAGCCTACATCAAACTCCAAATGATGTTCGAGTACACCAACTGTCTGACGCTTCTCCAGGATCTGGCTTCAGCTTTTGATCACACCTGTAAGGAGTATCGATCCCTGGAAGATCCTGATATCCATAGCGTGTGAGCAAATTTCCACGTAGTGAGCTTATGACAGGGCAAGCAACTATCGTGTGGATTACTTAAATCCTTAGGATGACATCCGTATTTTCCATATCCTTCATACTGAATCTGGACGTGAGGAACATCTTTGTTCTAGTGACATATCATTATGTCGTCCATATAGAGACAAATGATGACTCCTCTATCATCAATGAACTTTGTGTAATCACACTTAACAGTCTCGCTGACCCTGTAGCCTTTGGACCTAATAACCTGGTCAAACTTCTTAAGCCACAGATTGGGTGTATATATATAAAATTTACCAACTTGCAGACCTTGTCTTCAATAGCCTGAACGACCAATCTATCTGGCTATTGTATGTGAATCTCATTTATCATTTCTCTATCCAAAATAATGTTGAGACGTCCATCTGATGATAGAACAGCTTATAAATAGCAGCCATGGCCATCGTCATCCTGATGGTTGACAACTTAGCTAGTAGAGCATATGCGCCAACCTCATCAATTTTTTTTCTTGAGTAAACCCTCTAGCCTTGAACTCATCATCAGTTCCTTCGATTTTTTGTCTTTTTCTTCACGAAGATTCAATATGTTTAGCTCCTTTAGACAGATTAACTAACAACCACTTATAATTGGATGTTACAGAGTCAATCTTATCAATGATTCTCTCCTCTAGAAGATCGTATCTCTAGAATTTATCACCTCATCGACCTCCATGTGATGGATAATCAATGAAAAACCACATTCTAGACTACTACTTCTTTGAAAGTACTTGCACCTTCAATACCAACAATATTCTTCGGAACATCCGTGAGAATAATGTTCTTGTCCCTAGCAATCTTGTCTTCAAAGAATTTTTCCTCGCGAGACTCAATGATATGATTGATACAATTATCGAGCATAGCTTACAATAGCAAATTCCAAAAATATTATCCTCTTGGTCTTCATCGCTGACTTCTAAATCTTGATATCCGGAAGCTTCACGTACACCAGACACCCCAACACTTGAATGATATTCAAGTTAGGTCTAACCTTGAACTGATTTTGATAAGAATCATAGTCAGATATACGAACGGTAGTTTATTCAGCAATAAGCATAGCCATACACAAAATCTATCCCCAGAAGCATATTGGTAGATCCATAGTATATATATCATCATCTTTGATAATGTCCTTATCTTTCTTTCTGATACTCCATGGATTATAGATACAACGGAGCAGTCATTTTATAGCCAATTCCATATTCATAATCGAACTATGCAAATCCAAAAATGATACTCTCCGCCTTGATCAAACCTGACTATATATACAGAGTAGTCACTAATTTCATAGTTAATTCGATGTTCATAGAAGAACGATGCGAATCCAAAAAATAACACTATCTACCATGATCACTTCTGAGTAGTTGTAGACCAGTTTAATATTCAGCTTCATCCTTAAAGTATCTGAACTTCTCGAATGCTCCATCCTTCGACTTGAGCAGACATGGGAACGTGCACTTCGAGAAATACTTCGAACTGGCCTCCGTAGAAAATTGATGAAAGTCACAGATGTTTGAGTGTATTAACTCCAGGAGATCCGTACTTTAGTTCAATCGTCTCAGAAGCTTACTGATAGTCTTGTCTCTGCATAGACCTCAAATTCCTCTACCTTCTTACCCCCACATTCAGAAGATAAGGCCCAGATAGGACAATTTGAGTCTACTTCTATCATAGAACAACTTCCAGTCTATTTAATGAAGTAACTTCATCGCCACTAGTAGAAGTTCGAGCATCCTTTCACTACCAAATTTCTTCTCGAAGCATGTTCCTTGCCAAGAAATTACCATCTGGCTAGTACGAATGTCCATCTTCAAGTCTGTAGACAACAGACTTTCTGAGATCAGATCTTCAGAAATCTCTGATAGACAACAGACTTCCGGGGGGTCCATAACTACTGTCTCGATCTTCAGATCTTATGCTATATATATGTTTGCCATCGAGACCTTCATCATAACAAGGCTCATCTTCCGTGAACAGCTCCTTCGAGAGCACATATACACTAGTGCTCGACTACTAGTCAGCTACCACGCTAGATAACTCAACCTGTAAAATAATAAAAACCAAATTAAGTAATCAAAATGACCAAGTTTAGTCATGCCTGCTGTTTTGGTTTGGGCTTGGCCCTATAATCCTTCTTGAGGTGGCCCTTCATGCCATAGTTAAAGCAAGCCCCATCGCCCTTAGGCTTTGGCTTGAACTGAGCTAACTTCAACTTCAGCAGGTGAGATTCCTTCCATTTGTAGGAAGCCTTTTTCTTTCTCTTGTAGTCTCCATATTGCACCAGATTACCTCAGCCTTCTGTTTGGACAAGGTGTCCAAGTCATTTTGAGCCTTCGGCTTGCCTTCAATATGAATCAAGTGCAAAAGGCGTTCAAGATCCAACTCTATCTTTTTGCAGTGCATGTCCACGATGAAATTGCTCCACCTAGGTGGGAGCTTGGCGATAATACCCCCGATGATGAAGGCATTGACCAAGGGCATAACGTCATCTACTAGTTTCTGACGTAACTTAAGGAATTTCTTAACTTGAGATAATATCGTCTTGTCATCTTCAAGTCACATCCTCCAGACCTTTTCAGTCAAGTGGATCATGTTTCTGTTTTCATCCGCCTTTAGAGATTCTTCACAGACTCTCAGAAGTTTTGGCTTAGACCGTCTTACTTTATGACTCTGCTAGAGAGTCCTCCATTGAATTTAAGATAAGCAACTTGCAGGGTTTGTTATCTCTCCTCCACTTGGATCATAGAGTTGTGGCCATAGCGACCCTTCAAGCAGTTTTACCTTCTGGAATCAAAGGCTCAGGATCTGTCAATACGTAGTTTATGCTCACGAGTTGAAGATTAAGGCTGAGCTTTTGTAAGCCACCTGAATTTCCGGGATTTATTTTCGAATTTTCTAAATGATTTATTCTCGATAATTTATTTTATTTAATTAATTTTGATCCTTAAATTCTCTTTACCGTGACTTAGATTTCTAGAGCATCAGGGATGCCAGTCTCTAGAAACTTTCTTCTTAAATTTGTAGTAGACGAGATTATCTTCATGTTGATATATCATGTCCCACTCGAACTTGTTCCCTTGTGCTCCATTTACTTCGTGCAACTTTCGGGTCAATTTAGACCAATTTATAGTTTGTCGTAATTAGTGACTTAACTTCCAACTAAATTTTTGGGCTCGACATCGGTCCAATCCAGTCGACCCAATATATGGCTCTGGCATGTTTTGAGCCTACTATGCATGTGCCACTTGCGTGCCACCGATTTGATCTCCCTTGTGCTCCCATTTCATCCATTATTTTAATTCGTTTAAATTTATTATTTTAATTAAATCTTGCCCCTAAGCTTGTCCAAACTTGACCCAATATCCAACCCAATTTGGTGTAACCCTGTCATGACTACCCCTACATCTCACTATTGTAATTGTCTTTTTCCTGACTCAAAAATACCCTCCTTGTATATAAATATCTTTTCTCTCCATTTCAAAGATAGATATATATATATATATATAATATAATATATATATATATATAATATAATATACACATATAAAAATATATAATACATATATATATATATATATATATATATATATATATATATATATTATATTATAATATATAATATTAATATATATATATATATAACAGCATATAAATATACATATACAACATATATATATATATATATATAATATATATATATATATATATATAATATAATATATATATATAGATAACCTCTTCTCATCCTCACTTCACTCTCTCTCCTAACTCACCCCTATGTGCAGCCGAACACATCCCCCCCTCTAAATATCTCTCTAAATATCGCTCTCTAAATATATACACACACATATATATTATATATATAACATCTCTCTTCCTCTCCCATCACTCATCCACTCTATCACTTCCATCAACTCTTCCATCACCATCCCTCTTCTCTCTCCTATCATATTCTTCACAGCAGCCTCTCCTCCAGGCCGAGCTTCTCTCATCCTCCTTTTCTTCATTCATTAACACCACCACCATCACCATCATCTTTTCCCATCCTCCTTCCCAAGCTTCCCTCCATAGTCAAACCAACCCCAACATCACCCTCACAGCAGCTCTTCCCGAGCAACCACCATCCTCTCCTTCGTCATTCTTATCATTCTTCTTCAGCTCCTCCCCACAGCAGCTGAGCACCACCACCATCGTTCTTCTCTTTTACCCAAGCACCACCATCATCATCTTCATTCTCCTCCTCAACATCAACCGCCACCACCACATCACCATCGCTGCACCTTCAACCACCACCCCCGACGGCCGTCGTGCCCCGCTGTGCCGCCACCGTGCCCCGCTGTGCCGCCTCGCTGCCACCTGGATGCACCGTCGCGGCCAGCAGAAGCAGCCAGCGTGCTTACAACAGCAGCAGCGCAGTGCAGCAATGGCCGCACGCCCCTGGCCGCGCGGTGCAGTTCCGCCGCCGCTGGCCATGGCCGACCCTCCCTTGGCCAAGCGCACCTCCAGGCAGGTCCCGTGGCCACCGCACCCCTATCCGACGTGTACCGAAGTTGATTCGTGCGTTTCGCACGGGTTCCCGTCGTGACGAGCTCGAAAACGGAGTTGAAATTGTATTTTATTGCAATGACTTCGCACACGATTTTCGAAAAATCTGTCCGTTGGATCAGCGATTTCTTTACTCTGTCACAATTTTGGTATATCCATCTTCACTTCCCTCAAGTTTCGTCAGTTGATTTTATCGTTTGATACGTCAAAACCGGCCACCAAGTTGACACTTTAAATTTTGTTATTTTTGGACAGTTTTGTGGAGCCAACTTCGTCGGTTCGTATCTCCTCCATCGTAGCTCCGTCTGGCGTGCTATCAGTTCCTGTGCACAGCTAGTATAACCCTCTTCCTGTTATTTCAGTTTTGTTTCATTGTGAGCACGTTTGATTGGTTGAATTCGATGCCAAAGTTGACCGTCCGAATTTGTAATTTCCAAGTTGTTAAATTCTATTTTTGAACCCGGGACTCCAAATTCAATTTCTGACACCACCAGTAGACTCGTGGCATCATTATGGCATATTTTCATATAAAGTTTGTTAGATTTGGAGGACGTGATCCCTGGCACGCATTTCGGTTGCAAAGCGAGCTCCACAGTCCGGGTCAACGGGACTTTTTGATGTTGGCTCATCGAAATCAAATTCTGGATATACTATTGTGTTTGTATCATCATTCTGGACTCGTTGACATATAATTTGCAAGGTTTTAGGGGACATTGGTTCCGGCACACATTCGGTGCAAGTCGGATACCAATATCCGGGTCAACGGGTCATTTTGAGATCGGCTCATCGGAATCTAATTATGGATATACCGTTGGATTCGTATCGTCATTATGGACTCGTTGACATATAATTTGCTGAGTTTTGAGGGCATTGGATCCGACACGCTTCTTCGTGCAAATCGGTTTCTAATATCCGGGTCAACGGACCGATCTGAGATCGGGTCATCAGAATCCAATTTCGGATATACCGTTGAGTTCGTATCATCATTCTGGATTCGTGGACATATAATTTGTTTGGTTTGGTACACTGTTATTCCGGTACATTTTTGGGTACAAAGTGGGTCCGACACGGATAGCATTTTGACCCGAAATTACCTTTTTGCTCCTGTGTCCAAATTGGACTTATGGATAGGCTATCCTAGCTAATTTGACCATTCTGGATACGTTGGTGATGGTTGTTTCACCATCCGACAACATCTGTCAGTTTTTACCCTATTATTATAATCTTTCTCTTTTGCTTGTATTTTGAGATCCATCGATTTTAGTGATTTCACAACCGCTGAAATTGATATGTTGACCCTGCAGATGTTTATAGAGGCTAGCTTTGACCCTGTTTGACCATGGTTGACTACTTTGACTGAACGTCGAAGTAGAGTCGGTTAGACTAGTTTTGACCTTGGTTGACCATAGTTGACTATTTTGACCAAAGTCAACTGTAGCCTAAAATTGACTAGAACTTGACCGAAGTTGACCAGTTGACCAAAAGTCAACTGTTAGTCAACATTAGCCTAGTTTGACCTAAAGTTGACTAGAGTTGACCAGTTGACCAAAAGTCAACCGCAAGTCAACCATTGACCGAGTTTGACCTAGTTTGACTTGGTTTGACTTCTTGTGACCTAGTTTGACCTAGTATGACTCAGTGTGACCTAGTTTGACTTAGTTGACTGAGTCTGACCTAGATTACGTAGCTTATACTATAGAATCAAGCGTAACACTGTTGAACCCTAATTAGCTTATAATATATAACTTATCTTTAGGTCCGTGGCATCACTCTGAGCATCGACCCCATTTGACAGCTCAGGACCGCAGGCGAGTACATTCACTGATAGTTTTTATTGTCTTGATATCTGCTATATCTGATTCAGTTGTAGTGTCTTACTCGATTTCTCGTTCACGGACTAGTATACGTTGGATCATGACATGAAATGTTGTTCCTGAATTTTCTTGGTATATATGTACATTTCCTGTCTTGTTCCCTGTACTTGTATAGACACCAATTCCTGAGAGGGAGTAGCTATCCTCTTAGGGAATCCCGTGTCATGACGTGTCATGTCCAGGTCCATTATACTATTCGAGGATAGGGAATTATTAGGGGTTATGTGATCAAAGCCATCCTGTCACTATATTCTTGTGCTCGTGCCACTCTCACCTCACGTAGGGTGTAGCGAGATCCTATTTTCCTTGTGCTTGCTATCCAGGTTGGTCGACATGACCCTTTCTAGATTTTCTTATGATTGTCGGGCCAAGTGGATAGCCTGTCCTGTAACATTTCCTAAGCCGATCACATAACGCTCTAATAATTCAAGACACATTTTAAATTTACTTTATCTTATCTTATATCCTGCTCTGTTCTACATTCAGTACTTTCTCACCATGCTATGATATTCAGTTACTCACATGTTCTACATGTCTTTATGTTGTACCTTGATTAGAGACTAAGTTCTGTTCGGAAGAAGAGTTACAACCCCCGGTCCTTGTTTGGTTTAAGGGTTGTAACTCAGCTTCCGAATGGTTCCCAAGTCATCCTATATATTTGTCTTATTTCATGATACTGTCTCTTATAGAATTTGTTAATTCATATAGAACTGCTGTTAGTATTTGTACTTGCTCATTTTTCTGACAGGATACCGTTGATAATATTTTAGGAGTTGTTATACCATTATTGGACATCATGATATTGCAAGCTGAGGTGGATCTCACTATTATTCTATGTGAGTTGCCTGGTAGTTATCCTTAGTTTGTCTTATTTTTTCTTCTTTATTTTTTCTGTCTTATGATTCCTTCTAGTAGTTTCTTTTGTTCTTGTGCCTTAGTTATCTTTCATATCTTATCTTCTTTAGATGTTGGGTTATGATTGAGTATATTTGTAGTTCATGGACCTTCTAGATGTAGTGTATATTTATTGGGTACTAGACAGCGTTCTACCGCCGATACATCGACGTAGGCTGGGCGTGGTCCACATATTCGTATCCGTATATCCGGGTGCGGGTCGTGACACGTTTTTAGTGGTGGCCCATGCAGGTCAGCCTTTGCAATTGATGCGAAGTCGTGGTAGTACTTAAACTTTTCTGTACTACTACGAGCCTGTCCTAGGATTAAGGTTGAGTCGTGGAATATTTTAGGAATTTGGTACTCAGTCACATATTTGGAAACTCTTGGTGGATTCTAGGGATGTCCCCTGGGAATCTTATTTCGAACTTTTTGAAACTTTTTCCATTTGTTTCTGTCCGTCCTGCCTGGCCCACGTATTCGTACCTGTATATCCGGGTGCGGGTCATGACACATTTTTAGTGGTGGCCCATGCAGGTCAGTCTTTGCAATTGATGCGAAGTCGTGGTAGTACTTAAACTTTTTTGTACTACTACGAGCCTGCCCTAGGATTAAGGTTGAGTCGTAGAATATTTTAGGAATTTGGTACTCAGTCACATATTTGGAAACTCTTGGTGGATTCCTGGGATGTCCCCTGGGAATCTTATTTCGAACTTTTTAAAACTTTTCCCATTTGTTTCTGTCCGTCCTGATTTCTGAAACATCTGTCCGTTATCAACTTTATTCTTTCTTGGAATGAGTTGTGGTCCCCAGAGGGAAGGTATAAGTTGGACTTATATATCTTCTAGGTTGAGACGAGAATATGATTTGCCTGTCTCATATCAGGTTGAGATTGTTTTAGATTATATTCCAATGATTTCCTTTTATCTTGACCTAGATAGTACCTTTGGACATCTCCTGAGAATTTTCTTTTAAACCCTATCTCGGAATCTGTTTCTGCTAGTTTTTATTTACTTATCTTTGATTCGTGTTGAATTTTAAATCTTGATGTTCGTTGTTGACTTCGATTTTGGTTCTGTTTGAAGATAAGTTTCTCTGGATTGAGTTAAGATATTCTGATAAACATATTTGATGAGGACAATGAGAACGATAAATGTCTACTTTATTTATGGAGTTTAGAATTTATCGCAGTCATATTAGCTAGCCTGACAAGGATATAGAGCCTAATTTTGGATATACTATCCTAGTTATGGCATTTAGATTCTCTTGCAGCCATACCGGTTGGCGTGGTAAGGAATCTAGATGATATGATTATAGGGTGTATACCTTAGTTATGGAATCTATCGTTTATTGCAGCTATGTTTACTGGCGTGGCGTAAATTCTGGCAACATGATTTTGGATAGACGTGTATGGTTATCAGGTCATATCTTAAATTGATTCACTTCTTTTACCAATTGAGCAAGATAATTCCTACCATTATTTTTTGTTTATCATTATTTTCTCTCCAATCGCATGATAATTTTCCCATCTTACCGTCATTTTCTTTGCCTTGTTTAGCTATGTCTTGATTACACCAATCAACTATCTCGTATCTACTTCTGTCATCTATACTTTAAAATCTTTTTGAGCTCTTGTATCTTTTTATCTTGGGAAAAGTCGAGAAAGTATCGTAATCATCTGTTTCAGAGTAGACGTTGGATCTTGTTAGTAGTCGAAGCAGAGCGAGATGATTACCTCGACTTCCTTCTACAATCCTACATTTGGGTTTTCATCCATAACAGAAGAAATTCAATTCCTTATCCTTGAACTGTTTCTTAAAATTCAATATCGTAAGATTTGATCTTCTCTGATTTTGACCAGTCGATTTGGTCGTCTAGTTTATCGTGCCAAAGAGTCTTGGTTGCTGACTAAACTCTAGATGACTTCAAATTCCTTGTGACTTGGATTTTCATCCTTGGATGCTCGTGCTCGGCCTTCGTTGATCATATTCTCCATCTTGCCCAAATTTTGATTTACTCGAAAGTTGATCAACATAGATCGTGTTGAGACAAGTTTCTTCATCGTGGTTGGATTTCAATGCTATTAACCCTCATGCATTGCCTTCTGATTTTGATCATGTTTGGATTTTGAATACTCGTGCCTAAACTCTTTTCGACCCTGATTTAATTTTTTGATTATATCTGAACTTATTGTGCTTAGTCATACCCAGATGACCTAGCGTGACTAAGCCGACTTAAATCATTTGATCGTGATTTTAACGAACATAACTGTATATTTTATCTTGTCTCAAACTCGTGCCTAAATTTTTTGACTTTCAATCACTACTAACTAGTGTGACTACGAAATTAGTCGTGTTAGAATTAAACATGTTTGACTTTCTACCGTGCCTAATTGACTTGGGTTCCTTCCTAAATTGTGCTTTTAAGACCTTGATTTTGAATTCATGATTTAATCGTCATTCACAACTGAACTTGGATCTTGATCGTGCTTATGTGACCTATAATATGATTTCTATCAAATCTATCTCTCAATCGTGCTATACTCAAAATTTTCTCACTATTTGCTTCTCTTAGCCCTGTTTTAGATCATGACTATCCGACTTTGATTTTCACGATCTTGATAATCTTAATCCTCAAATCGTGCTAAAAATCTTGAACCCTAATCGACTGTGTCGAAGTAGATCTCCTTCGTACTTGAATTTTGATTCTCTAGTCACTCGTGCTCAGGTTTCATTCCTGATCATGACTAGATTTTTGATTTTCCTCGTTCTATTCTAAATTGTTCCTAAGTGGTAATCATCACAAATTTTTAACGCATCTGAGTCTTGATTTCACTCATGACTAGATGGTTAATCCTTGATCAATGTTTGTGCTAAACATCTGATTATTCCTAACAATGTCCAATCACGTCATTTTCATCTTGATCGTGCCTACGTATAATCCTAAATCTAATTTCATCGAGCTGAAATCCTGTTAATCAATATTTTGACTCGATTGTAACCGAACGAAGCTCAAGTTTTGATTTCGTTGTCATACCTCTATCGTGCCAAGTGAACTTAGACTATTTCCAATTTTAATCATGTTCGAACTTGGATCGTATTTCATAATTTTATTAATCATACTCCTTAATCTTTGATCGGGCCTATAAGACCTTGACTTCGATTTTTGTTTGTCTGAAATTTTATCTCAACCATGCCAAATCTTGTTTTGGTCATGGTTAGCTTTTCATCTTGATCGGGCCTGTGCGACTTTCGGGTTGATTTCCATCAACCTAAGTCCTACAGATCACCCCGTATTTGAACTTCATTTATATCTTCGATTCTCCTAATCGTCTCCAAAATCGTGCCCCAATGACTTGACTATTTCTGAAACCATGCATATATGATTTTGTTCATATCATGATTCTATCGTACCAAATCCCTCATTGTGCCTGAACAATTTTGAATTGATTTTCTTGATCGTGCAAAACTCGTCATTCTTGGATCGTGCCTAAAATATTGCCTAAATCTTCCATCATGTTTTAACCCCACTACCAATCTTTAATTTCGGGGACGAAATTTTTATAAGGTGGGTAGGATGTAAGCCCCCTAAATTTTTGGGATTTATTTTTGAATTTTCTAAATGATTTATTCTCGATAATTTATTTTATTTAATTAATTTTGATCTTTAAATGCTCTTTACCGTGACTTAGATTTCTAGAGCATCAGGGATGCCAGTCTCTAGAAAATTTCTTCTTGAAGTTTGTAGTAGACAAGATTATCTTCATGTTGATATATCGTGTCCCACTCGAACTTGTTCCCTTGTGCTCCATTTGCTTCGCGCAACTTTCGGGTCAATTTAGACCAATTTATAGTTTGTCGTAATTCATGACTTAACTTCCAACTAAATTTTTGGGCCAGACATTGGTCCAATCCAGTCGACCCAATATATGGCTCTGGCCTGTTTTGAGCCTACTATGCATATGCCACTTGCGTGCCACCGATTTGATCTCCCTTGTGCTCCCATTTCATTCATGATTTTAATTCATTTAAATTTATTATTTTAATTAAATCTTGGCCCTAAGCTTGTCCCATTCGTTTAAATTTATGATTTTAATCTCACCCACTCTCTCACTCCCATCAACTCTCCCATCACCATCCCTCTTTCTCTCTCCCACTCTCATATTTCTTCACATCAGCCTCTCCTCCAGGCCGAGATTCTCTTATCCTCCTTCTTCTTTACTTCATTAACACCACCACCATCACCATCATCTCTTTCCATCCTCCTCCTTCCCGAGCTCCCCTCCATAGCCGAACACCCCCAGCATCACCCTCACAGCAGCTCTTCCCGAGCAACCACCTCCTCTCCTTCTTCACTTCTTCTCATTCTTCTTCAGCTCCTCCCCACAGCAGCTGAGCACCACCACCATCGTTCTTCTCTTTTCACCATGCACCACCATCATCATCTTCATTCTCCTCTTCAACATCACACCGCCACCACCACTGCCATCACCACCGCCGCACCTTCAACCACCACCCCCGACCGCCGTCGTGCCCCGCTGCACCGCCGCCGCTTCCACCTGGATGTGCCGTCGCGGCCAGCAACAGCAGCCATCGCGCTTACAATAGCAGCAGTGCAGTGCAGCAATGGCCGCACGCCCCTGGCCTGCGGTACAGCGCCGTCGTCGCCAGCCATGGCCATCGTGGCCGGCCCTCCCTTGGCCGGGCGCACCCCCCAGTCAGGCCCCGTGGCCACCGCACCCCTTTTCGACGTGTATCGGAGGCGATTCATGCGTTTGGCATGGGTTCCCATCGTGACGAGCTCGAAAACGGAGTTGAAATGGTATTTTATCGCAGTGACTTCGTGTACAATTTTCGAGAAATCCGACCGTTGGATCGGCAGTTTCTTCACTCCGTCACAATTTCGGTATATCCATCTTCACTTCCCTCAAGTTTCATCCGTTGATTTTATCGTTTGATACATCAAAACCGGCCACCAAGTTGACACTTTAAATTGTGTTATTTTTGGACAGTTTTGTGGAGCCAACTTCGTCGGTTCGTATCTCCTCCATCGTAGCTCCTTCTGGCGTGCTATCAATTCCTGTGCTTAGCTGGTATAACCCTCTTCCTGCCATTTCAGTTTCGTTTCATTGTGAGCACGTTTGATTGGTTGAATTCGACGCCAAAGTTGGCCGTCCGAATTCGTAATTTCCAAGTTGTTAAATTCTATTTTTGAACCCGGGACTCCGAATTCAATTTTTGACACCACCAATAGACTCGTGGCATCGTTCTGGCACATTTTTATATAAAGTTTGTTAGATTTGGAGGACGTTAGCCCTGGCACGCATTTCGTTGCAAAGCGGGCCCCACAGTCCGGGTCAACGGGACTTTTTGACGCCGGCTCATCGAAATCCAATTTTGGATACACTGTTGGGCTCATATCGTCATTCTGGACTCGTTGATATATAATTTGCTAGGTTTTTGTGGACATTGGTTCTGGTACGTATTTCGGTGCAAGTTGGATACCAATATTCGGGTTAACGGGGCATTTTTAGATCGGCTCATCGGAATCCAATTCTGGTTATACCGTTGGGTTCGTATCGTCATTTTGGACTCGTTAACATATAATTTGCTAAGTTTTGAGGACATTGGCTCCGACCCGCTTTTTCGTGCAAATTGGTTTCCAATATCTAGGTCAACGGACCAATCTGAGATCGGGTCATCAGAATCCAATTTTGGATATACCGTTGAGTTCGTATCGTCATTCTGGTTTCGTGGACATATAATTTGTTAGGTTTAGTACACTTTTGTTCTGGTACGTTTTTTGGTACAAAGTGGGTCCGACACGGGAACCATTTTGACCCGAAATTATCTTTTTGCTCCTGTGTCCAAATTGGACTTATGGATAGGCTATCATAGCTAATTTTACCTTTCTGGATACGTTGGTGATGGTTGTTTCACCATCCGACAACATCTATAGGTTTTTACCCTATTATTATAATCTTTCTCTTTTGCTTGTATTTTGAGATCCATCGATTCCAGTGATTTCACAACCGCTGAAATTGATATGTTGACCCTGCAGATGTTTATAGAGACTAGCTTTGACCCTGTTTGACCATGGTTCACTACTTTGACTGAACGTCGAAGTAGAGTCAACATTTGACCTTGGTTGACCACAGTTGACTATTTTGACCAAAGTCAACCGGAAGTCAACTGTAGCCTAAAATTGACTAGAACTTGACCAAAGTTGACCAGTTGACCAAAAGTCAACTGTTAGTCAACATTAGCCTAGTTTGACCTAGAGTTGACCAGAGTTGACTAGAGTTGACCAGTTGACCAAAAGTCAATGGTAAGTCAACCATTGACCCAGTTTGACCTAGTTTGACTTGGTTTGACTTCTTGTGACCTTGTTTGACCTAGTGTGACTCAGTGTGACCTAGTTTGACTTAGTTGACTGAGTCTGACCTAGATTATGTAGCTTATACTATAGAATCAAGCCTAACACTGTTGAACCCTAATTAGCTTATATATATATCTTATCTTTAGGTTCGTGGCATCACTCTGAACATCGACCCCATTTGACAGCTCAGGACCGCAGGCGAGTACATTCACTGAAAGTTTTCGTTTTCTTGATATCTGCTATATCTGATTCAGTTGTAGTGTCTTACTCAATTTTCAGTCATGATAGTTCACGGACTAGTTGTTAGGGTTGTATACTAAAAGTATCACTTTTGTAGTAACCTTATTTCCTTAAATTTTGAATGAGAATCATATGGGCAAATGTTTGCATATTGTATTTATTGCAAGTGTTAATGCAAATGTTTGATATTCTATATTGTAGATAATATGGTGTGTGGTGTCACACAGAAGATCATATTATCAGTTTCCTATGGAGTATATAAATAGTTCACAACCTAGATGGACTTGGACAATCTATTGGAAAGGTTGTAGTATAATCTGGTATTAGTCTATCTTGACTATAGGTTTATACTAGTACCCTTTGTGTGTATTGAACAGGACCACTTGAGGTTGTTCTCTTTATACTGACTACATAAGAGAACAAACACCTCTGTTATTATGGATGCTTGTACTCTTAATCCGGATATAATAACGGACATGTATATGCAGTGTGCATTACTTTGACTCATAAAAGAGTGAGATTCATTATGGATCAACAACCTCTATGAATTGGGTAATAACATTGTATGTATGATGGGCTGTTGATTACAAATGGAATCCTTGTCCCGATATATCGGGTTGATGATGTCCTCTTAAGGAGCTCTTAAGGATTGTCATGTAAACCCTGCAGGTGGATTATATCCGACATGACAAATAAAGTTGAGCGGTACTACTTAAGGATAAAAGATGTCGAATCAATATAGTTGTCAGTAACTTAATTTGATCGACGGACATACGATATCTTAACATGGGGAGCCAAACGAGCATATAATAAAAGGAGCCCACAAACATAATTTGGGATTAGGAAGGTAGTGCAACAATAGCTCATTAGTGGACCGAGCTATTGTTAATGGGCCTGGATTGTGTGTTCGGGCTGAACACGGGATATCCAGATCCGTTAGGAGGCCTAACCCTAATTTTTTCTCATGGTCCCTGCTGTAGCCTATATATATCCTCTATTCTTTGGCCGCCAGATTACTGATCAGAAATCTGAAACTTTCTCTAAATTCGTAATTCACGTAAGGAGAGAAAGAGAGGGCTGCCAAGGAGAAGAAAAGGTTGGGAGATCGTCGCCCACACGACGTCCAACTCGAGGAAGGAATACGTGCAGAAGATCTTGGGGTCGTCCGCTCGAGATTGCCAGGAATTACTTGTCTCCTTTCTGTCGCAGGTATAATTCGTGAACCCTAGTTTCTGCCTATGAAGGGTTAGAACACGTATTAGATCTGTTTAACTTTCTATCGATCAAAACACACACCAAAGGAAGGGTCCTGGGAATCCCCAGTTCCATCAATTGGTATCAGAGCCACTTTGGATCTTCGTATTGATTGATACGTCCATGTTGTCCAATAAAACCTGCGCTATGTAATAGTCGGTAGATGTAGATCTGTTCTAACTCGGTTTTGCAGGCATCTTAGATCCAACTATTATGGTCCAATACATATTTTTCATTGTGTTGTTTAAACCACGGACATGTCGTGGATGTTGTTGTTGCTGTGGATGTAATTAAAATCACGAGGGTTGATCGTGCTTATTATTTTAATTATTCAATCTAGATTATGTGTGAACTCCTTCGAGAGGCATATGATTGATGTAATTTTAATTATTTTTGATCAATCGTGATGGCGGTGGTGGCTGTTTCTGACGCCGGACGAGATGCTGGTTTTAAGCAGTCCAGAGGCAGACAGATAATTTTCGATGAAGGAATCGACAGCTAAAACCTAAAAAAAAAAATTGGGGCGCTGCCCCGAACCCCGCGACCTGACCGGTCAGGTCGAACCCCGAATAGATCTACGCAGCGCCAGATTTTGGATTCAGATAGTTGAGGACGGAGCAACAAAGATGACCATAATAGTTGGATATTTTCTCTTATTTTTGTCATTTTGCTTTTTCTGATTATGCATGTTTATTATTATGTGGTTATTTTTTTTTGAAAAACTAAGCTTACATTAATAATGGACAACATGGACATAATATCAACTAGTAGAAAAACCCTCATTGTTCAATAACTAAGTGGGAGGGGATATTTATTTAGTTTAAATCCTATGGTCTCCATTACTGGTTTGTAGGTGATGTAATTATACTTGCGTGTTGGCTATAGTGCTTTCCTCCATATCGGATGAATATAATTATGGATCACCAGTACAAACTTCCTTAGGAATAATTGTAGAAAGTTACCTAGTATGTGTTCACTTCTCCATCTGAAGGAACTCATTACAAGGTAATGGATTTAGTATTAAGTAATGTATACACTTAGATACAAATAATGGTATCCTCCCCATCGGAGTCACTGCTATTATTTGTATGACCAGGGCAAGACCAGCATATTAATTTTATTTGTCATAAAGTTATGTTGACATGATAGTAAAATTAATAAAAAAAACCTACTTGAACAAATTTGTATACGTCCACACTATCGTGGCATGCTAAATTCATGGTGTTCAAGGTGTTGGTAAATTTCTTATTATTGTTTTGAGGGAATCAAAATTTAGTTAATTCAAAAAGTTTTTTTTGTCCTACATAATTTTATTTATGTGATTCTCAGGATTTCAAAAATGGGTTCTTTCAGTCCACTTATGGTGATTCTTAAAGAAAATAAACTTATTGGACCTAATTATATTGACTGAAAACGTAATTTGGATATTGTTCTGACTGCTGAGGAGTACAAATATGTACTTCTTGAGGAATGCCCACCTAAGCCTGATGCTAACTCTGATGAAGAGGTCAAAGAGGCTTATAAGAAGTGGAAAAAAGGCAGATGAGATGGCGCGGTGTTACATTCTAGCATCTATGTCAAATGTACCGCAACATCAGCATCAGGCCATGGCCACAGCTTATGACATGATGTATAACCTCAAGGAACTCTTCGGACATCAGAGTAGAGTAGCTAGGCAGTTTGCTATGAAATATTTGATGAATACAAAAATGGCTGAGGGTACACCAGTAAGGGATCATGTTCTCAAGATTATGGGTCATCTGAATGAGATGTAGATCCTTGGAGATGAAATCGATGGGAAATCTGTCATGACCCGTTACCCAAATTGTTCGGCCGGACTGAGCCATGTCCAGCCTACGCTTGGTTAAAGCGTAGTAAGCTGTTCTAAGAATAGACAATAAAGGATCTAAGCTGCTAACAGTTCTAATATCAAATTTAAAGGTTCATCACAACACAACATCTATAAGCGAATGTAAACAAATACAGACTTAATAATACACTTCCAAAGTATCTAACTAGAGACAAAGTCCAGTATCCAAATATAAGTTCAAAACAAAGTCTAAGTCTCAAAACACAAGAAAGAAATATCTAAGCAAGGTTCCCCGCTGGGGCCTTTTCTGGAGCTAAGGCCAGGTCCTCAAAATCGGTGCCAAAATATGTATCACATAGCATTTCCTCCTCGAAAAGTATACCTACAACGTTCTCCAAATCAAGTAAATTTTATATGAAAATAAGCCAGAACGATGCCGCGAGTCTACTGGTGGTGTCAACAATTGAATCCGGAGTCCCGAGTTCAAAAATGGAATTTAACAAGTGCAAATTAAAGAATTCGGACGGCCAACTTTGACGTCGAATTCGACCAACCGAACATGCTTGTAATGAAACGAAACTTAAAGGAGGCAGGAAGAGGGTTATACCAGCTGCACACAGGAACTGGTAGCGTGCCAACCGGAGCTGCTACGGCGGAGTTACAAGCTGACGAAGTCGGCTCCACGAAACTGTCCAAAAATAGTTCAATTTAAAACGTCAACTTGGTGGCCAGTTTTGAGGTATCAAACAACGAAATTAACTAACGAAAATTGAGGAAAGTGAAGTGCTATATACCGAAATTGAGACGGAGCAAGGAGTTTGCCGATCCAACGATCGGATTGACCAAAAAATCTGTGCGAAGTCGCTGCGATAAAACACAATTTCAGCTTTGTTCCCGAGCACGTTACGACGGAACTTTGTGCAAAATGCCCGAAGGGAGGGTATGTGTGTGTGTGTGGTTTGTTTAGAGGAGAGAGAGAGGGAGCTACTTTTGTGTGTGTGTGTATGTATATTAATATATAGGAGAGAGAGAGAGATAGAGAGAGAGAGAGGTCGGCCAACTGTTGGGGGAGGGTATGTGTGTGTGTAGGTGTAAAGTGAATGAGAGAGAGAGTTATATATATATATATATATATATATATATATATATATATATATATATATATATATATATATATATATATATATATATATATATATATATATAGGATATTTGTAAAATATATATATATATATATATATATATATATATATATATATATATATATATATATATATATATATATATATATATATATATATATATATATATATATATAGGATATTTGTAATGTGGAGGGAGAAAAATAGATATTTAAAATAGGGGAAATAGGGGAAAAATATGTGGGGTATTTGGGCAGTCATGGGAGAACAATATGGAGCTTGGGCTCGGGTTCGGTCGAGCCGGGTCGAGTCAAAATCGGACAGGGGGCAATAATTGAATTAAATACGTATTTAAAATCATGGGTAAATAAATAATATACGGGGACTTCCAAAAATGGGACACAAGTTTCATGTGGATAGTAGTCTTTATGTGGGCTACGTTCATACTTTGGATCGACTAGGTTGGCTCGATGTCGGGTCCCAAAATTAAATTAGAAAATAAATCAGGTTTTACGGTAGAAAATAAATGGGCCTAAATTGACCCGAAAATTGTGCGAAGAAAATGAAGCACAAAATAGAGTGTCGGAGTGGGGCACGAAGGTCATGGGTGAAGAGCGTCTCGAGTAGATCATTCATGAGAAGTTGGTTCTGAGAAAATGATTGGTCTTGTGTTCCTAAATTAAAAGTCACGGTAACGTACAAACGATGATAAAAAATAAAAGTGGGAATAATTATTCAACGATTAATTGGTCTAAGTTGACCCGAAGTTGCACGATACAAAAAGAGCACAAGGGAACGAGTTCAAGTGGGACATGATATATCAAAACAAAGATAGTCTTGTCTACTTCAAAACTCGTGAAAAGAGTTTTCAGAGATTGACATCCCTGACGCTCCAGAAGTCAAAGTCACGAAAAGGTACATTAACGATCTAAACAATTAAATAATAAAATATTTATCGAATATAATTCATTCAGAAATTTAAAAATAGCCCTGAAATTCAGGGGACTTACTTCCTACCCACCTTACAAGAATTTTGTCCTCAAAATTAAAAATTATCTAATAGATCAAACTATAACATGTAGCTACCCTGGCTACGATACTCAAACTGCAACCCTTGAAATAATCTCTTCCGTTTCTCTTACAATCTTTTTGGTTCAGGTTCAAAAAAGTCCTTCTATCATAAACTACGTCATACTTCCTTTAGAATCTTTCATACTAACATGAAACCTTAACGTATACCCTAAAATATAGGTCATTCTCTGGACATGTCTATAATCCTAAAATGCCTAATCATCAATCATATTTCCAACCTCAATTTGTAAATACTTGATTTCCTTATCGTATCCTAAGTATCCATATTCTATCAATCCACAGGTCCTTAGCATCATTTGTCGTTAATCCTTTTCTACAGCTTTTCTTCGAAATTATACGTTCGATTCTTATCCTTGGCGTAGAGCCTTCTTCTTTTTACTCAACAAGTCCTCCGAATATAAATTCTCGATTTCAAAACTTCCGATTTATTAATTACCAATGTACATATGTCTTTGTCTTGTTCCTTGTCTTTTTAACTGGTATCTTTTCGATCTCGTACGCAATATTGTATCCCATTCTAACTTATTCTATACCATTCCACATATCGATCTACCCTCTAATCATATGTAATTAGCTATAGATAACCAACCAAAATTCTATAAATGCTAAATCCTCAAGCTGTTAAGCACAAGATTCTAATCCTCAATCCATAGTCAGAACAATATAATATCTCATTTCTCCATCTTCGATACCCTATCATCAAGTCATACTATCAATGCAATCGTTCTTAATGGTTTCCAAGTCTACTACAGTCAGTCATCCATACTTGTCCTATAAGCTTAATCTAACCAATCCCTAGGAAAAGTACTTATCACAATCACACCATACATTTATAGTTATACTACAGGATCAGTCAACAAGGTTTGGCTATTTCGGTCATCTATCAAATAGAAGGTAACAAGGCCTAAGACTGGGTCAAGCAATCCATAACAGTGTCCAAACAAGTTAAAGGTCAAACAAGACATAAAAGTTTATTGGAAAATCTCCAAGAATGGTACAAAGACAACGAGATGCATAACGAGAAGAATTATCCAAGAGGTTAACAAAAAAGAGTTTAGTCAAGTCATAGGAAAGATAGAACACAAAAATAATTATGTCCAAGAAACAACGCGAAAGCAATCCTATTGGAGAGTCCTAAAGAACCTGTAATCCTTGTTGTAGATGTAGATAGAACAGAGTTAATCAAGACGGGGAAGAATGATAATAAGAATTTATTCTTGCTCATTCGGTCATAACAAAGTGAACCAAGTTGAGATATGATCTGATAACCATACACGTCTTCCTGAAATCATGTCGCCAGAATTTTTGTCACACCAGTAAGCTTATATGTAATAAACGATAGAGTCATAACTAAGGTATACACCCTATAATCATGTTATCTAGAATCCTCGCTACGCCAACCGGTATGGTTGCAAGAAAATCTAAATTCCATAACTAGGATAAGTATACCTAAAATCAGGCCCTATATTTTTGTCATACCAGCTAATATGGCTGCGATAAATTCTAAACTCCATATATAAAGCAGACGTTTACCTTATCAGGATATATCACAATTTAATCCACAAAATTTATCACGATGCAAGATCAAAGTCAACAACAAAAATTAGAAATCAATTTCAACAACGAATTAAGGAAGAGTAAAGGAAATAAGCGGAAACAGATTTCTAGGTAAGATTAGAGTGAGATCCTCAGGGGTCATCCCAAGGGTACTATCATGGTCAAAATTGTAACCCACTGAATTTCAAACAAGATACTAAATACAGTAAACGGTCCTATGTTGTGATGAGTTCTCCTATGTTACAATCCTAGAAATCCTATAGGTGTTCTAAATGTTATCCCTAGTGTTATCTAGTTGTCCTAATATCCTAATTGTAGGCATGTTTGGTGTAATAAACAATTTAAGTCCGGACCTGCATGGGCCACCACTAAAAATATGTCACGAACCGTTACCCAAATTGTTGGGCCGGGCCGAGCCATGTCCAGCCTACGCTTGGTTAAAGCGTAGTAAGCTGTTCTAAGAATAGACAAAAAAGGATCTAAGCTGCTAACAGTTCTAATATTACATTTAAAGGTTCATCACAACACATCATCTATAAGCGAAGGTAAACAAGTACAGACTTAATAATACACTTCCAAAGTATCTAACTAGAGACAAAGTCCAGTATCCAAATATAAGTTCAAAACAAAGTCTATGTCTCAAAACACAAGAAAGAAATATCTAAGCAAGGTTCTCCGTTGGGGCCTCTTCTGGAGCTAAGGCCAGGTCCTCAAAATTGGTGCCAAAATATGTATCACATAGCATTTCCTCCTCGAAAAGTATACCTACAACGTTATCCTGTCAGAACGGGAGCAAGTACAACCTCTACAACTAAAGTACTGAATATATAATGAAAGAGATGCACAACAAGAAATATGGTATGATAAGTTTATAAAGCAGGAAATACTGGAAACATGGCCTCATGGTACAATTGGGATCACAGTCACTACACCAAAAAGGTCCTTTTGGAACGCTAAAATTCCATTCCTAATAATTTTAGGCACGCCTATATTCCGTGCCTATTTATGGGCTGCCAGATTTCTTGGAACACCTATTTGGCGTTCCAGTAAACATTTATTGGAACACTATTAATGTGTTCCAATATTGGAACACCAATAAAGCGTTCCAAAAAAGAGTTCCAACAAAACATTCCAAATACTTTTTGCCTCCCTTATTGGAACGGCTAAAAAGAGTTTCAATTTTGGAACACCATAAACATGTTCCTAAAACAAGCATTCCAGAATAATTTTTGGACCACTTTCTGGAACAACTAAAAAGTGTTCCAGATTTTGAACGGTATAAATGTGTCATATATATAATTGGTTGCCCACATCATTTGAAATTACAAACATGTAGCTTAAAATAATATAGCATAAGTAGTACAAAACCTGTACCAATCCAATAAATTCTATAAAAAAATGACAAACAAGCTTGTAATTATCTTGAGAATTTATGAATGTTGAACTCACAAAAAGATAAATAGAAGTGAACGAATTTTCATATGACAAGTACATGGAGAATAGATAATGTTAAAGCTACATAACAAAAAAATCCAAATATCTTACATAAACATTGTATATATGTTTAATACAACTTCTCCATCATGCTAGAAAAAAAACTGAGTTGTGAAAATAATTTGAGTCCCGCACACTTGATGTTCTTCTTAGTGATCATAGGCCTGGAACGATGATAACTGAGCAAGCAAAAAATGTGACATCCTGTAGACATTTAAAAGATTATTAAAATTATGACAAAATAATTTGGTCACAAGAACTTATTCATTAAACGAGACACATAAAGATAAGAAAAAATAATTTAGGATAAGCAACAGTAGCAATGAATACCCCAATTAGAGAGGGATGAGAGATAGGAAGAGACCCCAACTAGAGAATCTACTTTTATGGTACAATGTTAAAATCCAACCCTTATAGTTGATTACTGGAAGCTTGTTGTTATAGTGCATACCAACAGCTTTCTGGTTTTGATGTTCACAGTGAGAATATTTGAGAATGATTGCCATAGTAGGATGCTCATCATACCATTTCGTTTCCTTTTCTTTTCCATATATTTCTTAGGAATGTTGATATCATGTTTATCATGTTACTTTCAATATGTAACATGTAGCTTATATATTTAGGCCAAACTCTCAGAAACTAAGTCACTATGACTATGTTTAATTGTAGAAATCATAATTCAGTCAAGACGAAGACAATAATAACAAACATCATCCAAGAATTCCATAATTCTTCCTGAAAGCAAAAACAGAAAAAAAAAATTAATTTGTTCTCATTAGTTTTTAGATTTCTTTTCGTCATATTTTAAATAAATCTTAGGCATATCATGTTGCGTTAAGCTTTTCAGTCCACTCCATTATCTGTTTACTATGCAAGAATAACATTTTTTTCTTAACAATTGTGTCAAGGAGAGTCTCTAGTATTCTGAGCCATAACCATTTTGACCGATAGGTGCACAAGAACACTATTAATCAAATCCTAAGTGTATCTTCTCATTGCCGAAAATTTTTCTATTGAAATTTTTACTCGATTTACTTGTTTTTCTATTGAAATTTTTGGACATAATTTACAAATTGTTAATGGATTGCTTTTATTATGAATCTAGACTTTGTGGCCATTGTTGTCACTCACCAAATATTTCTTGGTCTCTGAATCATATAATGGTGCAGAGGAATCGACCGACTTATTGTTCCCACTATGCCTAATCTTAAAAATGCATGTAACATTTGAATCACCATAACATGAAATATTAGTCTAGTCTAATCAGAGGCCCAACTCAAGTATCAATCAATTCGCTCCTCTTTACCATCCTTATTAATTACTTAACAAGATGAGAGACACAAACCGAAATACAAAAGGACTATTGGATTGTATCTTGGATTGCATTCTTGCAAATGATATGACACAATTTAGTAATTTACCACTGGGATTTCGAACCTCTGGTTAATTTTCCAGATCGAGTCCCTAGATACCCAGATTTAAGAAACCATCCAATAACCTGTAAGTTGAAGTCCTGAAGTAATACGGGTGTCTAGACACAAGTGAACATTAAAGCAACAGAAGTGAGCACAAATCTATGGTTTAATTTGTCTCCATCCTTCTTTAATCATGGATCACTGGCTGATATGATAAATCGTGTGTTCATGACTCATGCTAAGGGACGGAACATTGCAAGGATGGGGTTCCTGGAAATCCTGCTATGGTATATAACCTATCCTCTTGACATGGGTCTGTTACATGGCATGAACAGGGGTCTGTTACATAGTACGGACAGGGGTATGATTATAAATGTAGAGCAGGGTTTGGTGGGAGGCTTGTGCCGCTTGCAAAGTAGGTTACAAATGTGCTTTCACAACACCTGTAAAGTTTAGGTTGTTTGGGGGTGGATTTAATACCTGGCTTGTGTTCATCGTGGCGAATGATAGGCCCTGGAAGTTGATAATTCGTGCTCTTATCCACTGCTCTTTTCTACTAGAACGGTAGGAATCATCTGCATTTTTGGCATCACAAGCCTTCATTGGCCAAGTAGGGAATCCTTCTCATCACATGCCTGCTTTGTGTACATGCTTCTGGATACTTTTGAAGCAAACCTGTTTGTGATACCTTTCTGTTAACTTGCTCGATATCTATAAGCCTGATTGCATTGCAGTATGTGGTTTTGCTGGGTTCACCAATTCATCATTACATCTGCTTTCCCTGAATCAAAAGGAAAGATGGGATTTTATAATTCAATCTTTTGAGTTGGTATATATTTTTAACTCACGGAGCAAGGCCAAGTCATCAGTCAATCACGTATTAGGTACCAAGTCATTTGCTCGACGTCGCTATGAGTTGGTATATATTTTTAACTCAAACACCTTTAGCTGTATCATAAAAATATAAATATTGATATATTTTTTTTATCTTACTCTCTTATTTTCTTTTTTTATATGTAACGTGATCCTGAGACGGGAAGCTTCCTGGAAGGGTGGACTTTTACAATGATACTCATTTTCGTGAGAAGACTCAAACTTGGGTTACTCTTCGGTCACAAGAAAATCATGTAAGCAACTCAGTCATCAACTGATGAAATATTAAGTCTGTACTCCAATATCAGGATGTTTAGGGGATCTATCCTATGCTTGGTTTCCGTCAGCTTGACATTTAAAACTGTGCAACACACAAAATGGAAAGGTAGAATACATAGGAAGAGCTGTATGTTTTGATAGGAAGGAATAGCAGTATGTTAATCCCCATTATAACATGTTTTGTTCGTATTAGTGTTTTGCGCATAGAGTTTTTAATTTCCAAAGAAAATTTCATGTTCTTTATCTCTATCTTCAGTTCACCTTACCGCTTCTATTTTATTTTAAACCAACGTAATGGCAACATAACAAAAACAACAAACGTCGTCAATCATAATGATAGGTCAACCAATGAACAACTGTAGGTTAAGATATTGCTTAGGTAACAAACCTGGCGATCCATATTTTCCAATGCAAGCATTGCATCATCTTGACTGGAGTATTGAAGAAATGCATACCCTTTTGACATATTTGTCTCTTTGCGTTTAGCCAGTTTGACTGCAACCATAAATGTTTTAACTATTAGTTCACGCGGTAATGTATCAAGTTCTCAATACGATGTTGAAGTTCCTAATGGAAAGCAAAAGCTCACCTTCTACTATATGTCCAAACCTTGAGAACAGTTTAAGGAGAGAGGCTTCCCCAGTACAGTATGACAGGTCTGCAGACTCGAACAACTCAATCGTTGGAGGAAGGAAACATAAGAGAAAGAATTAACCAATCTTTAAATTTTAATAGCTTATTAATCTGATGGGTATGTTTCAAACATATCTAAGCAAGCTATAAATTTATTGAGGCTTCTCAGTGTTTCTATATACCAAACAAACTTGCCATCTGTTCCCTTTCCAATCAAACTCGTTAGAACAATCTCAATTCTTACAGGGGACTCTTGTCTATTCAGATTATTACCGATCAAGATGTAATTGGCTAGTATTCCATGGAGTCTTTCACCACTGCTCAAATAACTAGAACCAAGTCTCTGCTCATGATAAGATCTCAGGATAACCCCCATCGGTAGCATTCGGATATTGACAAGGGATATAGCAAGCATAATCATACAACTTAATATTCAAGTGTTCCAAGTGGTCCCAAATGAATTATTAGAAGTCCAAATTATAAATTTAATTTGGGCCACTAACCACAACCAGCTTCTCCATTAAACATACAAACTTCACTCAGCAGTTTAGCACAAATACCTTTTATCAATACGAAGGCTCTTAGGCAATCCTGTTAATGGAGTCAACATGCCATGAGCCATGATTGTAAGACCTAGATAGACTCCGACTCAGCAGTCCTTTCCATTCTGGTACTACTTTAGCTACAAAATAGTAAAATATATTAGGGATAGCAACATCAGAAGACCATACAAGATCGTCAACAACTACATATAATTTCCTGGTTCAAGCAGCTGTAAAGTTTACATGTATATTTGTTGATTGAATAAGAAATGCTATCAAAGCTAAATAAATCAAAGATCGAGTTACACTTGGAGATGGTTCAACACACTTGTGAAATCAAAGACCAGATGTTTGATGTCCGCCCCATGACGATCGAGTGCTTCCACGCCAAACCGGATCTCGGGGCAGCGTCGATCTCTTCGTACTTCTTGGGGGAAGAGACATCGAGGAAGACGAAGGGGTGAGGGTGGTCTTGCCAAGGTCGACGTTGCCGATGGTGATGTGGGGCTTCTTGCGCTTGAACTTGTCGCAGGCGGCATGGACCACGAGCTTGGTTCCTCTTCTAGGGAAGGAATCTGTGGGTTAGGTTTTTTTTGGCGGAGGAAGATGGTAACAGGGGTGGTTCTTCTTTAAGAGGAGAGAGAATCGAAAATAGGGGTTTGGGTGCTAGGCTATCATATACTGAGGTTAAGGCTTATCAAATCCTAACCATTGGATTTGAGAGAGGAACAAGCAAATATGTATGCATGTTCAATTTGGAACGATTTAAAAGTATACCTAAATAAATATTTTTTGTTAAAATTAAAATAAAACATATAAGGAACACTTTTTCTGATCTGGAACGCTTTTGTTCCGTTCCAAAATCTAGGTACGAAAAATAAGTGTTCCAACTTAAAAAATGCCTTGTGTTCCTAATTTATCATTTTGGTGTAGTGAGTATCATAGTAATGTAGTGAACATGGTATATCTTATTGTCTATCATGGCAATACATATTCATTTTAAAGTTTAAAACTGTAGTAGGTGAGTGATCAGTCAATAGATGAAATAGGATGTACATCGGTACATATCAAGTTTTCTGAAGTGTACATACGTACCCTTAACGGCATCGGTGTATAACTATACACAAACGCGGGATCAGACATACGACAAAGTTATATATAGAATATAACAGTGCTCGGTAAATACATACGGAGAAGGGGTGCATGATCACGTACACTACTAACAGTTTCCCCTTAACCCGTTTTTATTAACATGTGAGTGATATGAGAACAGTAAAAATATATGAGAGATACTGGGATCGGTATAAAGCATGTGAGAGATACTGGGATCGGTATAAAGCACGGTAGGTACTGATAGCAGTATAAAGCATAGTGAAACATGTACTGAGAACCATTAAGAAGCATGTGAAGATATAAGAACTGTCCTAAGCATGGCAGGTACTGAAAATAATACAACATGTAAAGATTTAACTTGCTACCTCAAAGATCAGTATTTTAACAGGGTTAATACATGTTCTAGCATTAAAAGACAGTAAATAAGTTTGTAGATGTACTTGCCTCGAGCAAAGCAAGAATACTAGTACGAAGATATAGATATCCGGTGTCCTGTCAACAATGATATACAAACTCAGTTCTAAACTATGTTCAATATTACACTATTGGTGTGACACGACTCCTAACTGGATACTAGCCAAGTGGAGACCTAGCATAAAAGTCCAATGTGGGGTGACACTATATCCAAACTAATTTCCTAGGATCTTTACATTAGTGTAGGGTGAGATCCAATACTACAATAACTCAAATGAACACAAAATATTGCAAGTCGTAACTACTCAATAAATAAATCAAACTGTACACTATGTTCCAACAATTTTTGAAATAGACAAAAAGCTTAAATATATATAAAATAAAGTACCAAAATGATCCCTGTTAATTATAGAAATTTATACTAATTTTTCTGGAATTTATAAACCCTCATAAATAATTACTAAAAAATCAGCAAACATAAATATACTGAAAATGAATTCTGTGTTCCCATTTTTATAAAATACCAAAAGTACTTATTAAATGCTGTAAAAATTATAATAAATTATCTAAATTAACATAGTATTTAAATACAATTTTTTCTAGATTTTTACCGTATTAAAATATACATAAAAATCTAAAAACAGAAAGTAACAATTTCTGGAAAAATAATTAATTACAAATTAAGGATAATACATAAGCAAAATCTACAGATATTGTCGGATGATAAAATAAATATCACCAACGTGTCAAGAATGGTCAAATTAGCTAGGGTAGCCTACCCATAAGTCCAATTTAGACACAGGGGTAAAACGGTAATTTCGGGTCAAAATGATGTCCGCTATTGGACACACTTTGCACCGAAAAATGTGTTGGGATAGAAGTCTACAAAACATAGCAAATTATATGTCCACAAATCCAAAATGATGATACGAACCCAACGGTATATCCGAAATAGGATTTCGATGTGCCGATCTCAAAATGATACGTTGACGCGGACATTTGGAATCCAGTTTGCACAGAAATACGTGTTGGAGCAAATATCTTCAAAACTCAGCAAATTATATGTCAACGAGTCCAGAATGACGATACGAACTCAACGGTATATCCGAAATTGGATTCCGATGAGCCGATCTCAAAGTGATCCGTTGACTCAAAAAGTGGGACCCGCTTTACACCGAAATACGTGCCAGGGCCCACGTTCTCCAAATCAAGCAACCTTTATATGAAAACATACCAGTACGATGCCACGAGTCTACTGGTGGTGTCAGAAATTGAATCCGGAGTCTCGGGTTCAAAAATAGAATTTAACAAGTACAAATTAAAGAATTCGGACGGCCAACTTTGGCGTCGAATTCGACCAACCGAACGTGCTTATAATGAAACAAAACTTAAAGGAGGCAGGAAGAGGGTTATACCAGCTGTGCACAGGAACTGGTAGTGTGCCAACCGGAGCTGCGACGGCGGAGTTACGAGCTGACGAAGTCGGCCCCACGAAACTGTCCAAAAATAGTTTAATTTGAAACGTCAACTTGGTGGTCAGTTTTGAGGTATCAAACGACGAAATTAACGGACGAAAATTAAGGAAAGCGAAGTGCTATATACCGAGATTGAGACGAAGTAAGGAGTTTGCCGATCCAACGGTCGGATTGACCAAAAAATCCGTGTGAAGTCGCTGCGATAAAACACAATTTCAGCTTCGTTCCCGAGCGCGTCACGACGGAACTTCGTGCAAAACGCATGAATAGCCTATGCGTCGAGCCGGGGGGAAGAGTGGCAGCCTGGAGGAGTTCGTCGGGGGTACGCGCATATCAGGGTGGTCGTGGTGGCGGTGTGCGGTGGCGGCGGCGATCGCCGGCACGCGTGGCCGTGCACACGCGTGCGGCTACTGCTGTACCGCTTGTTGTTGCAGCTGCTACTGCTTGTGCGGGGGCGAGCTAGGCAGGGGCACGGCGGTGGCGTGGTCGCTGGTGGTGGCGGAGACCGTGGCGGCGTGCAGTGGAAGTGGTGGAGGTGGTGGTTCATGGTGGGAGTGGTAGTTATGATGAAGATGATGAAGAAGAGGAGGAGACGAAGATGGAGGTGGTGGTTGTGGGTGTTCGGCCTGGGTGGGAGTGGTGGTCGACAGTGAGGGGGTGGGGAGTCGGCTGTGGTGTGCGGGGAGTGGGGGTGTGTGTGGTTTTTTTTAGAGGAGAGAGAGAGAGGGAGTTGCTTTTGTGTGTGTGTGTATGTATATTAATATATATGAGAGAGAGAGATAGAAAGAGAGATATTTGAGAGAGGGGGAGAGAGAGAGGTCGGCCAACTGTTGGGGGGGTATGTGCGTGTGTGTAGGTGTAAAGTGGAGTGAGAGAGAGAGAGTTATATATATATATATATATATATATATATATATATATATATATATATATATATATATATATATATATGTGTAGGATATTTGTAATGTGGAGGGAGAAAAATAGATATTTAAAATAGGGAAAATAGGGGAAAAATATGTGGGGTATTTGGGCAGTCATGGGAGAACAATATGGAGCTTGGGCTCGGGTTTCGGTCGAGCCGGATCGAGTCAAAATCGGACAGGGGGCAATAATTGAATTAAATACGTATTTAAAATCACGGGTAAATAAATAATATACGGGGACTCCAATAAATAGGATACAAGTTTCATGTGGGTAGTAGGCTTCATGTGGGCCACGTCCATACTTTGGGCCGACTAGGTTGGCTCGATGTCGGGTCCCAAAATTAAATTAGAAAATAAATCAGGTTTAATGGTAGAAAATAAATCGGCCTAAATTGACCCAAAAATTGTGCGAAAAAAATGAAGCACAAAATGGAGTGTCTGAGTGGGACACGAAGGTCATGGGCGAAGAGCGTCTCGAGTAGATCATTCATAAGAAGTTGGTTCTGAGAAAATGACTGATCTTGTGTTCCTAAGTTAAAAGTCACGGTAACGTACAAACGATGATAAAAAATAAGAGTGAGAATAATTATTCAACGATTAGTCTAAGTTGACCCGAAGTTGTGCGATACAAAAAGAGCACAAGGGAACGAGTTCAAGTGGGACAAGAAATATCAAAACGAAGATAGTCTTGTCTACTTCAAAACTCGTGAAGAGAGTTTCCAGAGATTGACATCCCTGACGCTCCAGAAGTCAAAGTCACGGAAAGGTACATTAATGATCTAAACAATTAAATAATAAAATATTTATCGAAAATAATTCATTTAGAAAATTTAAAAATAGCCCTGAAATTCAGGGGGCTTACAGAATCCCAAGTCGATATCATTCTCGGGACTCTGCCTAAAAGTTTTGACAATTTCTGCCTTAATTACAACATGAACAAAATGTTGTATAGTTTGGCAGAACTTGCAAAAAAGCTACAGGATGCTGAATCTCTCTTTAGGCAGAGTGGTCATATTTTTGTTTCTGAAAAGGCTTCTACTTCTAAGCCAATAGGCGGTAAGAAGAAGAATAACATTCAGAAATAGGCAAACTCAGCAAAGAAGGGCATGGGACCTCAAGGCATGGTGAAAAAGCTGAAAGGTAAATGTTTCAAGTGCAAAGGGTCAGGACATTGGAAGACTGATTGTCCACTTCTCAAACAAGGAAACAAAGAAGGTATATCTCATTTACTAGTAGTTGAAACATGTTTAGCAGTGTTATCTACCGGCACCTGGTGTAGAGATACAGTAGCCACTAACCATGTCTGCAATACATTGCAGGGGTTCCAGGAAACCAGACGGCTCAGTGATGGAGAGATATGCTTGTTCATGGATGATGCTACAAAAGTATCGGTCATTGCATTAGGAGATGTTACTTTATCTTTTGGTAGAAATAAGTCTTTGACATTGAGAGATTGTCTTTATGCACCTTCACTTAGAAGGAATTTAGTTTCTGTTTCTATGTTAGTTAAGGATGGATATTCAGTTTATTTTAATAAAAATATTGTTATTAGAAAGAATAAACATTTTATCTGTTCTGGTGCATTGGTTGATAATTTGTATGTAATTAATCCTATTTTGCCCACAATGTAACTTATGGAAATGAATAATATGTCATCTAACTTAAATAAGAGAAAAGAACCCTCTTGTATGAACCAAACATATCTTTGGCACTTGCGATTGGGGCATATTAACCTAAGAAGGATTCAAATACTGGTTGAAGATGGATCTTTGAGTTCATTGGAAGTGGAGGCACTACCAGTCTGTGAATCCTGCTTGGAAGGTAAAATGACCAAAAGGCCTTTTACGGCAAAGGGGTATAGGGCCAAATGTGTGTTGGAATTGGTTCATTCTAATTTGTGTGGACCCATGACTATCCAAGCTAGAGGTGGCTTGACGATTATTCAAGGTATGGATACATTTATTTGATGTGCCATAAGTCTGAGTGCTTTGAGAAATTCAAAGTGTACAAGGCTAAAACGAAGAAACATCATAAAAAATGTATCAAGTCATTACGATCAGATCGTGGTGGCCAGTACCTCTTTGGAGAGTTTAGGGATTATTTATCAGAGGCTGGGATTGCATCCCAATTGACTGCACCTGGAACGCTCCAACAGTATGGTGTCGCCGAAAGACGGAATAGAACTCTTATGGAGATGGTTAGATCAATGATGAGTTATTCGAATTTGCCAGATTCTTTTTGGGGATATACCTTAGAGACTGCAGCTTATATTTTGAACTTGGTTCCTTCTAAGTCAGTACCTCTTACTCCCGCAGAGCTGTGGATTGGACGTATGCCTAATCTGAAACATGTTCGCATTTGGGGTAGTCCAGCACATGTGCTGAATGGGAAAGCAGATAAGTTGGAATCTCGTACAGAAGTATGCTTGTTTGTAGGCTATCCAAGAGGAACGAAAGGAGATTTATTTTATAGTCCTAAGGATCATCAGGTCATTGTTAGCACCAATGCCCGATTCTTAGAGGAAGACTATGTGATGAACCATAAACCCACAAGTAGAGTTGTTCTAGAAGAACTGAGACGTGAGACACCAAGTACTTTAGTACTAACAGTATAAGAGGATGAACAACAAATAACTGCACAACGTGTCACAAATGTTACACCACAACCGATAGTGCCTTGTCGTAGTGGAAGGGTTGTGATACAACCTAATAGATATATGTTCTTGGAAGAGTCGTTAGACTTCATCCCTGAGGAACAAGATTATGATCCCTGTACCTACAATAAAGCACTCCAAGATAAAGATGCAGAGTCTTGGCAAAAAGCAATGATATCTGAAATAGAATCTATGGATTCTAATCAGGTCTGGGAGCTTGTAGAACCACCTATTGGTGTAAAATCTATTAGATACAAGTGGGTCTATAAGAGAAAAAGAGGATCAGACGGTAAGGTTGAAACCTTTAAAGCTCGGCTTGTAGCAAAAGGTTTTACTCAAAGAGAGGGTATCGATTATGAGGAAACCTTTTCTCCTGTAGCCATGCTTAAGTCTATTCGGATTCTTTTATCTATTGCAGCTCATCTCGATTATGAGATTTGGCAAATGGATGTCAAGACAGCTTTTCTTAATGGAAGTCTTGAGGAAGACATCTATATGAAGCAACCAGACGGGTTCATTGAAAAGGGCCAGGAGCATCTTGTTTGTAAGCTCAAGAAGTCCATTTATGGACTTAAGCAAGCTTCCAGATCTTGGAACATATGTTTTGATCAGGTGATAAAATCCTATGGATTTGATCAATGTCAGGATGAATCATGTGTATACAGAAAGTATGACGGAAACGTGGTGGTGTTCCTAGTACTTTATGTAGATGACATCTTGCTCATTGGAAACAATGTGAAGGTATTATCTGATGTAAGGGTATGATTATCCAAACAGTTTGATATGAAGGACTTAGGAGAAGTAGGTCACATCCTTGGGATCAAAGTTCTACGAGATCGCAAGAAAAGGATGTTGGGCTTATCCCAAGCTTCCTATATCGATACTGTACTAACTCGTTTTAGTATGCAAAATTTTAAGAAAGGTTTCTTACCTTTTAGACATGGAATTGCTCTATCAAAGGAGCAGTGTCTGAGAACACCTAAAGAGACAGAGAACATGAAGGCAGTTCCTTATGCTTCAGCAGTAGGAAGCTTTATGTATGCAATGCTATGTACGAGACCAGACATCTGCTTTGCCGTAGGCATGGTCAGCAAATATCAGTCTAACCCAGGACAAGAGCACTGGACTGCCGTAAAGCATATTTTGAAGTACCTGAAAAGGACTAAAGAGTATATGCTAGTTTACCAGGCAGATAGTTTAGTTCTTTTGGGGTATACAGACTCAGATTTTCAGTCAGATAGGGATTCCATGAAATCTACCTCAGGTTATGTATTTACTTTGGGAGGTGGAGCCATTGTATGGAGGAGTATCAAGCAAAAATGTATTGCTGATTCTACCATGGAAGTCGAGTATGTGGCAGCCTCTGTGGCAGCCAAAGAAGCGGTTTGGCTCAGAAACTTTCTGTTGGACTTGGATGTGGTACCTAGTTTGCCTAAGTCTATTACACTTTATTGTGATAATAGTGGTGCAGTTGCAAACTCGAAGGAACCACGAGCCCATAAGATAGGCAAACACATTGAGCGCAAGTACCACCTGATACGAGATTTCGTAAAGAAGAAAAAGTTGCTGTGATCAAGATAGCATCAGCCGACAACCTAGCTGATCCTTTTATAAAGAGCTTACCAACTACGGCTTTTGACAGTCATGTTGAGGGAATGGGAGTCAGATGGGTAGCAGCATGGCTTTAAGTATAAGTGGGAGATTTGTAACTGTATACTGAAAAGCAATGCTTTGAGTATATGTGGGAGATTGTTAGGGTTATATACTAAAAGCATCACTTTTGTAGTAACCTTATTTCCTTAAATTTTGAATGAGAATCATATGGACAAATATTTGCATATTGTATTTGTTGCAAGTGTTAATGCAAATGTCTGATATTCTGTATTGTAGATAATATGGTGTGCGGTGTCACACAGAAGATCATATTATCATTTTCCTATGGAGTATATAAATATTTCACAACCTAAATAGACTTGGACAATCTATTGGAAAGGTTGTAGTGTAATCTGGTATTAGTCTATCTTGACTATAGGTTTACACTAGTAAACTTTGTGTGTATTGAACATGACAGTTGAGATTGTTCACTTTGTACTGACTACATAAGAGAACAAACACCTCTGTTATTATGGATGCTCGTACTCTTAGTCCGGATATAATAACGGACATGTATATACAGTGTACATTACTTTGACTCATAAAAGAGTGAGATTCATTATGGATCAACAACCTCTATGAATTGGGTAATAACATTGTATGTATGATGGGCTGTTGATTATAAATGGAATCCATGTTCCGATATATCGGGTTGATGATGTCCTCTTAAGGAGCTCATAAGGATTGTCATATAAACCCTGCAGGTGGATTATATCCGATATGACAAATAAAGTTGAGCGGTACTACTTAAGGATAAAAGATGTCGAATCAATATAGTTGTCAGTAACTTAATTTGATCAACGGACATACGATATCTTAACATGGGGAGCCAAACGAGCATATAATAAAAGGAGCCCACAAACATAATTTGGGATTAGGAAGGTAGTACAACAATAGCTCATTAGTGGACCGAGCTATTATTAATGGGCCTGGATTGTGTGTTCGGGCTGAACACGGGATATCCAGATCCGTTAGGAGGCCTAACCCTAATTTCTCCTCATGGTCCCTGCCGTAGCCTATATATATCCTCTATTCTCTGGCCGCCAGATTACTGATCAGAAATCTAAAACTTTCTCTAAATTCGTGATTCACGTAAGGAAAGAAAGAGAGGGCTGCCATGGAGAAGAAAAGGTTGGGAGATCGTCGCCCACACGACGTCCAACTCGAGGAAGAAATACGTGCAGAAGATCTTGGGGTCGTCCGCTCGAGATTGCCAGGAATTACTTGTCTCCTTTTCACCGCAGGTATAATTCGTGAACCCTAGTTTCCGCCTATGAAGGGTTAGAACACGTATTAGATATGTTTAACTTTATATCGATCAATACGCACACCAAAGGAAGGGTCCTGGGAATCCCTAATTCCATCAGTAGTATACCTTGGATTATGACATGAGATGTTGTTTCTGGATTTTCTTGGTATATATGTACATTTCCTGTCTTGTTTCCTGTACTTGTATAAACACCGATTCCTGAGAGGGAGTAGCTGTTCTCTTAGGGAATCCCGTGTCATGACGTGTCATGTCCAGGTCCATTATACTATTCGGGGATGGGGAATTATTAGGGGTTATGTGATCAAAGCCACCCTGTCACTATATTCTTGTGCTCGTGCCACTCTTACCTCACGTAGGGTGTAGCAAGATCCTATTTTTCTTGTGCTTGCTATCCAGGTTGGACGACATGACCCTTCCCAGATTTTCTTGTGATTATCTGGCCAAGTGGATAGCCTGTCCTGTAACATTTCCCAAGCCGATCACATAACGCTCTAATAATTCAAGGCACATTTTATATTTACTTTATCTTATCTTATATCTTGCTCTATTCTACATTCAGTACTTTCTCACCATGTTATGATATTCAGTTACTTACATGTTCTACATGCCTTTATGTTGTACCTTGATTGGAGACTAAGTTCTGCTCGGAAGAAGAGTTACAACCCCGGTCCTTGTTTGGTTTAAGGGTTGTAACTCAGCTTCCGAATGGTTCCCAAGTCATCTTATATCTTTGTCTTGTATTTCATGATACTGTCTCTTATAGAATTTGTCAATTCATATAGAATTGCAGTTAGTATTTGTACTTGCTCATTTTCATGACAGGATACCGTTGATAATATTTTAGGAGTTGTTATACCATTATTGGACATCATGATGTTGCTAGCTGAGGTGGATCTCACTATTATTCTATGTGAGTTGCCTGGTAGTTATCCTTAGTTTGTCTTGTTTTTCCTTCTTTATTTTCCTGTCTTATGATTCCTTCTTGTAGTTTCTTTTGTTCTTGTGCCTTAGTTATCTTTTCTGTCTTATCTTCTTTAGATGTTGGGTTGTGATTGAGTACATTTGTAGTTCATGGACCTTCTAGATGTAGTGTATATTTATTGGGTACTAGACAGCGTTCTACCGTCGATACTACGGCGTAGACTGGGCGTGGCCCATGTATTCGTATCCGTATATCCGGGTGCGGGTCGTGACACCTTTCTCTTTAAGAAGTTGTAATGCTCCTCGTTAAACTTCTCAAGTTGTTAAAACTTGTGTCGAAAAGAGTTGTACGATTTTTCTCTAACAGATCTATATCTTGCTTTGAGGTTGTTATTTCTGAGACAGATGTTAGATGGAAGATCGAAGACTCTATCTCTTTGACAGAGCAGAAGACTCTATCTTTTCTGAAATGGAGCTGAAGACTTTATCTCTTTGTGAGACAGGGCTGAAGAAGATGTAACTATTCTAGGGTGATTACGATCACCATTGCTCAAAGCAAGATTCGCCCTACCACTACTAAAATCTGCTAGAATAGCGACGTATATTAGCGACGGCAGAAAAAGCAGTCATCGATAATTGACTATAGCGACTCCTAGTGTTACACGTCGCTGACCGTCGTTGCGTAGAGACGTTCCGTGATGTAGAGTTTATTACGTCACTGAATGGCGACATTTTGCGATGGATATTTGTTTACGTCGCTGTATTGCGACGTTTTGCGACATAGATTTTATACGTCGCTGACGTATTTCATATAGGGTTACTGGCCCGATCGAAATCACAATTTTTACCCCAATTTTTTTTTGTTCCCGTTCGATCCCCCTCTCCCCTCTCTCCCCGGCGAACCCTCCCCTCCGGCGACCCCTCCATCCGGCGAAACCTCCCCTCCGGCGACCCCTCCCTCCGGCGACACCCTTTCCTTCTTCCCCCGACGACCCTGCTCGCCCGCTGACCCCTTCCTCCGGCGACTAGCCTCCCTCCTCCGACTAAGTCTCCTTCCTCGCCGCCTTCCTCCTCCGACGAAGCCATCCTCCTCGCCGCCTCCATCCTCCGATGAAGCCACCCTCCTCAGGTAAACCCAAACCCTAGCCCTAGCTATCTAGACACAGACACGGACACGAGAACCCTAACCCTAGCTGGGGTGGTCTTGCTGTCGATGGGGGAAGGGAGGGGTGGGGGTGGGTGCATAGGGGTGGGGGGGTCTTACTGTCGAGGGGTGGAGGGAGGGATGGGGGTACCCGGGGGTGGGGGGTCTTGCCGTCGATGGGGGCAGGGTTGGGGTGGGTGCAGGGGTAGGGGAAGGGGGGGCAGGGGAGGGGGGGTCTTGCTGTCTAGGGGGGCAGGGGAGGGGGGTCTTGCTGTCGAGGGGGGCAGGGGTGGGTGGGTGCAGGGGTAGGGGGAGGGGGCAGGGGACCGGACCCTAACCCTATTTCGGACACGACTCTGTGACACAGGACACAGGACACAGGACACAACACAGGATACAACACATTATATGCTCTAAATCCAGTTTTGATCGACCCTTGTAATTAGATGTGATACCATATCTATATAATACCATATCTATATACCCTCATTACATATATATATATATATATATATATATATATATATATATATATATATAAAACTACTGTATATATAATACTCTATATATAACATATATAGAGTATTATATACATATATATATATATATATATATATATATATATATATATATATATATATATATATATATATATAAAAAAAAAATATATATATATATATATACTATATATAAAACTACTGTATATATAATACTCTATATATAACATATATATATATATATATATATATATATATATATATATATATATATATATACATAACATAATTATAGAGAGAGAGTAAAATGAGAGGGTGAAGGGGTGTGAGGGTGTGTGTACAAGAGAGTGTGTGTGAGAGGGGTGTGTGACACATATATGTGTGCGTGTGTGTGTGCAATGCTGTGACAGGAAAGGGTGTTAACCTTAGAAAACTGGGAACACACACACACACACACAAAATATATACATATATACCTATATATATAAATACACATATCTACATATATACATGTATATATATACTCACACACTTACATACACACACAAATACATATATAAATATATATGTATACAATGTATATACACACAAATACACATATATATACAATCAAAAATCCATTTAAAATTCATTTTAAGAATATGAAAAATACCAGGAATCACTGTTCATCACTGAACATAGGGGTAAACCCAAATGCAACCCAAAATGCTATAAACCGTGATAAGTTAAATGCCTGCAGCTGCATCGTAGCTCAGGGATATGACTGAGAGGGTGACATGGTTGTCACATTAAGGGTCTTTGAGGAGGTGACATGTTGTGAACAGATATATCCTTATAGTTCTCCTACGTAATGTTAAACAAATTCGTAGGAGAACTATATATAAGGATATATATTTTCGCAACATGTCACCTTGTCAAAGACCCTTAATGTACCAACCATGTTACCGCGGTATTGGTATTGGGATACCAATAACGATAAGGTAAAGGGTACCTTGGTAGGTAATGACTAGAAATAGGATATTTGACTTAGATTTGACCATGTTTGACCAAGGTTGACTATTTTGACTGAAAGTTAAAGTAGAGTCAACATCTGACCTAGATTGGACTAAGAGTTGACAAAGTCAACTATAGGTCAACCCTTGACCTACTTTGACCTTGTTTGACGTTGTTTGACTTAGCTTGACCTTGTTTGACTTTGTTTGACTTAGTACAACCTAGTTTGACCTAGATTGCATATCATTGTTATTAGTAACTGTCCGCTACTAATGTGTGTCCCATAATAAGACATAATATACGAATGTGTGCCTATTGGATAATGTGTGTCCATCTTTGCAGAATTATTTCCAAATGGATATGAATTGCTACTTGCGGAATCGTTCATGGATGTACAATCGTCGTCCTGATGATATGTGTGGTGTGCGGGATGAATACATAACGGGAGTAGAGCAGTTCCTGCAGTTTGCTAAGGCGTTCCCTAAGTACATGGACGGTACCAAAATTAAGTGTCCATGTGTGAAATGTCATAACGTGAAATATTATCCAGAAGTGGAAGTGACATATCATTTGTACTCGAGGGGTTTCACGCCTAATTACTATCAGTGGACCGCACACGGAGAACTTGTGTCTTTAGAATCAGAGCCGGACCCTTATGTTGAGCCGTATATGCATGCGAGACCTAATTTTGTTTCAGATAATCATACATACGACGACGGGTGCGTGAATATGGTTTTCGACGCTGCGGGGCCTAGTTTCGTTCATGATGCACCTGAGGAGGCACCGAACGCCGATGCTGCACAGTTCATGGAGTTGCTGGAGAATGCAAGGACTCTATTGTATCCTGGTTGTGAGGATCATTCACCGTTGGAGGTGGTTACAAGACTGTTGAGCATTAAGTCAGATTTTAACATATCGCAAGAATGCTACAACCGAGTATTGGAGTTGATTATAGAGATCTTGCCGGCGGGTGCTAAGTTGCCTAAAGACTTATACTGGTCTAAGTGGATGGTGAGATCGCTCTGGATGGGATACGAAAAAATTGATTTTTGTCGCAATGGGTGCATGCTGTACTACAAAGACGACAAGGACGCAGATGTGTACAAATTTTATGGTGCTGATCGCTATAAGACAACTAGCACATGAAGGTCTACCGGTGCAAGAAGACCGACCGATTCAATGCCCTACTTGCCTTTAACGCCGCGGTTGCAAAGATTATTTATGGTGAAAAAGACGGCCGAAAATATGAGTTGGCACATGCGAGAACAGATTGAAGGAGTGTTGGATCACCCATCCGATGGAGAAACGTGAAAGCACTTTGATCGAGTGTATCCTAATTTTGCTTCAGATCTGCGTAATGTCAGGTTGGGGCTATCTTCTGACGGTTTTACTCCTTTTGGTCTTTCGGGATCCTAGTATTCGTGCTGGCCTGTGATTGTCACACCGTATAACCTACCGCCTTGGATGTGCATGAAGACTCAGTACATGTTTCTAACCGTTATAATTCCTGGTCCGAACAATCCCAAGAGGAACATTGATGTGTACTTACTGTCTTTGATAGATGAGTTGAATCAGTTATGGGAAGTAGGCGCTAACACGTACGATATTTCCAGGAAGCAGAATTTTCAGATGATGGCAACCCTTATGTGGACCATCAACGACTTTCCGGCCTATGGAATGTTATCTGGATGGAGCACTCATGGCCGTCTCTCATGTCCGTATTGCATGGAACGTAGTAAGGCTTTCTGCTTAAAACACGGAGGAAAACCGTGCTTCTTTGATTGTCATCGACAATTTCTGCCAAAAGATCATCCGTTCAGAAGGATCACGAATGCATTCCGTGCCGGCATTGTAGAGAAGGGTGACCCACCGCCAAGGTGGTACGGAGCCACGATATGGGAGGAGGTTAAAGATTTTCCAAGTGCTATCGAAGATCCTACAACTGAGTAAAAGTGCGATGGATTTGGTAGAGATCATAACTGGGCAAAGAGGAGCATATTCTGGGATTTGCCATACTGGAGTACCAATCTGATCAGACAAAATCTTGATGTCATGCATATTGAGAAGAATGTGTTTGATAACATAATTAATACTTTGATAGACGTAAAGGGAAAAATGAAAGACAATCCCAAGACCAGGTTGGACTTAGAAGAAATATGCAAACGCCCTGCGTTTTATTTGATAGAGCAGAATGGAAAACAGTTCCTGCCGAAGTCAATTTTCTCGCTAGACAAGGAGGATAAAATGATACTTTGTCGGTGGATCCAGGACCTAAAATTTCTAGACGGATGTGTCAAATCTGAGAAGATGTGTCGATCCGAAGGAAAATAAATTGACGGATATGAAGAGCCACGACTGTCACGTATTCATGGAGAGGTTAATTCCAATTGTATTTCAAGAATTCATACCGCAGGCAATTTGGGATCCATTGACGGAGCTTAGCATATTCTTCAGGGATCTTTGTTCTAAGAAATTGCTCGTTGATCGTCTAGAAAAGCAAGAGAAGGACATTGCGGTAACACTGTGCAAGCTAGAGAGGGTGTTTCCTCCTAGATTCTTTGACTCTATGGAGCATTTGCCGATTCATCTATCCTATGAGGCACGTGTTGGTGGACCCGTCGAATATCGATGGATGTACCGTTCGAGTGACATTTGAATCTCCTAAAAAGAAAGGTAAAAATAAGGCACGGATCGAGGGTTCTATTTGTGAAGTCTATGTTCTCGAGGAGATTATAAACTTTTGTTCGATGTATTTCAAGCCTCATATTGCAACTAATAGAACGAGAACTTCCAGAAACGACGACGGAGATCATGAAAGTAATGATACAATACTGAAGGTATTCAATGCTCCAGGAAAGCCATCGGGTAAAATAAAGAAGAGATATCTGAACGATGATAAGCTAAGGGCTGCTCAGGTGTATGTATTACTCAACTGCGACGAGGAGGAAGTAGAGAAACTGGAGGGGTAAGTAATTAATACATCTACATTATTTTAATAGTGTTGATTATTATACTATTACATTAATTGAACGATGTTGTTTTCAGTATTTTTAATGATGATGTTAGGTCAGGTAGGCCACACATAACAGAAGAAGAACTAGAACAAGAAATGAGGCATTATTTTCCATCATGGTTGAGTGCATATGTAAGACTTGAGAACTCTGTAATTACCTTTCTGTATATGTACTTGATTGAGAATGAGCTTAATTGCTTCTTTCATGGTATTTAGGTCGATCGTCCATACGCAAGACTTGAGAATGAGTCTATTTGAATGCTAGCAAAGGGACCAATTTATGCTGCAAAAATATGGCCAAGCTACTGTGTTAATGGGTTTAGTTCAAGCCAACAACTTGACCAATTTATGCCATCGCAGCCAAGCTCATCCGTGATGCGGTCCACGACCAGAAGTCTCGTGATCGCTCCGGACAGCCGATCCATGGCTGAATCACGCCAGAGCAGTGGACTGCGATGAAGGCTAGATTCAGCAAGCCCAGGTACCAGGAGCGGTCTGACAAGGCCAAAGTGGCGCGGTCGAGCGCCGGTAAGTGGTATGGTGGCTCCATTCCGATGATGGAGCATTTTGTCGTCTAGTACGTTCCTATGACGGATATTAATTTATATATAGTTCGATAGAATATTTAATACTAATAATAAATAATATATTTTAACAGATAAAAAAGGGTGAGGACCCGAACATGGTGACCGTCTTCCTGGTTACCCACCGGAGGGCTGGGGAGTTCATTGACGAGAGGGCGACGCAGGCATATGTACGTTCTATTCTTTATATTAATTTACTATAATTTAGAAAACTGGAAAATAGATATCAATATAGACTTTAGCAAACACTTACATGTTAGCAAACATGTTCTAGGCCGAGTTTGTTCGGCTACAGGAGGAGGCGGCTGCTGCTGCTAGTGCGCCAGCAGAGGGAGGGACTGGTACTTCCTCACAGCCACCTACTGCTCCATCACCGGATGACCTCTGGATGACCGCCGTTGGCGGTCTTCAGAAGGGTACGTACTACGGTACAAGATCCTACGACGCGTATTTGGCTTCGGAGTCATCCTGGGCCCCCTCTGTCAGTGCGCTATCTTCGGCTTCGTAGGCGTCGTCACGAGCTCAGGATATTCGTCGTCAGATCGAGGAGCTGCGTCGCGAGTTGTAGCAGCAGATTTCTGATACGGTCGAGTGACGATCCGACCCTCCGATCGTCACCGGACGATTTGATGCGGTCGAGCGCAGTATACATGAGCTGATGAGTCTGCAGCAGGCTACAGCTGCCAGCTTGCACACGCTCACCGAGTTTACGTAGCGCACAGAGCATAGATAGGTCGAGCTGGAGGGATCGCAGAGGAGCATGTCTATCTCACTCACTCAAGTATCGGCTACGCTTGAGGCGAGTACTGAGAGGGTGGTGAGTACCCTTGCTGTTTATGGTGAGCGACTGTGAGAGCTGGAGCAGATACGTCCTCCCGGTCCATCGACGGCGCCGACTCCAGACATTGCACTGCCTCCTACTGCCCCTACGGTGCAGCTCACACAGGAGCAGTATGAGTACATGCTATCCCAGATGCACGGCAGGGGTCCTCAGTGATCCAGTAGATTTTTTTATCATCTTTGTATTTATTAGCCCTATGGGCCCATTTACCATTCTGTACACTGATTTTGAATATTATTTGACTCTGTTGGACATATATGTTTGTTGGAGATGTATGTTGGTGATATTTAATTTGTTGGTATTTTTATTGAGTACATGTATGATATTTAGTTGTAGACTGTTATGATGGGAGACTGTTATTCATCTATTAGTTATAGACTGTTATGATGGGAGACTGTTAATTGTGATGATATCTGCGACAGGGATGACAAATATACCTACGTTGGGTTATAAGCGATGATCTGATATACAAAAGAGGTGCTGCCCAAATTTAAAAAGTATAATGTGTATTTTTGTGATGATGTGTGTCTGTGTTTACAGTGAATGTGAAATGCAGTGTTCGGAACCATCGACAGTTTCGATTACTGTTGTATGTTTTATCTTGGATAGAAAGAGCAACAGTTCAGGGTGTACTTCTGAGAGCTTCATTTTCACGTCCTTCACTTTCTCGGAACGTCGTAAAGGATCCCGAAAAGGTGAAGGACGTGAAGAGGAAGCTCTGAGAAGTGCACCCTGAACTGTTGCTCTTCTATCCAAGATAAAACATAGAACAGTAAGCAAAACTGTCGATGGTTCGAATACTGCACTTCACACACTGTAAACACAGACACACAGCATAACAAAAATACCAATTATATTTTTTTAATTTTTTATAACATCTGCGACGTATAGCGACGTTTTGCGACGTATAGTACACGTCGCTATACGTCTCCAAATAGTGACGTAACGTTGCTATCCGTCGCTATACTGTTGACGTTGCATATGACCACCTGAGAGCTGACGTCGCTAAAGTTGTCGCTAGGCATCGCTAAAATGCTGACGTGGCTGCCATGCCATGTCATCATATATAAAGTTGACGGCGTTGCTAAGTGGTCGCCCTACGTCGCTATAGTGGCGACGTATGATGACGTCGCTATCTGTCGCTAATGTTGCGACGTCTAGCGACACTAAACGTGACGTCGCAAATAGCGACGAATTCCGACGAAATTGTAATCTGCGACAAGCCTATACGCGATATCCAATTTTCGTCGCTAAATACGTCGCTAATCGAAATTAGCGACAGATTTTCCTTTTTTAGCGACGTATTCTGACGTCGCTAAAAGGGGTTATTTTAGTAGTGTACTGTGATCTGCTCCCAAGAACTAGTAGGTTGGAAATAACTTCTAAAAACCACGTTAGTTAACTTTTATGACTCGAACGAGTTCCTTTTGCTTTCTACTTGGTACCTCTCACAAAGAAGACCAGGGGGCTCTATTTATAGAGTGGATTAAGATTTTACCTTCTCTCATATTTGATGTGGAACTAAAAAACTAATACTCTAAAATAGAGTTTGATAATTGAGATCATCCCACAATCAACATAGTCATGTGCCAGTCCATGTCTACCCCCTCCCGAGCACGCCCATGTATGTACAAGACTCCTAGAGTCCATGGCCAAGTTTGAGTTCGAACGACAAAAATCAACTTGCTTCCTTGTTGGAATGAATCCTTTTCCCTTCTAAGAAAATACTCCCACATAGCACCCACTTGTGCCCCACCATACCTCATGTGCATACCTTAATACAAGCAAAGCGTTATATTGAGATACTTACCATTTGGTGTAGCCGATGTGTGACTATCTTTCCTAGTCTAAAGGCAAAAACACCAAATGGTAAGTGGTAGAAAGAGGTACTTACCATTTGGACACGAACCTCTTTCCACCAGTACCTCATATATATATATATATATATATATATGAGGTACTGGTGGAAAGAGGTTCGTGTCCAAGGATGTGTACAAGTACAGTGATGCACATGTGCGATGGAAGATAACAGATATGGTATAGGTGAAGGGTCTTGTGCCAAAGATGCAACCTTGTACTTACAATCTCTCTTTAAAGAGATTGTTCACCCATGATAGGCTACATAGATTTGGAGTTCGGATTGTCGGGTAAAACTGTCTTGTGTGGCTCTGGTAGTGAATCTATAGACCATATATTTTTTACCTGCATGATCATTAGGCAAACATGTAGAGCTCATGGGCTTACATTAAACATGTCAGGATGCTCTTCTATTGAGTGGTTAGCTATTGTGGAAGACATACGTGGCGTGAGAGGCGCAGTGAGGGTTGGTTTAGAACTGCTCGTATTAGTCTCGCAGCATTAGTTTGGCATGGACCAGCATTCTATCATCAAAATAGT